>OZ010794.1:367389909-367989909 GCA_963932465.1 Maratus speciosus | reverse complement strand
TTCAATAACTCACTAGACGAAATAAAGACATCACTCGGTTAATATTCAACACTTATATACAATATATTACAAATATTTACAAGATTATAGGACTTTAACATTTAAAAAGCTTCAACTTCAATCGAATTATCACGGAGGCGCAACTCCGTTCACAAAAAACAAAAACATTATTCTAAAGTTTTTCAGTTCGGTTCAGTTCACTTAGACGTAAAAGTTTTTAAATTCAGGTGTCACTGTTACTGCAAAGGGATACAGAGGGAGCTGTCCGCGACATACTCCCCCCGTTGAGTTTTGACAGGTCAAACTCAACCACAGTCGTGGACAAGTTCAGGAGGTCCAACCGTTCCGGGGTTCGTATCACTCGTCCAAATTTAGACATTCTAGGAGAATCCTTTTTAACAGAACCAGGAGAATCTTTAAGGTGAGCAGACTCGATGGTTTTCGGAGAAAAGTCATTTGCCTGGAAATTTGCTTCCATCGGATACAACCTTTGTACTGTTCGAAGCAACTCACCAAACTTAGTTCGTAACTTTGCCAATCGTACTAAGCCGTCTTTACCTGGAAACAAATGGATGACTTTTCCTAGAGGCCAATTCATTCTTTTTTCTTTTGTATTAATTATAACAATATCTCCAACTGAGAGTTCGGGATACCTGTTTGACCTTTTACGATAATTTTTCAGCTGTCCCAAATATTCTAGTCGGAAACGTTTTCTCAAATCTTCACGAATTTTCATCCGATATTCATATCTTCTTTGAAGATAACTTGCATCTATATTGTCCAGATCAGGAACACCACCTTCTTTAATTTCACGAAGAAACATGGCAGGGGTTAAGGGTTCTAATTCAAGATCTTCAGATACGTATGTTAACGGTCTGGAGTTTACAATATTTTCACAATCGCAAAGAATAGTATTAATTTCTTCATATTTCAATGATGCATTTCCTAATACTTTTCTGAGAATATTCTTCATCAATCCTATCATACGTTCCCAGAATCCTCCCCACCAAGGAGATGCAGGCGGAATAAATTTCCAAGTAATTCGTTCTACGGTATGTTCCTTAATCACTCTCTCCCAATCTATTTTCTTCAATAAACAATTTGAACCAACGAAATTACTTCCATTGTCTGTATAGACAATCTGAGGTCTTCCACGTCGTGATATGAATCGTCGAAATGCAAGCAAGAAACTGTCAGTAGATAATGAAGTGACAAGTTCGAGGTGAATAGCTCGATATACGGCGCAGGTGAATAAGACAATCCAAGATTTTGACCCATTCTTCAAAAACAAAGGTCCAGCCAGATCGACACCTATGACTTGAAATATAGAACAGTCTTTAATTCTATCTTCCGGCAATGGTGGTATTTCAACATCGTGGGGTTTGGCATCAAACTTCTTACATCTTACACAATTCTTCAGAACTTTCCGGATCGTTTTACGACTTTTTAAGATCCAATATTTCTCTCTTAAGACTGCCATTAATGTTTGAAATCCACAATGTAGGGATTGATTATGTTTTTCAATTATTAGTTTCGTAACAACTGGGTGGTCAGATGGCAAAATTATAGGTAGTCTGAAATCCTCCGAATCTTCTCTCATAATTATTCTGGATTTAAGTCTTATGAGCCCATATGGATCAACAAAGGGTTTTAAATGACGTAAGCGTTCATCCTTTTCTAATTTGAAGCAACTTTTTTGCACAATTTTCCATACAATAACTTCAGCTCGGTTAATTTCTTCAATTTTTAAATTCCCAAATTCTCGTTCCTTTTTGTTAGTTTTACAGTTGTCAATAAATCTCTTCATCCAAGCAGTGATTCTAATTATCTTCTTGAACTGTGAAACTCGAGAAAAATATGGAAATTCTTCATCTAGAGAAATCAAAGAAGATATAATTGTCTTCTTCTTTTCTTTATCAACCTCATCCTTTTTCGGAGTTATATCAAAGGCTGGCCAAAAGTCTGGCTCAAGTTTCAGCCACGTCGGACCTTCATGCCATTTCTTAATTTTAAGTGTTTCTACGGAACACCCTCTTGAAATAATATCAGCGGGATTAAAATTCCCAGGAACAAACTTCCAGTTTTCCGGATTACTATGTGCCCTAATTTCTTTGACCCTATTCATCACGAATACACCCCAATTTTCTGTATTCTTAATCCAATACAATGTATTCATCGAATCCGTCCAGTAGAATATAGGAATATTTTCCAATTTTAAATCTTGCTTAACCGTTTCCATTAGTCTCACTCCAATAGCGCAAGCTAACAATTCAAGTCTACAAATTGTTGTAGGTTTCAGGGGGGCTACTCTTGCACGAGCTTGTAACAAGTTGGCACGATACTTCATCTGTGTTTTTACATCTTAAATAAATGCATGTGGCATATGCCTTTTGGGAGGCATCACAGAAGACATGATAAGACAAATCTGTATTTGAATTAGGATTAAGCATCATATACCGGGGGATTTTCAACTCTGTCAACTGACACAAATCTTTTACCCATTTAAGAAATTTTTTACTTATATCTTCGGGAAGAGCTTCGTCCCATGTAACTTTTAGCTCCCAACACTTTTGTAGTAAGAGTTTCGGAGTCAGTGTCACGCCACATGTAAAACCTATTGGATCATAAATTTTGTGTGCTTCGGATAAGATCACTCTTTTTGAAATGCATTGGTTATCGGATTCATTTATTCCTTTAATGTCGCAACTTAATGTATCTTCTTCTAAATCTCAAATGAGGCCAAGAATAGAAACCGTTTTCCTTTTATTTGAATTTTCGAACACTGAAATTTCCAAAAAAGTATCATTATCTGCAATTTCGTTCTTCGTTGGCAAATTATAAGCCCAATCTTGCAATTCAAATTTAGCATTCGCTAAAATTTCAACAGAATCACTTTTAAGTTTTCGCAGTTCTTCTTCATTATTTACACTTGTAATTAAATTGTCAACATACCAAGCTTCAGAAATTTTTTCTGCCGTTGATCTAAGATGTTCAGGTACGTTATTTAGTAACTTAGTTAAACTAGCACTCAATAAGAAGGGACTATTGGAAATTCCGAAAACGACTCTCCTATTTCTATACATCTTAAAATGTTCCGGATTACCTTGTTCCCACCATAAGAATCTCAAAAAATCTCTATCTTTCGGATTAAGTCCTATTTGAAGAAAAGCCTTCTTGATATCAGAACCTACACCGATGCATTTTTCACGAAATCTGTTGATAATTGCAGGAATAGTTTCTAGCAAATTAGGCCCCTTTTCTACACAATCATTTATTGACGGAAACCCCTTAATTTTCGCTGACCCATCAAATACTGGTCTTATTTTTGTTGTTGTGGAATTCATTCTAATAACGGCACGATGGGGTAAATAATGGCAGGAATTATTATATTCATTTTCAGGTACAATTTCTATCATTTTTTCTTCTTCCCAAGATTTGAAAACCGCTTCATAATCTTCTAAGAAACCCTTGTCTTTCAAATTTTTTACTGTAATTTTTAATCTTCTCTCAGCGATCTCTAGATTATTAGGGAGTGGGGGACGGCCCTCTAACCAAGGTAAACAGATTTCAAATCTGCCTTCGTTATCCCTTTTAACCGTTGAAAGAAAATGTTGCAGTGTTTGTTCTTGCAACTCTTTTTTAGTTTCATTTTCGGATGGATCTAAAATTCCTAGAGTATCAAGATTCCACAATTCAGAAATTTTATAATCTGATACGTGCATCGAAAATGTAAATGAGTTGTCAGTTTTATTTTCTATTTCCAAAGGAACTTTCCCCATAACTGTCCAGCCTAAGTAAGTTTCGACACATACTAAACCACATTTTAATTTTCTTATCTTACCGGTGAGTAATTTTCCTGCAATATCCGCTCCAATAAGAATATGAATTTCAGTTGGGGATGATTCAAACGACAATTTTTCCTTCATACGGCTAGTGTCATTCAAATATATTCTATGTTCTTTAAGCTCATGTAATATGGGTTTTATTTCTATTTGTGGTACATCGGAACAAATTTTAGTTTGATCAAAGGCCTTAAAATTACATTTATAATCCCCCTTTACATTAAATACACAATAAATTGTTTATGGATTTCAGAAACCTCCGATCCACCAAATAGACTATGAACAATATTGCTCTCATTTATACTTTTGTACTGCATCATTTCAGCAACAAATTTCGAAATATACGACTTTTGTGATCCAGTATCGATTAAGCACCTGACAAACTTATCTTCACTATTTCCGCAGATTTTTACAATTAAAGTTTGTAACAAAACTTTCTGTGTGAATGTTTTATTTGTTAAAGTGACATTTCTATCGTCAATTTGTTTTTTCTCATCTACTTTGTTACTCTGTTCACAAATTAAAGAATTACGTTTTCCACTGCAAAGCTCACATCTTATTTTTGAAAAGCAATCTTTTGCTATACGATTTCCCTTTTTCATACAGAGATAACACATTCCGTTTTTTCTCAAACGTGCTCGCTTTTCTGCTACGGACTTAGAACAAGCCGCAGAATTGTGATCAACTGATTCAGCGGAATCTCCGCAAAAAATACAATGATTTATCGAAACCTTCAATGAAGCAGCAGTAGGAACTGTAAACTTATTTATTTTTCTCTACATCTGCACTTGCGGTGCATTTTGAACGATAACCCTATCTTGTATTTGAATCGCAGTTTCTCTGCATTCTATTTCTGCCCGTAGAAATTCAAGCAGTTCGTTGACTTCAAAAAGATTATCCTGAGTTTTCCGTTTACGTTGAAATTCTAAATTTAACTCATTGGGAATTAATTTAAGCAAAATTGGCGTTAGTAACGTACCATATGTTCCGGAAGTTATTTAAAGTGAATTTAAACTTCTTATTTGAGTCTCAATGTTATCATACAGTTTTCGCAATGCAAAAGTATTATTTACATTTTTAACTGTTTCTAAATTCAATAATTTTCCCATATGAGCATTTATAATCAGGTCTTTACGACCAAAACGCTTTTTGAGTAGTTCAATTGCTGCTATATAATTTTCACTCGATAGCGAAAACCCACTAATTGCACTAGAAGCAGCTCCAATAAGGAAGGCATGCAAATAATTAAATTTATCAATGTCAGTTAAGCTATCATTTTGATGTATCGCATTATCATATTGGTTCCAAAAAGATAACCAATAAGCAGGATCTCCATTAAATTTATTAATACTCAATTTCGGTAATTTAATTTTAGAATGAGAGCAAGAAGCCAAATTCTCTGTTGAAATACTTTCGTTAACCGAATTTGTTTTCTTAATAGAACGTTCAGGTTCAACTTTCATTTTTAAATCATACGTTAGTTTCGATTTCATAGAAATTATTTTTTCAGAATAACCTTCGGCAGTTTCAAATTCAGTTTCCAATTCGCCGTCATCATCCATTAAGTTTTGGATCTGCTCATCTAAAGTTGTTAAATTATTATACTTTACGTTTAACTGATCAATATGTTCTGTAAGAACAGGAACTTCCTGTACTGATTCTGCAAGATACAGCTCACAAGTATTAATTAATTTCGTAGTCTCCGTTCTAGAAACAGCACGTTTCTTCTTTAGTTTTTCAATATCAGACATATTTAATCCGTAATTTTAAATATAATTAATTTTATAACAACTTGATATACGAATAATAATATAACTTTCAAAATATATTCAATAACTTTCAAAATAATCCCTTTCTCAAAATACGTTATCACTCAATATTATTAATATATCATCTTCAAAAGAATTAAGCATTCAAGACTTTTATTTATTTTTATGCTCAGTTCTTCATTATATTCAAGATCAAAACAAACCATCAACAATATTCTTTTCAATAGAACTAAATATTCAAAACTTTCGTCTTTAAATAACTTTCATTCAATTAAGATCAAATCAAAACTGGCGTCGCTGTTCCCGGGCGCCATAAAAATATGATAACAAGCTTTCAAATAGACAAAAAGAATGCCATAAATCTTCTACTTACCATTTCTGTCAGAGGTAAGTTCTCGCTTGCTTCTGGTTCGTTCTGCCGAATTTGATAAGACTTAATTTTATTCAGTAACTCACTAGACGAAATAAAGACATACTCTGTTAATCTTTAACACTTATATACAATATATTACAAATATTTACAAGATTATAGGACTTTAACATTTAAAAAGCTTTAACTTCAATCGAATCATCACGGAGGCGCAACTCCGTTCACAAAAAACAAAAACATTATTCTAAAGTTTTTCAGTTCGGTTCAGTTCACTTAGACGTAAAAGTTTTTAAATCCAGGTGTCACTGTTACTGCAAAGGGATACAGAGGGAGCTGTCCGCGACACCCCCCTCGAACGCCAGGAAAGCTGATAAGATTCAAAAGGGAAAAAAATCATTCTTTTAAAAATATTTGGGTTTTGTGTAACCAATAATGGTTTTGGAACAAGATGAATTAATGTATCTATAACTCATTCTAAACAGCATTACAAATAATCTATGTATTAAATTAGTTTTATAAGTTATTTTAGTGGTAATTATAAGTACCGTCAGTAGATAACGGGTTAAATAATTTTAGTATAAAAATTTTGTTATTTTCTCTGCTCAAAAGTAACAATAGCCAAATCTCTAAGAACCTATACAGAAAATAAGTGTAGAGAATAAAGGTTGACATCATCCACCTATCAGACGCATCCCTGGACATTTGTTTTCGGGAACAATGCGCCCTTTTAAAATCGTCATTAGCACCTAATTATCTGAATTCTAACGCTCTTAAAGTGATAAGTGACGTTCATTAGAAAGTAAAAAGAGAAAATATTTGAAATCTTTCCTTACGAAAATAGTTCTTAGAGTTGTATAGAACACTATAGAATTCTTCAAAAGTTCTATAGAATAGCCTTTCTATGTATATATATATATATATATATATATATATATAGGTCTTTTAGATTTTATTTGTACTAATTTATTTACACCTATATATTAAAATATAAAAATAATAATTAATTTTGTAATACATTAGTTTAATATAATAGTCCATAGATATAATATGATTATAATTTTATTCAATTCTAATAGATTGTGATTCAATTGTTAATTTAATAATATATCATTCGAACTACTGATTTAAATGTTAGTTAATTAGTTTGTTTGTGATTAATTAACTTTTTTAAACACCAACAACAAAATAAATAAGTAAATCAATAACCAAATAAATTCTTTAATTTATTAGGCTTTTTTTCAATCCTTAAATCTGTTTTCTAGTTACAAATGGTTTCAGTTTTCTAATTCACATAAATTGAGCATCGGTGTAAATTTCATACGTGTTTAATGATTGGAAACGCAAATCACAAAAGAAACAAAGTTGAAATAGTATAAGAATTGGCAAACTGTCGACGGACGTACGAAGCTAAAAGTACCTGTTCCAGATCGATCACCAATGTAGAAGCAGCATCGAGCGCGGTTAGTACTTGGGAGGATGACCACTGGAAACAGCTGACGATATTCGCATATTTTTATTGAACCTACTTAATTTCTATAGATAATTTTATAGAAGCTCTACAGACATTTCTATTGAACTTCTACAGATATTTCTATAACTTTTAGTGAAACTAGCTCGTAGAAAAACGTGCAATAATTCTATTGGATTCTATAAGACTTTATCTATAATTTTTTTTATAGAATTCTATAGGAAATTTTGTAAGGGTTAACATCATTTATTAACTATAAAACAACTAAAACTTTAAGCAATTTTCGAGATAGGGTGACCCAGTCAGTGGTTGATCAAATAAAGTCAGTGCTATGGGGTTTTTATTATATTTCCTTCCTTTTCAGTTTTATAAGTAAACTAATATGATAGCTACAACGCTTAATGAATATCCTGTAATGGACAAAAATGAAATCCCCTGAAATTAAATAGCAACAAAATTATAAATAAATAGTTTTTTTAATTGTCATCTTCCCAGTGTTTGATCAGGCGAAAGAAGTCAATCGAAAATCTAAAAATTAATCTTTAAAATATCATCCTTGGCTTGTGATTAACAATAATTCTTATAAAAATATTAGTCGAAATAAGCAAGATGGAAATGGATTATTTTAACTTACCGTAATTTTCTCCAACTAATCACGAACTAAATGTTTGCACTTTCTAATAAAAAAAAAAATTCATAAAATGGCTTCTCTTACAGCTGACAACAATATGACAACATCCTTGGCGCACTAACATTCAAACAAAAGGTATTATGCCTAGTGGTACGCATAAAATTCATTTCCGCCTGAAATTGCACAATATTTCAAAAATTTGATCAACTACTGGAAGGGTATAGACTATTGGTGGGGTCACCCTTCTTTCCTTCACTAAGCCTTTGCAACTCACTGTCAGGTACGCTGCGTCATACCAAGAGTCAATTTCATATGTAGATGTACTACAGTTATAAAGAACTCAACTTTTGTTTTGTGATATTTTTTAATGAAAATTCGAAAACATAGAACAATTATTTAATTTACTGCACCGATAAATAGGATTTAGTTTCAAATTCGGACACTAAATTGCCTTATTAATGAAATTCTACTTTTAATAAGAGTACCTTACATTGTTTTGAGTGTAGTTCAATCTGGTAGAAATTTCCTTGCTATTGTTTAAGTGTTTTCCCGTGTTAAAAAAAGTTCCATTATGCCCTATGAAATTGAAGATTTTGTAGATAAACTGTGGGCTTACGAAGTATTCTTTGTTGCATTTTATATTTCAAATATTTTAATAATAAGAGTAAGTGCAATAATGCATGGTATAAGAATACTTTTTAACGGGTACCCGATGGAAAAGTGGACAGCTTACATAACAACCTTATCAAATTTTCCCAACGGGTTTTTCATTTGATTTTGGCTTTGCGCAGTGGCGCATTAGACAAAGTTGCGTCGATCATAAAGAAGTTATGTGCATGAAACTGACGTCTAAAATACAGGGTGAACAGGATAGAAGCGTCCAGATTCGAGCAGGGAGGCCTAGTGTGATTTCTGGTAGCTGAAGGGAAACGAAAGCCAACATTTTTCGCCATAGTCCACTTACCCCTAGTGATGCTTGAAATTTGGCGTTCAGGTTGTTAAGCCTGTTCGATAGGTTCTCTTCTTTGGCTGCGAACTGGTAATCCTGAGTTTCAATCTTGTTAGACTTTATGGATCTGGTGCGGTGTTCCATCTGGACGCTGGTATGCCTTAGAGCACATCGATAGAATTCCGTTAACAAGCTCTTTTGTCGCATGTGTATAGATTTTTCTTCTATAGATTTTTCTTGTAGTGTAAGCCCTTTACGGAGCGCAGCTGTTTCTGTAAAGCATGAAGAGTCTTTTTCAAGAAAGTCACAAGGCACGTGGTCCATTTTCACGTAAATAACAACGCAAGCAGCCGAGGCTGCCCAATTTACTACGGCAAAAGCCATGCACAAGTCCCGGCAAAACCTGTTAGACGCAGGAATGCAGACACGAGAGAGCGTGAATAGATACGTCTTTCCCCAACCGTGTCAAAACGGGTTCTCCAAATGAAGCATGTCTGTGGTGAACACTATTTAGGCCGTACAGCTGTGAACAACTGGTGCAAGAGTTTTAGACAAAGCAGACAGACAGTCAAGGATGCACCGAGAACAGACCAGTACCAAACTGATACACCACAAATGCATTAGTCGCCTGTGTCTATGAGGTGGTTAGAAATGAATGACCTGTCGCCTTATGATTTTCAAATCTTCGGGCCACTTAAGAAAAGTACTCCAAGGACAGTGCTTTACTTCGGACGACGAAGTTAAGGATAGAATAGGAACATTGTTCCGCGATCAGCCCCAAGAGATCTACGCTAGGGGTACCGACCTACTGGGGACACTATGTAATAAATGCCTCAGCAACTACGGTAATTATTATTGGAGTTGTAATAAAATACTCACTTCCCCACTCTGTGTCCTCTTTTAATTTGGAAAATCCTTATATAAGTCAATAGATTGGATCTTCAGTACAGTTATTTTATATTCCAGTACCTGAAATAATGGAGACACTATTCTCCAAATTTACCATAGACCCTTTCAAAACACACAAGTGTGTGTAAAATTACATGCAAATAAACAGAACACGACTGAGGTTTTGTTGCTTTTACTTCTAGAAATATTACAACAAATTATTGATACTTTGTAGTTGAGTATTTTAGCAGAAGAGCCATCATTTTGCAAAATATACGAAAAATTTATTGTTACAAAATCTCGTAGTAAAATAAAAACTGGTGGTACAGTCGCAACTCGCAAACACAGAGTATGTGATCTTATGTTGGTCCAACAAGTGATCATATGAGCTTTATGGGATACAGAGTTTCAATGCAACTCCACTTCCTGTGTATGAGTAATTGTGTATGACATAGGAAAATAATATATCCAATATACAATAGATGCATTATAATATAATTAAGAAAATATAAAGAAAAATAAATGCGTCTTTAAAGAAAATGAAGCGATTAGAGATATAGGAAAGGTGGATGAATTCGGATTGGACAATCCGAGAGAAGGAGGTGGAGCTTCTTGGGAAATCAAAGAAATACGATTTGTAGATGGGTTTGAGAGAATATAGCTTAAAATATTGAGTATTTACGATAGAAAAAATGTAAACCGATAATTGAGTTTAAGAGAAGATTTAAAAATTCATACTATTAAAAACAGTAAAAAGAATAAATTGGGTTAAATCTAATGAATTTTACAGTACAAAAATTGCGGTTATTTTAGACATTTCTTCCACCAACCTATAAAAAATATATACAAGGTGTCCAAGAAGTAATGGTACAAACTTTAAGGGGAGGTAGGGGACATCACAAGTATTCAGATTTGCATAGCAACCCTGGGTCGGAAACGCTTTCCTGGCGCGGTAGTGACGACACAAAACACAAGAAAGAAAGGACACGAACAGGGAGAGAAAACATGTTTATTATTCTTAGCACTGTAAAAATGCCGGGACAATGCTGGAAAGTGTTGAGGAACTTGTTGCTCGCATCGTGCAGCTGCTGGAAAAGTCCGGGGCAATCCCAGTTTTTCGAGAACATTAGATCTTCCATACGCCGGAGATGAGCTTCCATGCATCACGGCCCGGGGTCGTAATTTCGAACACCTACTTTGATGACGATCGTTGTCCCTTTAATGTTCTTTCTTCTTAGTTTTTTGATGTGCTAAGGATAACACACATGTTTTCTCCTCTTATTCGTATCGTGTCTTTCTTGTGTTTTGTGTCGTCACTGCCGCGACAGAAAAGCGTTTCCGACCCTGGGTTGCTATGCAAATCTGAATCCTTGTGATGTCCCCTACCTCCCCTTAAAGTTTGTCCCATTACTTCTGGGACACCCTGTATATTAACTAATGATTTAAAATCTTGATAGTATGCAATTAAACAAAAAAACAACGCAGATTTAAATAGAATGTGTTTTTATTTTTTGCGTGTTTTACACACATTCTTAACAGTGTATGAAATCCATAAAACACCGTCACATTTCAAAACTTTTATAAGATTCGAAAAATACTTTTCTACCTAAAAAATGACTTTAGATTAGAGATTTTAAGTGTTTTCACTTTTTACGCAAAGTAATTATTATGGGAATAAACAAAATTAATAAATTTTATTTTTATATTCAAATATATATTTTTATGTTGATTTTAACCACACAAATAAAAAATATAAATTTACGAAAATGACATTTTAAAACGAATTCTTTTCAAAAAGGTCTGTGAATCAAAATATTTAAATTAGCTAGTGTAGATGTGTTTACAGAAAACTGAAAAATTGTTTTGAGAGTCTCAAACTATTCCAACAGCGTCCGAGGAAATGAAATATTTATGTAATCATCCCAAGGGTGAAAGCAAATGTGTAATTCAATTTTCTTCCTGAATATAAATAAAACAGTTTATTCAAATTTATTTCAGTAAGTGACAGTTTACATTAAAGGAGTGAAAAAGATTATTTCTTTTCGTAGTAATATTTAATAAAACCCCATTAAAAATTGTTGTTTAAGATTTATTTAAGAATTTCCAGAATAGCAGAGAAGTGTTTAGGAATTTGTTTTTCTGTCTGTCTCTCTGTCCATCTATCCGTACACTATTTCTCATAAATATGCTCGGATTGCCATAGAATTTTTATATGTTATTGTAAGTAAATTTTACACATTAGAATTGAAATGCACTGTAAAAAAAAAAAAAAAAAAAAATGGTAACGTTCCATGTAAAATCCAGGAACGTTTCGCCTTTTCTCAGGTTTTCAGAATAATTTAGCTCTTTCCTGTGAAATTCTGGTTTTCTTATCTGAAACGTTCCAGAACAAACGTTGGAAACAGCAAAACGCTGCGGCCGCCATTTATTATTTTTTTGCTCGCGCGCGAGTGTCGAAAAAGAATTCCTTAAATGAATGTAAAAAAAATCAATATGGAATGCAAATAAATCATTAGACGACATAATCCTTAAGACAATTCAGATGAAAATACGATACCTCCGTGACATCGCTAAGAAATTATCTCTCGTACTTGTCTGTGGAATGTTTAAGGAGCAGACCGTGTAAAAAAAATACACCTATTATTTGGATCTCCATTAACCAGGGGGCCATCAAACATGATTCTCACCGATTTTGATTAATTTAAAGTATGTTTTAGAGTTCTTATCTCTAATTATTCTTGTGAAAGGATTTCTTCAAATGGGACTTAGATTTTCAGAAATTAGATGCCGAGGTTTAGCATACGTTTCAAATACCCATTAGTTTGCAGCTCTCAACGTGTCTTTCGTGGTGTGGACGCAGAAAGCTCGCACGCCACCCGTACGGCCTGAGTTCGATGCTACCTCTGGACTTTTTTTTTCCTTTTTAGGTGCGTTCGTAATTATATAAATACGTAGCACCTATAGTCGTCGTTCAGTCCGTCCGTCTGTCCGTCTGTCCGTCCGTCTGTCTGTCTGTCCGTCCGTCTGTCCGTCCGTCTGTCCGTCCGTCTGTCCGTCCGTCTGTCCGCATGTAACAGAGCAAAAACTACCCAACCGAATGGTCTGAAATTTCAAATATATGATTGTTGCAAAATTTTGTCGAGCCATTTCAAATTTTATGAAAATCGGATGTATAGTTTAATTACAGGGACAGTCAAAAGTTTTTCTTTACATTACGGCCAATGGGAAAAATTATTGCAAGTGCATTTTAATGATATTACAGCCTTCCGAATGATCTGAAATTTTAAAGATATAACTGTTGCAAAATTTTGTCGAGCCCTTTCAAATTTTAGGAAAATCGGATGTATAGTTTAATTACAGGGACAGTCAAAAGTTTTTCCTTACATTACGGCCAATGGGAAAAATTATTGCAAGCGGATTTTAATGATATTAGAGCCTTCCGAATGATCTGAAATTTTAAAGATATAACTGTTGCAAAATTTTGTCGAGTCCTTTCAAATTTTAGGAAAATCGGATGCATAGTTTAATTACAGGGACAGTCAAAAGTTTTTCTTTACATTACGGCCAATGGGGAAAATTATTGCAAGTGCATTTTAATGATATTACAGCCTTCCGAATGATCTGAAATTTTAAAGATATAATTGTTGCAAAATTTTGTTGAGCTATTTCAAATTTTAGGAAAATCGGATGCATAGTTTAATTACAGGGACAGTCAAAAGTTTTTCTTTACATTACGGCCAATGGGAAAAATTATTGCAAGCGGATTTTAATTATATTAGAGCCTTCCGAATGATCTGAAATTTTAAAGATATAACTGTTGCAAAATTTTGTCGAGCCCTTTCAAATTTTAGGAAAATCGGATGCATAGTTTAATTACAGGGACAGTCAAAAGTTTTTCTTTACATTACGGCCAATGGGGAAAATTATTGCAAGTGCATTTTAATGATATTACAGCCTTCCGAATGGTCTGAAATTTTAAAGATATAATTGTTGCAAAATTTTGTTGAGCTATTTCAAATTTTAGGAAAATCGGATGTATAGTTTAATTACAGGGACAGTCAAAAGTGTTCCGTTACATTACGGGAAATGGGAAAAAAATATTGGAAGTGCATTTTAATGATGTATCAGACTATGCGCATTATGAAGTGCAAAAAATTATACATTCAGTACAATATGGGGTTCAAAAAATAATTATAAAACTAGTTATAGTACGAACGCACCTCATTTGCCACGTTTGACGAGCAATTTCCAACTTGTTTAATTAATTTTATATTTTAACACTTTATTACAATTTGATTTAAATTTGATATATATTTGACACTTTGAATTGCTGCAAATTTGATTTTTTTTTTTTTTTAATTTTCGGAAAAAATATACAATTACGTTTAAGTTTTTTTTTTTTTTTTTTCATGAAAATTTATATGTATTTTATCTAACTTGTAAACTAACATAATTACTAACGAAAATCCAAAATATTTTATGTCTAGATTTTTTTTCTAATTAATATTTACATTTATATATTTTTATATTTTAAGCAAAGTTCAGAAACAATATACCATATATATATTTACTTTATTGAATGTTAACTGAAAATTTATTTTTTCGTGTAAATTATAAATAATAATTTTGATGTCAATTTCAAAATATTTTTTTCATTCTAACAAATAATGATAATAAAGCGAAAATTGTCAATTGGAAATGTAAAAATCGTCTGCGGATCCCGCATGCTGTGAAATGTCAGTAATCTTTTGCTGTCAACAGAAATATTCCTGGTATTTCGCAGGAAACTTATTGGCATTTCTGTAGAAAGTTTTTAGCATATACAGTAAAGTTCCAGTCATTTTCAAGAAATGTTTCTTGGAAATAATGGGCAACTCAGCTGCCCATTTTTTCCCAGGAACGTTGCGGAATTTTTTTTACAGTGTGTAATTTTTAAAGAAACATTTTGTTCATTGAATTTATAGAAGACCTTATACAGGGTGTCTACTCTCAACGGTGTCCAATGGTAATTCCTAAACCGTTAGTCATAGACGTAAAGTTCCAATTACAAACATGTTTCAAATGAAGTAAAGAAGTATTTTAAAGCGATTTGGGTCAATAGAAACATTTCTTAAAAAATTAAGAAATTTAAATTTTTATACGCTCCTCCGACCCTAGAAGTTACATTTAGTCAAAATATTTTTTTTATTATTAAGTAGTAAGGCAAAATAAGTTCCATTCTTCTACTTCTAAAATTGACCGAGTAATAGTTGTTTAAAGTTGAAGCATTTTTTTTTTCTGCAAAATAGGGAGCATTAACAAATTTATTAGAAATATAAATAACCGTCAGATTAAAATAATAATAATAATAATAGTTGAGAGTAAATGAAAGTAAAATTAAGATTACAATATAAATTTGAAATCTATTTTCATGCTTACATATTACAGAAAAATACACAACTTGTACTAAAAATGTAAGTTGAAAAATAACAGAATTTTTGTTAAATGAAATGATAAAAAGCCACAGTGGCAATTCTTGACAAAATGATACATAATTTAAAACGCTATTAGATTATCTAATTTGAAACTTAATTAATATAAAGTAAAGTTATCTTAAAATTTGCTCAAAGTGGCTCCCTTTGGCTGCAATGCAGTACGAAATCTATGTACACGCGAAATAAATACTTCTAATACTTTAAGAACTTTGTGTATGACAGACGGAAGCATGGCCCAACTCATCTGTGTTCAGATGCAGAAAATTGGCATAAGACATACAATTCAACGTTTCACAACTCTGTCAATTTTAGTGTTAGTTGGATGGGGCTTTTTTTTCTTATTTGTGTAATAGGAATTTTTTTAATAAATATCACTTATAAGATCGGGAAACCGTGTAAAAATTTTAAATTACGTAACTTTTTAAGAAATGTTTTTATTGATCAAAACGACTTCTAAAATACTTCTTACCTCATTTAAAACATTTGGATAAATGGAACTATATGTCTACGACTAACGGTTTAGAAATTAGCCATTGTACACCATGATCAGTATAATGCTTGAATTCGCTATTTGGGAAACATTTATGCCTAATTAATGTATCTCATTATACCCACGGCAAGTTTCATTAGATACCGGAGTCGGGGGCTAATGGGACAAAATATCACATCATAAATTAAGGACATTTCTTTTTTCACTAATTAAACTATGATTTACATCTTTTATCTATTAATAGAAAACTGCTTAAAGTAAGTGTCAGTCAAGTAATGTCTGGTAATTTTATAAAATAACTTTCTACAGTATAAAAAATATAAAACATCTCCCTTTAACTCCATTATCTCCAATATCAACAACATGTGCATGAACATGAAACTCTATAAGCATCTCATTGTTCCAACATTTCTTTCTATTCTCGTTTCTAAATTTAAAGTGTAAATGAACGAATTTTCATTATATAGTACAAGCTTAGGTCTAAAATTAGCATATACATTTGTGACGTTGTAAGTAGAATAAAATCTAAACAATTATTTACAAGTAATTTTACCTCTTCATATATCCGACATTTCGTGAAATTCAATAACAGAAACGCTTTCCTTTCATTAAAGGTACATATATTAAGACAGACATGAACACACTTAATACAATAACCCAACAGAAGTGAAAAATTTGCCGGGGTCAGGACTGGAACCTTGGCCCACTGCGTACCGTGTTTTTGCTTTAACCACTGAGCTACCCTGGCCGACGTCATAGCTCTGTTTTCTTTTCAGTTACACATTTCTTTATCGACACAACGTAGATAAAATTTAAATATAGACTAAAAGTTCAATTTATACAAATTGCTGTAAAAAAATATCACATTCATTCATATATACAGGGTGATTCATAAATATCGAAACAATACGCTATCATCTTAAATATTGCCCCTAGGCACATACTTCCAATTATAAAGTTTCATAAAAAAAAGTGCAAAATTTCATGAAATAACTTTCAACTCCATGGGGGGTCTATATGAGAAAATACAAAAATTAAATTTTTATACGGCCCCCCTAGAGTAAAATACCCAATTAGGAAAATTTTCCTTATCCATTCCTGAATTAAACACAAAAAAAATTCATCTCGATATCTTCAAAATTTGCAGAGATATCAAAATCCAAAATTCGTGACTTACACCATTTATCCATGCCTCTGAGCTACGAGTTTTTGACTCAATCTGAATGCAAGATAGGGATCATCCACAAATTGTACATTATTAAAAGCCGATATAAGACAGGGCTTCTCCTTTGGACATAAAATAGGCAGCGTATAGATTTAACGTTAAACCTGTTTTTAAAGTATGCTGGTGGTCTGCACGGGTCGAAATATCTAGGTCTGGTCCCAAACCGACCCATAGGAAAAAAAAGTTCGGCCCTGCCTGGAAAAAAGTTCAAATCGTAGCCTGGCTCGGCCTGACTCAATTTCTACATAGTTTTTTACATCGATATGGTTAAATGTTGTTTCATATGGAGGAGTTCTGACCAAAAATACTTATTATATTTTTTCTTTTTCATGGTTATAATTATTATTTTTAAAGAAGCGCGAAAAGCTGAGATTATTGGTTTTTATCAAGGAATCTCTATTTATATGTAAATGATTCACTTCTCCTTTAATATCGTTAATCCATATTCCATGTGTTGGAGACAATGAAAAATGCTATAAAGTAAAATATTTTAAGATGGAATCACATAGGAAATTAAAAAAAGCGTTATAGACAAATTCCCTTCTTAGGAGTTGTAAATGTAGTTTATTTTTTCTCAGGTATTATTATATTCATTTTCCATGGATCAACAGATTTTTCCGTTTAAGAAAGGATTCCGTCACAGGGAGATTTTTTTCACTAAAGTATATTTTAATGTTTTTGATCTAAAATCTACTATCCTTTAAAAATATGAATTTTAAAGTTTTATTGTAAAATAATGGCCATTTAATAATATATGCATTTTTTGTAAAAGTTTTTGGGCTGAGCCAAATTTTAGTTATTTTTGCATGGATTAGGTCAGTCAGAGATAATGATTTTAATAAGGGTTGTCTCGAGACCGGGACTGAAAATTTCGCCCACGGGAGACCTAGGAATAAGGAAGCCAGTCTCGGTTCGGTATAACCAGTGGCCGAGAAGTTCTGCTCTCAAAGCTGGTCGACGGGAAATGCTGAGTTCGAACCCAATCGCGCCCTTCGGCCCAATCGTTCGGAGTTTTCGGTGGTCTTCTTCGAACCTTGGATATCCTTGCGTAAATACGGGTTAGGTTTCCTTAGAAAGACCTCCACGGAAGGCACTCCCCCCTCCACTTCGGGTCCATATCCCTCTTGCAGATAATTGGCCGTCATAAATCACACCAACACCCTGTTCGGTTTGAGAAAATACGAACCCGGCCTGGCCGAGTCTTCAGAAAAAAGTCGCCAATCCCGGGTCTGGCCCGACCCGGCCCGGCCCCAGAATACAGACTGTTTTAATGGCCTCGCCGGGACGATAAAGAGCCTGAATTTGTGAGGACTAAAATTATGAAAAACTCTTAATTGGCATGTTAGAAAAAGCATTGTTTCAAATTACACATTTAACATTTATTTATGGATATTTAAATAGTACAAAAAGGAGGCGGAAACGGCAAAAGTTAAAGTGAATCGGAAGTTTAAGCTACAGAAAGAAGTTACTTTTTCACGTGCAATTTTTTAAAAAGCATTTAAACATTTTATAAGGAGCCAATCTTTGTTTAAAACTTTAAATGCGTTTTTCTGCATGATGGTTTTTTTTTTCCTCTCTTTTTTTTTTTTTTTTACCATTTCTAGTCTTTAAATTGGTATAAGTCAAGAATCATAAATAAAAAAGGTGCAAACTTGCAACATGTCTTTTTTCATTATTTTACATTAATTTTGTTTCGGCAAATTTGAAAAAAAATTTACTTTTGAAAATATGATTTTTTTTAAAAAATAAGTTACATAATTTTTTTTAATAAATATTTATAATATTTTTTTAATTAATATTTAAAAAAATCCTGAAACAAAACTGAAATTTTACTTTCCTTTTTAATTAAATGAAAAAAAAACTGAAATCCGATTAATAATGTTTCGAGTTATAAAGATTTTAAATTAAATCCGCTTAAAAAAATACTAATCATTTAAATTTTTAAAAAACTTTATGAGAAATATTAGAATGCGGTTTTGTTTGCAAATTATATGGTTAACCATCACAAAAAAGAAAGAAAAATCAAAATTCTAATTCAACAAATATATTTTTTACATGTTTCCTAGAACTCTTAAACTAACACTGTTTCTTCGATTGCATGCATTTCAATTTGTGTCTAATCCCTTAAAACCTGATGAATTATTTAAACGGCCATAACTCTGCGAGTTTTTCAGAGATGAAGATGCAATTTCTTGTGTTTAATTCAGGAATGGATAAGGAAAGTTTTCCTGATTGGAATTTTTACACAACGGGGGCCGTATAAAAATTTAGTTTTCATATTTTTCAAATAGACACCCCATTGGAGTTGCAACTTATGTCATTAAATTTTGCACCTTTTTTAAAGAAACTTTGCAATTGGAAGTATGGGTCTAGGGGCAATATTTAAGGAAATAGCTTATTGTTTCGATATTTATGAATCACCCTGTATAAAAGTTAAAATATTGTGTACTTTTATGTTAACCGGGCGCCAGCGATCGCCAAAATTTTTTGCATCTTAGCAACTCTTTTTTTCTCGCCAATATTATAAAGTTAGCCATTAACAAATAGCCAATATTTTAAAATCAATAACAGACAAAACTGTGGCCAGTGAATGAATGGTGAGTGAGTGAATCTGCCAGTGAACAAAAAATAAAATATTAGTTATAAGAAGTTGGATAAATTCTATTATAATATCTTAAAAAGCATAGCTAAAAAATAATGATAAAATACGTAAACACACACATAAAAAAATCTCACGTAATCGGATGTATTAAGCTTAATCAATAACAGGAACGTTTAAGTAAGAGATAATATAAAACAGAAACATTTTATGAAAAACGTCGTTGGACACGGTCGAGTGAAGACGTGTCTGTTGAGCTCCCGCTAGTAGGCGTGGCTTATTTCGGATTGGTTGTTGTGCGCGTGACGTGTGTGACGGCTAGTTCCTGACGCACCGAGCTGATGAGAGGATTGTTTCCTACGTGGGCAGTTAATCCCAGTTGTTCTCAGAGAGTCGTCGAGTGAGATAATTTGTTTTCACTCATTTCTAGAAAGAATGTCCCTGATATTAGAACTTTGTCAACTGATGAGGTTGAATCTAAAGGATGGAAAATTGCTAGCGATTATACCTCTGAAAGATGTAGAGAGATTACTTTGAGAAAAGATATTGCTAAATTGAAAAGAGAGGGGTAACCCTTCGATGCAGAAAGTGAGCAACTTAAAGCCTGCAAAAAGAAGCAGAATTTTTTATGGACTGATATAACCACAATACAGAGCCATACTGATATTGTCCTACTGGTTTATCAGTACGCTACTATTCTGACCACCCAGATGAGGCAAATTTTCAAATTATTGCTCCTAAAAAAGTAAAAAACGTTCTATTTCTGATAGTACTAGCAATATGGAAGTATCGGAAACTGTTGTTAGGGGGAAAAAATCCAGGATTCCCCCAATCAAAATTATTTCACCTGAAAGGTGGTCTTCTCTTTTGGATAACCTTAAAAATATGGCACTCTCGACCCGTTCCAAGGCTAAAGGAAAGTACCTTAGCTTGACTTTTGATAATGTTGAAGATTATAGGATAGTGCAACGTAATTTACTTAAAATGAAAATCCAATTTCATTCATATGTTCTCGAAGACGCAAAACCCATCAGAGTGGTTCTTCGGGGGCTTCCCGTCAACACCCCAGTCAAGGAAATCCAAGAAATCCTGGAAACTGATTACCCGGGCATCATAGTGACTCAAATGTATAGAGGTCCCGTGAGCAATAAACGATCAATGCCCCTATTTTACTGTTCAATCCCGCAACAAGAAGGTGTTGACAGCGTCTTCGAGGTGACGGAAATGATGCAAACTGAGGTTAGTTTCGAGAAATATCGGGTGCGAATGGTTCCATCACGGTGTCACAACTGTCAGGGGTTCTTTACTCATCTCATGCGTGCAACCTATATCCAGTGTGCTTTAAGCGCGAAGGAGGTCACATTACAAAGGAGTGTGTGAAAAGGTTTGATGAACCCTGTCGGTGTTGCCGCTGCGGATCTGATCACCCCGCTAATTTCCAGAACTGCCCAAAGTTTTCAAAAACTACCTCCCTATGAAAGGCAAAAATGTTAAAACTAAAAATAGTAATAAGCAAAATGTTGTAACTGTTAAATCTAATAGGATTTTCTCCAATAGGAAAGTTGAATTTTCCCAATCATTTAGGGAAGCTGCAATTGGACAAAAGGTCGCCTCCCCCACCCCCTCCCATCTTCAAAATTTAAATATTTCGGCCCTAGCTAAGGATGCTTTTTCGGCCGCCGATTTTATCAAAAATCTTATGCAGTTTGAAATTAAATACAGTGCAGACGTGGTCTGCAAGGCCTTTTCTAAATCCCTTCCGGCCCTCCGTCAGGCATCCACGGAGATGGACCGGATTTTTATTCTGTATTCTAAAATTGTAAATATTTCCAAAATTGTTTTGGTGTCGCCATTTATGGATGTGCGCTTCCCCCATTTTAGATTTTTCTCATCCCTCGCCATGTTCCCAGCTACTGGTAATTTGGACTCTTCCTCCATTGGAACTTTTAATGCCAATGGGCTTAATAGGCAGGCAACTGAGTTTCAAGCTTGGGTTTATAGTAACAAGTTAGACATCGTTTTGGTCAGCGAGACCCACTTTTCCCATTGAAATAGCTCCAAGGTCGCCAACTACGTGTTATTCAATGTAGACAGGGCTCGTAGGGGCACTAATGGCCCCAGTTGGGGCGGCATTTCTATTTATGTTAAAAGAGGATTTAATGCTACTTTAATTAATATTCCCATTCTAAATTGCATTGAAGCTACACCTGTTTTTCTGGACTTCCCCAATATTCGAAAACTTCTCATAGCAACCATTTATGTGCCTCCTTTAAATGATAGGAACCTGCTTCCGGCTTACTAATGCTTTTTAGGTAGCTTTCTTTACAAAAAGCTACCTATTGCAGCCGTTCGGAGGAAAGCGATTTCAAAAAATTTTGGTATATTTTCATCGATCATGACCCCCAGACCCCGAAACAACCCTCCGTTCAAAATTGATATATATATATATATATATATATATATCAATATATATATATATATATATATCTGACCTATGCCACACTGTAACTCTCGTATTTATAAACCGATTTGGATGTAATTCGGTGTGTACATAGTACATACCAATGTCTCGACCGAGTTCTTTGGCCAGCTTCATCCGCCATTTTGTTTCAAAATGGCGGCCATTTAAAAATTTTAAAAAAATTTAAAATTTGAAATGTGGTACCAAAAAATTGAAAATGGAAAAATATTTTTTTCTTATGTATTTGACCTTTATACAAAGACTTCGTAGCAGTTTTTGTTTCGTCTATATCTTAAAAAATGGCTGAGTTATAGCACTTTGAATTTCTAGCGAAGCTGACATTTTGAAACGTCCTGAATTTTGTCACGCGATAAAAGGCGTATTTATGAACCGATTTGGATGTAACTTCGTTTATACATAGTACAGACCAATGTCTCGAACGAGTTCGTTGGCCAGCTTCATCCGCCATCTTGTTTAAAAATGGCGGCCATTTAAAATTTTAAGAAAAATTTAAATTTGAAATGTGGTAGCAAAAAATTGAAAATTGAAAAAATATTTTTTTCTTATGTGTTTGACCTTGATAAAAAGATTCGGAAGCAGTTTTTGTTTCGTCTATATCTTAAAAAATGGCTGAGTTATAGCATTTTGAATTTCTAGCGTGGCTGACATTTTGAAACGTCCTGATTTTTGCCACGTGATAACAGACGTATTTATGAACCGATTTGGATGTACCTTGGTGTGTACATAGTACATACAAATAACTCAACCGAGTTCGTTGACCAGCTTCATTCGCTAACTTGTTTCAAAATGGTGGCCATTTAAAAAAATTTAAAAAAAATTAAATTTAAAATGAGATACCAAAAAATTGGAAAATGAAAAAGATTTTTTTTGTATGTGTTTGACCTTAATACAAAGATTCCGGAACAGGTTTGTTTCGTCTACATCTAAAAAAATGGATGAGTTATAACATTTTGAATTTCTATTGTGGCTGACATTTTAAAACGACCTGATTATTGTCACGCGATAACAGGCGTATTTATGAACCGATTTGAATGTAACTTGGTCTGTACATAGTACATACCAATGTCTCGACCGAGTTCGTTGGCCAGCTTCATTCGCCATCTTGTTTCAAAAGGGCTGCCATTTTTAAAAAAAAAATGTAATTTAAAATTTAAAATGAGGTATTAAAAAATTGGAAAATGAAAAAGATTTTTTTTATGTGCTTGGCCTTGATACAAAGATTCTGGAGCAGTTTTTGTTTCTGAAAATTTGTTCTTTTGTTTATATCTTAAAAAGTGGTTGAATTAGAGCACTTTGAATTTCTATCATGGCTAACACTTTGAAACGATCTTGTATTTGTCACGCGATACCACACGTATTCGCCTATTTCGATGGAAGAAGGCATGTGGATAGTATACATCAATATCTCGATCAAGTTCGCTGGCCAGCTTCATCAGCCATCTTGTTTCAAAATGGCGGCCATTAAATTAAAAAAAAATTATATTTAAAGTGAAGGGCAAAAAAATTAGAAATTGAAAAAGATTTCTTTCTTAAGTATTTGACCTTGATATAAGGATTCAGGAGCATTTTTTGTTTGTCTTTATCTTAAAAAATGACTCAGATATAGCAGTTTCAATTTCTAAAGTTGGTGACATTTTGAAAAATCTGATTTTTTGCCTGCGACAGCACTCGTATATATCAACCGATTCCGATATGAGTGAGCATGTGCACAGCAATTACTAAGGTCTCGACCAAGTTCACTGGTTAGCCTCATCCACCATGTTGTCTTAAAATGGCAGGCACTTTAAGAAATCGCCGAATTTGGCAGCCAAATATAAGAGACTTTAAATAAAAGCAGCTTGGATAAAGCTGACTAATTTCGCGAAATTCTCATTCATAATGATTTAGTATTGATAAAAATTAGTATTGAATCTCCTACATTCGGTTTCCACTTAATTGAGCTTCGTGTGTTTGAGTAATATAAGTTGGCTTTTTAAAAATAAGGAATATGAAAGCTACCTCTTCCTCCCGGCACTGGCCGGAAGGACTTTCCAAATTTTATTCTTGCAGGTGATTTTAATGCTGCTCATCCCTCTTGGCACTGTAGAGCTACTAATGGGTTTGGAAGCAAACTCAAGATGTGGGTGAACCAAAATTTCGCGCAAATTATAGCGCCCCCTTCACTCACTTATCAACTTTCTAATAATTATCTTGATCTTACAATCACCAGCAATTTCCCTTATCCTTAGAGCATTCAAACGCTGACTGATTTAAATTCAGATCATTTGACACTAATCCTTCGGTATAGAGTTGTCTCATACAACCTCGACTTAGGTCGGCATCTTCACACAAGGTGGGAGGATTTCACCTTCCTGCTCGAGCAGCGGGAGACTCCGCCCCTTGTCCCAGAGTCAAAAGAGGAGGCGGAGGAAGCTATTAGTCAATTCGGCGACGTTCTCAGAGAAGTGTACGAACAGTGTTCTCAGTACTGTCGACACTCTCCGTCTACCGTTGGAAATCAGGCAATTGATTACTGAACGAAATCGTGCTCGCAGGATGTGATAGGTCTATCGTACTCAATTTTTAGTACCCATTTAAATATCATTAATAGCACATTACCACACATACACATTAACACATACCCATAATTACACATACCCATTAATAGCACAGGAGAGACAAGTCTGCTCTCTCCAAGTTTAGAAATGAATGCCGGAACACTTTTGTTCAATCACTTTCAACCGAAGACAACACAATTTGGAAGGCTGCTTCCCGCATTCGTAGGACACGAACACACATTCCAGCTATCCATGCTAGCCCTAATAGCCCTAATGACATGGCATATACTAACGCGGAAAAGGCTGAAGCTATCGCTGAAAGTCTTAGAAGTCAGTTTACACCAAATTCTGGAATGGACAACCCACGGGTTGCCGCTGTGTCTGAGACTACAGTTCAAATTTTTTTAAACACAGACACACCTAACACACTACCCCCGGCCACACCTTCTGAGGTTCAGGAGTATATCTCAGGCGTAAAAAAGAATAAGTCTCCGGGTAAGGACCGCATCTCTAATAATATGTTAATTAACTTACCTCATAATTTCATTCTCTATATTGTTATCCTAATTAACTGCATGATGAATCTTAAAATTTTTCCTGATTGCTGGAAAAGGGCCATTGTTGTACCCCTACCCAAAAGTGGAGTGGCCGATAAACACAACACTTCCAGCTTTCGACCTATATCTTTACTATCCTGTCTTTCTAAAGTTTATGAATATGTTCTTGTCAACCGCCTTAAGGAATTCTTAAATTCCAACGACATGCTTATATCGGAGCAATTCGGTTTTCGGGCACGTCATTCAACAACTCACCAGTTGTGGAGAGTTTCGGAACTTCTTCACAATGGTATTAGACCTGGTGGGGTGATAGGAGCAATCTTTCTCGATGTGCAGAATGCTTTTGAAGTCTGGCACATCGCTCTTATCTTTAAACCGATTGCGTTCGGAGTACCGGGCCAATTAATTAAAATCTATAATGACTACTTTAAACTTAGATCCTTCGTCGTTAGAGTCGAAAATTCCTACTCTAACCCTC
This sequence comes from Maratus speciosus, assembly GCA_963932465.1. Taxonomy (NCBI): domain Eukaryota; kingdom Metazoa; phylum Arthropoda; class Arachnida; order Araneae; family Salticidae; genus Maratus; species Maratus speciosus. The sequence goes on along the minus strand of OZ010794.1, from coordinate 367,964,150 downwards.
AACAAATTTCCAGCTCTGTACCTCAGGGCTCCCTGAGCGGTCCCACGCTTTTCAACATCTATGTCAACGATATCCCTAAAGAGCCTGATATCTACTTAGCAATTTTTGCCGACGATAGCACCATGCTTAACAAACACAAACATGCACAGTGTTCTCTAAACTTCAGAATTATCTAAATATCCTTTCGGTCTGGTTAAGAAAATGGAAAATTAAATTGAACAGTGCCAAAAGTGCCGCCATCTTCTTCACCAATCAACGTTTTACCCCTGATGCTAATCTTAACTTTAAATTGAATAATGAAAATATTCCCTGGAATACTGATTATAAATACCTAGGCATTCACCTAGATTCCAAATTGACATGGTGCAAGCACATCACAGAAACTCTGGAGCGTGCTGACCGCGCCGTGGGCTCCCTAAAACCCCTTTTGGCTTGGAATAGCCCCCTGTCAATCAAAAATAAATTGTTACTTTATAAATCATTGATTCGTCCAATTATCACTTATGGTTCTGCAGTTTATGGTAGTGCCCCAAAAACCAGAATTGATAAAATCCAAATCTTTCAAAATAAACTTTTACGTAGATTTACGAAGGCGACCCGCTATGTCCGAAATGACGTCATTCATCGTAACCTAAAAATTAAACCTGTATTTGCAGAAATAAAAAAACTTGCGTTGAAGTTTCACAGGTCAACCCCAGCCGTGAGGAATCCTGCGTTAAATGCCATCCTTCGTTATGACGCTTGAGTGGGGAGAAACCGGAAACGGCCCTCGCAATACTCACTCGGGACGACAACTTCGTCCCATGCTCCAAAACTTCTAGATGAAATCCTTTAGGAGTCACCTAAACGCAGAATTTCCTGGGAAAATTTCATCTTTTCCTAGATTGAAAGAAACTTTCATCTAGTATTGGCTTTCCCCATGGCGTCATGCAGCATACTGTTTATTGTCACCAGCCGCGTTTGTCAATTTTCCTAACTCAATAGTTTTTTATTTTAGTAATATTTCATCTTTATTTATTTGGAATTTCCTTTACTTCATATTTTTTATTGTAATGGGTGTTCTATACTATCTCAAAATTTAAGTTTATTTTCGAGCAGCTACGATACTTCCACCGAGGGTGAGGTTAGGCTCCGCCTACCTAATTCTCTACTGACCTTGGGTGTTTGCTCACTGCACCCCGGCTATTTATAGCCTTTTCTTCTCATTTTTGGTTCATTTGACCGGCGGTGCACATGCATCCCGGTCATGAAATTCGTGTCCCAGATTTATAGTTCATTTTGAAGTTATCTATTTACTTTTTTAGCTTTTAAATTTAACTTGTCCCCATTTTCGAACATTTTCAATGCCAAAATGCAATTTGCAATAGCGGTGTTCTCTCTATGTCTAGTACCACAAAGCCTTTTTCAAGGCTTTACCATTTGTGCGATAGCCGGGAGACCCGCGACCTGTAATGCGCACTAGGCTTGACATCCAAATTTGTGAACTATGTGGCCCCCTTTGTTTGTATAAGTTCTTAGAAAAGTTAGATAGGCTTGTCTACCATATGCTATGATTTTTCTGTGTTCGTTGGTACCCTACTGTCTTTGCATTCTCCGTTCTTTACCTACACCAGTCGGTGAAGTGACATCGAAGTGTAGGGCAACCAAATTTATTTGGATACCCTATGCGCCCCTTTTCTGGAGGTTATATTTAACTTCGTGCTTTCAACTCTGGAATTGCCCCGGTACTCCACCAGAGCTTCCAAATTATACTTTTAAGCCGTGCATTGTTTCGAAATTCATCCTTAGTTCCATTTTCATATTTAGTTGGAGGTTACGCGCGGCGGCGATTCACGCCGCGTTGGCACTCTTTAAGCACTGCGATGTCATGTCAGAAACATTTCATTTCATAATGAAAGGATCGTATTTAATTTTATACACGTAAAACTAGAAGCTTACGTTATCTAGGGACCCAAAAACTTTTAATATTATTTAGAATATTTTAAAATGGATCGTTATTTCCACGTTTTTGCATGAATTCAGCCCAGGATTGCAATTCAATTGATGCCAATTGAAACGAGATTTGTCAGTGACGCCCGGGTAAAATAAAAGTACCAAGTAACATTTTAATAATGTGAGAATCTCATATTTTGAATGATTATTTTGTTCTTATTTATTTCTAAAGCGTAAATAAACTTGTTTCATTTGTATGTAACCTTCTTAGTAAAATATGAACAACACGCAAGTTCAAACATTAAAATATCAGCCACTTCGCTAATTGCAAAAAATATGTAAATTTTATTTCTTGTTTCATATTCTTTTGTCGACAAAAATTTGGTAAATTTAAAATTAGGCTTAAATTTGTAATTAGGCAAACTTTGGTAACAAATTTCAAATTAACAGGTGTTTCTACTTCTTTGTGTCAAAAATTTTTATTTTTATTTTTATTTTTCTACTTAGCATTTTTTGCATCCCTTACGTGTTGCTACCCTGAAGCGGTTTCGGAATATTCCGATTCCTTATAGTATGTTTTGCTCATTAAGTGTAACATCATTCTTTGGACGTAACGCTTTTGTAAAATTTTAATCTTGTTTTTCATGAAAACCTGTTTTTCAAATTGGGCGACCATTTTTCTCGAGAATTGTTGAGTCGATTTCCTTCATTTTTATTTAAAAGAAAGCTAATCGGTTTCGCCGGAACTTATAGTAACCAAAAAAAAGCTGGCAAATGCTTAAAAAAATGGTGCAAAAATGGAATTTTTGTTCAAATGCTGTCATTTCGTCAAAAATCAACTGTTTAAACTAAATGTTGGCATAAACTGCAGGCAATTTAATACCCTTTCATGACACACAACCGCAATCGTGAAAGATATATTCATTTTTTTTTCTTTTAACAAAAAAAAAAAAAAATGTAAAAAGTCCGAAAATAATATCTCTTTTCTTTGTGACCGAAAAGCAATTGTTAAAAATTGCATAAATTTTAGGCCAGTAAATTGTAGAGCCCCACCTTATCCTCTTAGCTTCGGTGATGCACTATTTTGTACACAGCTGAAAATATTCAGAGTGTGGAGGACTCCTCGGGAATAGCAGTAGACCTGACTTATGTTAACACCAAAAACTGTTATTTTAAACAGTAGTAGATGAGGACGGCAGTGGATTAGCAAACAATAACTAAAGATGATCAAATTATAAGGTCAGACACTTAACGGAAGAAAGGGGGAGTAGTTAAAGCCAAGAAATTTTCGAAATTCTAACCCTAACTCCAAAGAAGATGGCTACGTTGATTTAAATCTAAAGCCCAAGAAAATATTTTTAACTCGCTGTAAACTATCACTTGAAAAACTAAATATATCACTATAGAAAATATAACTAACTGAAGCGAACCCCGTGGATTCCAAATGTCTCTTATTTGAAGCAATTAATGAAACGTTTCACCACATTAACAAACTTCTCAGCTGAAGAATCTAATTCCAAATTCAATGGAAATGATTCGTAACTGCTAAGGAGATGTGGATAACCAGGGATGTAGTGGAGGGTATACGGGGATATACGCCGTATACCTTCTGGATTTTTTTAAGGAACACCGTATAACCCCTGTTTTTCAAGAAAGCTATAGTATATATACACTAGGGTATACCCTCTGCCTTGAGCGTATATCATCTGCTTAGAATGTATACCCTCTGTTTTTTTTTTTTTTTCGACTGCACCGCTGTGCACGACTGCACTCGACGAAAGTTGGAATTAGACTTAACCGGTTCGGGACCATGGGTGCATATATGCACGCTCAAAAAGTGCTTAAAACGCTTGAGTTTGATACCAGTAAAAAAGAAAAGTAAAATTGATTTTATTTAATTACAAAATTTTCGTGATTTATAATGTTAAGTCAAATAATTAACAAAAAGTGATGCCAAACGAATAAAATTCCCGTAAAAGATGCCGGTCCTGAACGGGTTAATGTTCCACGAGGGATGAGATCCAACAATATCCAACGGTACTCACTACTTCCACAGTATTTATACTAGTTAGTTGAGTACAGCAACCTAATTAACATATTATTGCAAAAAATAACCGGGGCAATCAAGTTGCTGGAGATACAACTACACTTAGCGAAAGTAAAAGAAATGGCAGAATAGACGGCTCGTTCATGCACAAATGTTAGAATCAGGGCAACATATTCACACCCAAAACTCAAGCAATCTTTTGACCCTAGATTATCTTAACAAAGGGGGTAACTAGGCACTGCTACAAGGGCTCGTAAAGACTTTTAATTTGAATACGACCGTTTTACAATATTATTATTTGGCTTATTCATGACAAAAATTCTGCGATTAAATAATACAAAATTAAGATATACTGATGTTAACATCTGAGCGAACCCTAGTAAATGGATTTCGACAGCGAAGTAGTCAAGTAGTTTATTTTTATACCTTAGCCTCTTGAGGGGTGGTGGCATATCACCTAATTTAATCAGCATTTCTATCAGAAACTGTTAATTTAATTTTACTTTTATATGTTCTGTAAAATTAAGTTGTAAAATTTCTTTTCCTTATTTTGAAATAAATGTTTTCGAAAATTCCGGTGATAATGGTACCGGTAATGTTGAATGAACATTACCGAAACACGATTACTTGCCCCTGAAAGGGTTAAAGTTTCATATGCATTAAAGTGTAGCTTAAAAAATATTTCATCGCAGAAAGCAATAAAAATAGGTGGAATATCTTTGTATATAAAAACTGTAATGTAAAATTAAATTAATTTAAATATGTATTTTATATTAGTTATGTCCAAATTTATAATTAAAAATTTTAATCAGAATCATTTGCACAATAATATTTTTTCTAAATAAACATATATATCCGTTGCGTTTTTAATAAGGCAAAACTTTAAACAAATTTTCGAACATTGCAAAATACACATTTTATAAACTATTATAATTAAAACCATTGAAATTAAAATAAGACGACAGAATTTTTATGAGAAATAAATTTTACGAAGTATTTGCAAATAATTTAAATTACTTTAGAGATAGCATTTCAGAAGAAATCTAAAGTTGCATGTAGATTTCAAAATATAATTAAAAATACAATAACAACAAAATGATTTTTATTTGGAACAGAAATTGTGCAAGCAAAAGTGCAAATTCAATTTCTCAAAAGAATGCAAATGAAATTATTGTCCTTGCTATTCTCCTATATGTGTTTTTAGAAATTAGAATTTCCTTTGTTAAGCACTCACGTTCTATTCGTAATTCTATTTGATTTGAGCTGAATAAATAATTCTGAAACATTTCTTTTACATCGTTTTCTTTCAGATAGACGTTTAATTTGAACCAAAATTGATGTTTTTTTTTTTTTCATTTTGTTATGAATTACCTAATTTAAATTCATGAACTGCTCTAAAATTATTTAGAAATGTGGAAAATATTTATTGCAAAATTCCTAATTTTATAAAAGTACTAAGAGCCTTATAACGCACAGTATATGCGTAATATTGATTTATTAGAATATTGATTAATAGTAAACCCGTCCTTAGAAAATAAGAGTATAAAAACAAATAGTCTTCAACATTAATCATTGAAAGACGCAGCTCTTCCATAGAGATGACTTCGGGTTCACTTTTTGGAGCCCGGGCCATCCAGGGGTCGCACGCTTCAGCGAATTTTTCAGGACAGTATTTTTTTTTTTTTTTTTTTTTTTCTGTAGAAAAATAAATCTATGTTAAACGCGATAAATTTAACCTTATTTAAGAAGAGATTTTCCATAAGAAAACACTGGTAGCGAAGAATTTCCTGTTTCTTAAACGACCCCTGCCCGTGCGAACACGACGACTTTAAATCCGTGCCTGCCCGAACACGAAACAATTTGTGTCATCAGACCTCGAGATCGGTATCGAAATTATGCAATGAAAACGAAAAAAAAAAAACAGAATAAAAGTTGTTTTAAATGTAATATCTCATTTTTCAATAACTTCTTACATAAATATAACTGTTAATCCCCAGCACACAACTAATTTTATGCAATTTACATTCAATCTTATGAAAAGAGAAGTTTAATATAAAAATAAAAATATTAAAGATTCTGATATTTTTCTTCCGCAACAAGCAAATTTGAAGGATAGATTAATGAAGTGCATTTTATGAATAAATGAATAAAATTTTCAGAAATTACTACTTATATTGTAACAAAGAATTGAAAAACGTTTTTCTATTTCCAATAAAAGTTGAGTACATCTTAAATTATAATCGATTTCTTCCTCAAAAAAATCTTTCGTAATTCTTCTGTCCTTGAAAATCAGCTTAAATTGAATATTTGACACCGTTATCTGAAAGATCCGTTTCTTTTAAAAAGAGGAAACACCGCTCGAATTCTTTCAGTCGGAATGCCAATTATATCTTCTTACAAATGAAAGTGGCTTCGTGAATGTGAAGAACAGAGCAGCAGCATGAGCAAAGTTCATGATGAAAAATGAACGGAATCACTAACATTATATACACATAAATAGCATGTCTCACACACAATAGAGAGCTAAAAATTTATAAACATTAAGCTTATACTAGTTGATTACAAGCAAAAGAAGGTATTCATTTTGCATTAAATCTGATTTTTTTCTTAAGTATATGTTCCAATTAAAAAATACCCTTATGGCGCCGCATTTTGATTGCCGCCATATCAATAGGTCGTTGCTGTCAATGCCAGACATAAATCTGCAAATATCAAAAAATGTCTTTTAAAATAGCATTCTAATAGTAAAGGAACGTTTTGGACGCGGACCCGGGCTGAATCTGTCTCATGTCTACGTTTTTCATCGATAAATATGCTTAAATTTGTTTTTGTTTTTAAATCAAGTAGTACTTAATATTAATTTTTAGTAACCAGATAAATTTAATTTTAAAATGGTTAAAAAGATTACCCATTATATGATGTGGTACTTTTTATTTTCTTAAAATTTAGAGGTTATTTTTGACTCAGCATTGCACTCTTAAAACGAAAGAGCCAAAATAACTCAAGTTGAGCCAAAGTCTACTCATCTCATGATTTGAAAGTCAGCTTCTCATAAAGAGCTGAAACAACTCGAGTGAATGAGTTGTTTTTAAGCAACTCATGATTGAGTGATCTCTATTTTACTCATACTTGAGTGAAATCAAATCGTTGAAGGTAAAATCCAGTAGCACTTGAGTGATTTGTAATCAACTCATACTTGAGTGAAATTAAGTCATTTAAGACTAAATCAGGTAGCACTTGATCTATTTGTAACCAAGTCATACTTGAGAGCAATGGAGTCCCTTTTAGACTAAATCCAGTAGCACAAAGATACAAAATAGGGAAAAAAATAATCATTTGTCGTTTCACATTTATTGAAATTAAGAGCAAAAATTACATTCTTAAGAAAATTTTTAATTAAAAGAAATTTTTTAATTTATTATTAAAAAATATGATATAGTGTTGAGATCTACTTTATCTAAAGTCGCATGTTTTCTTCTTTTCTGTGTTACAACGACTAAATTATGCGATATTTAAAAACAATGATGCGAATTGGGAAAGAAAATACCTAGTTCAAAATCTTTTAAAACTGAATTTAAGAAAAATCTAAATCGAATTTTGGAAAAATTTCGTCGATGGTTTCTCGGTTGTAGCTTGGAATACCTTCATGCCGAATGCTTCCGCTGCCCTTATCAGCGCTACGTCATTGGGTATAGCGTGAGAGTCCACAAAGACAGACGCATAAACTATTTGCCTTATTAATATAGATTGCTGATCCACATTGCTATACTTGTATTTTTCAGCAGTGTTGATAGCTTTGCTTCTTTAGCAATTCAACTAATTTTCTGGGGAAAACATAGATCTACTGAAATAATCCCTACCGGCTCAGCCTACAGGTGGAGGTAGACTTCGAAGTTAAGTACTAATTTCACCAACAAAAACTAAATCAGGATTAGAGATAAACCCAGTTTAACAATTTTATCAGGCCGCTTTTGACGAATTTTTAATTTCATTTTTTTTTTGTAAGAGCTCGTTTTATCAGAATCATATTAAGGCAGTATTCAAAAAAATATTTTTCCACACTCAACAATTCGAAACATTTTCAGACTCATTTTTTAAATTAAAAACATAAAACTTGCTGACGTGATTTTTTGAAGAGATTTATAATCGACCTGTTCTAAGTTCTAATTATTTTGCATTCAATTAATTAGAACTTGATTTACGATTATTTTCTCAGTACGACCATTTTTTTCGTTTCCAGCACTATCGCTTCGGGAAATTCGGTTCAAAATGCCCATTTTGACAACATTTTAAAAAATATATTCTACCTTTATCAAAAAATCGATCAATTCAGCACATTATATAGTATCTGAATAAGAGAACCTGCCAATTACATGCGTTTGAGAGTGAAAATGAATTTAAAAATGAGTCAGAAAATAAGCCGTTTGGATTTGAGGATACCTTTAATATAGTTTTTTCGTCAACCCCTATTTTGGTTTAATTTATTTTGCTGTAAGGGTTGATCCTATCAAAAACTTGTCAATATGAAATATGTAGATAATATTAAGAAGATGTGTGATAAATTTAAGCGGATTGGATATCTTGTGAATTGACAAAGTTATGATTTTTTTTCTTCCTCAGTCTGACCCCCCCTCCTCCTTTTATTTCGTTTTTTTTTATTAATCCCCAGTATCTCCTATCAAAAATTTGTCATTATAAAAGTTCTAGATAATATTCAGAATATTTATAATAAGTTTAAGTTTGATATCTTATTTTTCTCCCTAAAACACTAATTTTGCGCCCCTTGAGCCCATTTTTAATTTGATCAAAAATCTGTGATACATAAATTTTTGGTCGTTTTTCTTGAGGTAATAATAACTTTAAACTGATTTGATATGCATAAGAATTAAGAAGTTATGAGGATTTTCGGTTATCACAAAACCCTACACTATTTCCACCCCCTTCGTCTGATTTTGCTCAGTTACGAACTTGAACGAGATTTTCTACCCCTTGATTTTAAGTATCAGTTTGGAAGAGATTTGTGCAGAATTACGGAAGTTATTGTGTCCATAAAAAAGTGATAATAGATAGATAGATAAAGTTTTTTACTGAGAGTGGTTTTAGGTTTCAGAGGTCACGATTGGTGCAGATCTGCAGAAAATTTTCAGAAATTCCAACATAGGGGAGATGGCAATATGTAGTATTTCATACGAAATCTACGTAAAACGATTAGATGCTTGCAAAGGGTTTCAACATGCATTTTAATATAAATACAGGTTAGAAAGTTCTGGTCGATTAAAACTGATGCTATTTTTAATGATAAACGTGGATGTCGCACGCCTTTATTATTTTATGATATAGCCTTTCAAAAAGAAAATTATTGCATTTAAAATGCAATTGCACTTCAACATAACAATCATCTATATCTCGAATTCGCGATATCGAAAGTAAGTTTTGTATTCTGAACTTTTAAAATTACAAACGGAAAAACACAAGATGATTATTTCTTTATTATTGTTTATCTTGAAAATATTTTTCAACTGCCGAATTAACTATACAAAGTTTCCATTTATCAGATAAAATAGCATATTTTAAATTATTCTCTGTAATTCTAACTTTACATAACTCAAAATATAATATTTACCATAAGCACTTCAAAATATCTCAACCTGACTGTAGAAAAATGCAAACGGAAAATAAATAATGATTTGTTTTCTTATTTATATTAAATATAATGTTTAACTTCCAAAATAACGATGCCACGTTTCAAAGTTTACAAAAACAAGAGCACATTTTAATTTTAATTGTATTCTGTAATTCTAATCTACCATAAATCAAAATATATTTCTTATCATGAGCACATAAAAACATTTCAGTCTGACAGTAAAACAAATGCAAACGGAAACCTAGTGATGATTTGTTTTCCTAATTATATATATTTTTTAATTAACTGTGAGTTATCGATACAACGTTTCCATTTACTCATTGTAAGAAAAAAAAAATCTGTAAAGTTATAAAAAAATTTCTAGGAAACTGGGATTCCTTAGAACTGTTTATGTAACGGCAACAACAAAAATTCATGTAACAGATACACGTTTGCACCGTAAATCAAAAAATCTGTAAGGTTACGAAATTTTTTTTAGGAAATTGGGATGTCTAAAACATTTTATGTAACTGCAACTCGTGTTACAGATAAAATTTTAGTAAGATTACTGTAATTTTAGCACATTCTTTCGTAAAGTTACAGGAACATGTGGCTTTACAAAAACTAGATTTGTATATTTACATTTTTTTTTTTTTTTTTTTTTTTTTTTTTTTTTGTACAGTGTACAGATAAAATTTTAGTAAGCATTCAGATTTCTATAACTTTACATCTGTAGAGTTAGAGATTTTTTTTACAGTGTGGAGAAAAGAGAGCATATTTCAATAATTTTCTGTAATTCTAAGTTATCATGACTCAAAAATTACTTTCCCCATGAGCACTAAATTATCATTACAATATCAATTGCACTAGATTAATTTTAGCACAATTATTCTAATCGGCAAATAAATCATATTAGATTTAAATTTCCAACTGGGCGAAAAATGTCTGGACCAGGATTCGAACCAGGGATCTCCTGGCTGAAGCCGCCAGTGCTCTACCATCTGAGCTATCCCGGACGAATCTGGTGGAACTGTTTCACCCAGCGCTTTTACCCAACTTTTTCCACCAGATTCGTCCGGGATAGCTCAGATGGTAGAGCACTGGCGGCTTCAGCCAGGAGATCCCTGGTTCGAATCCTGGTCTGGACATTTTTCGCCCAGTTGGAAATTTACATCTAATATGATTTATTTGCCGATTAGAATAATTGGGTTAAAATTAATCTAGTGTAATTACGCATCCAGTGATTTCTGGAGTTCCATTACCTGTGATTTATTCTGTTGAGCTGAACCACGTTTCAGACCAGATGCTAAGGTTTTCAGGGTGAAAAAGTTCCACCAGATTCGTCCGGGATACCTCAGATGGTAGAACACTGGCGGCTTCAGCCAGGAGATCCCTGGTTCGAATCCTGTTCCGGGCATTTTTCGCCCAGTTGGAAATTTACATCTAATATTAATTGCGTTATAAATTCCATTACCATATCAATAATACTACAATCAACATTAAAATATCTCGGTCTGACTGTGAAACAAATGCAGTGATTTCCTTTCTTACTTACATTTAGAAAAAAAAAAAAAAAAAAAAAAAAAAAAAAAAAAAAAACATGCCAAATCAGCGATACAAATATTTCCTTCACTGAATGTTAAAGCATATTTTAATTATTTACTCTAATTGTAATTTTTTTATAACACAAATCTTTTTTTGTATATAAATCCTTCGAAGTATCTCAGTATAATTGTAAAACAATTTCAAACAAAAAATTAATTAAAAAAAATATATTTCTTTCAATATTCATATTTAAAAATTATATTAAAATGTCAGAAGTAATCGATTATATATCTAAAATAAAAAAGAAAAGTGCCCAGTTAAATTGATGTCATTGAGCTCACAGGCTATTCATGCTAGTTGTATATTATACTCTTTTTTGCTCTATTAACACTATTTCTAAGAAAAATGCCCCTCGAAAAATAAATAAAGGGGGTACCTTCCTTGATTCCCCTCTTAATACTTAACCAATGAGCCTCCAAATGACATCAGGGAAGCACCTCATCGAAATAAATCGGTATACCAAATTTGAAGCAAATCGGATAGAAAAACCCATTTATCTAAATTAAGGGAGTATTAGCCCCCCGTTCCCGCCTTTATATTTAACCAATGAAATTCCAAATCTAATCAGGGAAGCGCCTTATCAGAATAAACCGTTATAACAAATTTGAAGCAAATCGGATAGAAAAACCCATTTACCTAAATTAAGGGGTTATTAGCCCGTTTTCCCCCTTCAGACTTAAACAATGAACCTTCAAATCTAATCAGGAAAGCTTGTTATCAGAATTAACCAGTATTTCCGAAATTTGAAGAAAATCTGATAATTCTGCATGAAAAGCTCATTTATCTAAGTTAAGGGGGTAGCCCCCCGTTCCTCCCTTTATACTTAACCAATGAACCCCCAAAACTAATTAGGGAAGCGCCTTATCAGAATGATCATAGGAAAAAAATTGAAGCAAATCGGATATTTCTATCAAGAGTTATCGCGTTACGTACGTACGTACATACAGAACCGGCGGGCACATTAGCTCTCAGGCTTTGATAGCCTGAGAGCTAAAAAATTAATTCAGATCATGCTTTGCCGAAGAAAAAATAACACGCAAATTTAAAATTTCTCTAAAACCAAAGGAAAAGATGGTGTTTTAGAGAAAAGCATTCAATCCAGAATTCATTAACTGATAATACGATGTAGAACGGAAGTTATTAAAAGACTAATTTTCAAAACAAATCACGCAAAAATCTACTTAAATGAGTGTTAAAGATACTGTAAAAGCTTTCCTGTTCGGAAATATAAAACTGAAATATGGCACATTCAGTATGTATTATTATCCCACAATCTCTGCTATTACCATGTAGTTGAAAAAAAAAAGTGATATTTTGAAAGTTAGCGAAGCGTGAGAAAATGTTCTTTTTTCACAAGGTTGTTTTAAATTTTAAGTGACATTTAACCTAGACAATATCTGTATATTTTTTACATAAATGAATCTCATTTACAACAGCATAAAATAATCCTCATATTTAGAGATTTTCATAGCATGACATTGAAATTTGTGTCACGTTTTTCTTGTAAACTGAAAACAATTTTAGCATTTTGTTTTATGTTATTGTTTATAAAAATGTATGATGAACATTCATTATATTAACTAATTTATAATTTTACTAATATTAATAAAGATTCATTGTCATAATTGTCATGTGATTAAATGATATTCTTACATAAGTGAGTACACATATTGTACTCACTTATGTGTACAATATGTGTATCTCTAAGTACTTCTGATTATATAGAGTGAGTACACATATTGTACTCGCTCTATATAATCATGTGCAGCTACAAGTTATTTCTAATAATTTATTTTACAAGATGATCACAAAGATTTATTTTCAATTTGTTGCTGGTCCTCTACTTTTCTTCGTTATTAAATTTTTTCTGAAAAATATGACAAAAATAAAGCATACGCCAAACGTGTTCTTTCTATTTATGGTTTATTTAATATTTCTAAAGATATTCAACAAAACGTCCAAAATAGAAAGTATCTTGTGACCTCTGAGCGTTATAGTGTACTAACAATACTGAGAAAGCACTCTTTCATTATGTTACATTCAAGTAAGAGTGATCTTCAAATTTTTATTAAAACGCAGCATGATTGACACGCAACTCTAAATTAGATCAAGATTTGTTTAACAAACTGTAAGTACACCCATTATTTAAGGATTTAATTAGGATACTTTAAATAAAGATTTTCATTGATCACGCAACCATGTAATTAAAACAAGATCAGTTCATCTAATTATTTAGCAACAAGATGGCGAGTACTGTCAAAAGTTTGTCTGATATAGTAATTATTATGTTAGCTCCAGAAGTTAGGTATGCATTTTTAAGTAGCTGACGCGGTAAGGTAATGCTCTCATGCGTAAACTAATTTAGCCTTAAAAGAAGATTTATAAAACTTTGTACTTTTAAGTTTAAAGTGTTCTCCTAAGCTTTATTAGATAAATCTAATTTTAATTTAACCCTTTATGCTGCAACAGTGCTTCAAAGAACTATTCAAAAACTTATTATAAAATTCATTTACCGCTGCTATTGGTAGTAGTATAATTTAGTTTGAATCATAGACACCTTACTGTATTATGCTACAAAAGAATTCATTATTCGCTGTGCAAAACAAAACGTATTTTTAAATGGATGTATTTCCAAATGTAATTGTTTAACATTTTGGTATTAGAAGACATGTAGTGGAAAGTTAGAGTACTCAAAATGTTATATAATTACATTGTAAGGTCATTATATTTGTGCATTTCACAATTCTACCAAAAACTGAAACCAATATGTAGCATAAAGTGCTCAGAAAGTCTCTTATGAAGGTAGCATATGGTCGAGTGGAATATTAAGTTTGCGTGTGTTCGTGTTTTCCTCAAATCTAATATTTTTTGTGAATCTCCGGGAATCTGATTTTCACAGTTATTTCATGCGATAATAGGACAATTACTTATCTGTGATCATCTAACTGGTACATACTCGGTGATAGAAGTTAGTTTCAGTGGATTTAGTCTCATTTTGCCCTTGGCAGTATATAAGACTGATTCATCACTTTCTGAGTTTTGAAGTTCAGCTTTCCACATGCTGTGAAGTTTCTATTATATCAATGCTTTATATTTCGCTAAGTGTGTCTGAATCTCCGATAATCTGAATTTCAAGGTTACTTTGTGCAATAATATCAGGGTTCTCGCTGGCTTTTGATCAACATTTGCGATTTGGCGAATAAGAAATAAAAAACATTAACCAAATGACAAAAATGTTAGCAAAATAGATTTGGCGTGAAACATTGAAAAATCTATTTTTAATCTCTTATTGTATCCTGTTTTTGAATATGTTCTAAAATAACCTTTTTTTTTTTTTTTTTTTTTTTTTTTTTTGTTTATAAAATAGAAAATCGACTATCCGTTACAGAAACTATTGAAAGTAAGTTCATTCTAAATGTCTCCTAAATGTGTAATTGTTTCAGACATTCTTTTAACAGTCTATAAAAATTCAAAACATCAGCTGTCTTTAATTTACAATTGTGAAAATATACACTAAAATTTGTTACGAGATTTCGACTCTAACAGATAAAAAAAATTGACTGGCCAATGATACTTTGCATACAACTTATAAATAGTATGGTAAATGGCTAATTTCAACAACACCGCATTTCAGCAAAACTTTTCTCTATTTGGCGCTTGATGCGAGCAATTTTGGTTGTATTTTTACCGACGCGACGTAGGCGCATAATTAGTTTAACATACAACAGAGAAATACCTATCGAGTAAAACTTTCTGTGTCTTTGGCTGTTGCTAAATTCAATTTGTGTTGAGTCAGTATCTCTATAAATAGATAATAGAGCAATGTAAATGGCACGGTGCGATTGAACATTTTAAAGCGCCATCAACGCGGATAAGAATCTCAATTGTAATGGCACACATGAACGAGCTGAAATTGAGCCGCCATACCAACATGAAAGGTCGCACGTTTTACCTAGATATGCTACTGTAAAATGTATATTGTAAAATGTAACTAAATGTAGGTCAAAGGGAGAGAGGAGAAGAGCCAAAGTCAAGTGTTCGAAGAGCCCTCAAGACTAAATATATAAAACAAAATTAATCTCTACTGTATCTCTCACATATGCGCTTCTGCTGGAAAGTTAAATAAATTGTTATTATTTTCTTGGCTAGTTTCCTAGCTGACGTCCGGTCCCGTTGGGTTTGTTACAAATATATTAAAGAAATGATTTGAGTAAAGGTCTATATAATCTACAAAATGCCTACAAATACAAATTCAGTTTCTTAATTTTATTATATGAAATATTTGCAAAATTTCTTTATTACGTAATGAAGTATTTTCAAAAAGTGAGGGAAAATGCTTTGGAATGTGTCATTTCCATCATAATTTTCTTTCTTCTACCTTTACAAGAAGAAAATATCGGATTCTCGAAAATTTTTGACTTCCGGTTTTCGACGGATTCACACGTTTTAGGAGTCAGAGATCTCGAAAAACATGTTTCTATAAAATGTCTGTCTGTGAGACTATGACTCAGTCTGTATGTGACACAAATTTTGTGGGCGTTGTATCTCAAGAACTAATGCACGGAACTGAAAAAGAATTATATTCAGTTAGTCCCTGATATAAGTTGGTGCTCATTCGTTTTTGGTGTAAATCGCGTGGCATGTGGTTCTGCTCTGCTGCATGTTTTACGATTTCCGCAACTTCTCTATCTCAAGAACTAATGAACGGATCTTCATCAAACTTCAGTCTCCGTTAGTCCTTAACATGAGTTGGGGCTTATTACGTTTTGGTATAAATCGCCCAAAAGGTTGCGCTACTATGCTGCATTTTTCACGATTTCCGTAATAGCTCGATCTCAAGAACTAATGCACGAATTTTCATTTAACTTTAGATTCAGTTAGACGATGGCATAAGTTGTTGTTAATTTTTTTGTGGTAATCGCCCAATAGGCGGCGTTGCTAGGCTGGATAATTTAAAATTTTCGCAATAACTCTATATCAAAAGCTAATGCACGGATATTCATCAAACTTCGGATTCAGTTAGACGTTGACTTAAGGGGGTCCGGGACACATTTTCAAATAATTTTTATTTATTGAGTTAAAATTCCGAAAATTTTTGTGATGGTTAACCATATCATTTGTAAATAAAATCACATGATAAAACTTCTCAGATTTTTTAAAAAAAATTAAATTTAAAATTTATTAAAAAGGTGGGGTAGTTCAAAATCGTTATAACTCGAAATATTATTTGTAGAATTTCATATTTTTTGCATTTAAATAAACAGAAATGTATAAGTTTTAATTTAGATTCCGAATTTTTAAAAATATTAATTTAAATAAAAATTAAAAACATTTAAAGTAAAAATTTGAAAAAAAAATGGCGTAACTTTTATTAAAAAAACCATATTTTTAAAAGTAATTACTTTTTTTCAAATTTGTTGAATCAAAATTCAAGTAAAACAATTGAAAAATACATGTTCCAAGTTTGAACCATTTTTCTTCAACGGTTCTTAAGTCATAACAATTTAAATGCGAGAAATGGTGAAAAAACACATTATGAAGAAAAACGCATTTTCTCAAAAAGCCATTGCTTGAAAGCTAGATTTTGTAAACAAACCAAAACTTAAAAATTAATATTTCCTGTTCCAATTAAGATATAAACATGATTTAAACTTCATTTTAAGCAGAAAAAAAACAGAGAAATTTTTAATGTAATAAAAAAAATTAAGAAAATTTGAAGATTTTTGTGTCCCGGACCCCCTTAAGATGTTGCTGATTAGGTTTTGCTGTAAATCACCCAATAGGTGGGGCTGCTGTACTGAATTTTTCAGTATTTACGCGATTTTAGAGACAGTCATATCTCAAGAACTAATGCACGGAATCTTATATCTTTAGAATCCTCACGATGGGCATAATTTGCCATTTAATTTTGGTACTGTGTTAGAGAATTTCCAAGTATTAACATGTATGGCATAGAAAAAAGTTTTGAGATTCTCTCATCACCCTAGTTTAATTTGAAATATAAAGATTAATAATGTGAGAATATGAATTTAGTTCCAACAACCAATCATTCACGTATCACTAAATATTTTTTATTATGATGTAAAGTAACTATGTTAATCAGTTTTGTGTAAATCAGTTTAAATTGTTAACATATTTATTTATTTAAATGATTTTTAATATAATTAAACTGGAATTTAACTATAATTGACACAATGAATAGGTATTTAATATTTTTTACTAATTGTTGATTTAATGTAATCCGATTGTATCAAGGTGGCTAAAGTTTGAAATGGCAAAAATTGAGTGATATTTGATTGCGGATTAGGAAGCCGGTGATTAATGTGTTACTTCTTTTTTCATTTTTTCATTTATGTTTTATAGAAATAAAAATAAATGTTTGTTAAATTGTAGAAAGCAATAATAACAAAACTTTTATTATTGTACGTAAAAATTAATATTGGAAAAGAAGTGTTGCAACGATTTTCAAACCTAGGTCTCATATTTTTAAGTCGTCCTTTCTTTTTTATAAACTAATTACGTTGTCACTCGATTACATTTCAAAAAGAAAGAAATTTGTAAAAAAAATTAACTGAAGAAAAATTATAATAAAAAATTTAAAACTGTTAAGACTTCTGTTAAGACTTGTGCAAAAAGTTATTTGCGTGTTTTCTAGGTATAGTTTAGTGTATAAAAAAATTAATTTGCTAAAAAAATATAAATCCGCTAGTTTGTTCAAAAGTTATTGTAGCAAAACCACTGAGAATCAGTGCTTCCAGATAGTTGAGTTTAAAGTTTTGCCCTCGCGGGCAACGCCATTTTGAACGGCTTGACAATTACGACTGTAATTTTAGGAATTTTCCTATGGTACTAACTGCACGACATTCCTAAATGTTCAAACATTATATAAAAAAAAAATGAATAATTCTTTTGTCATTTCACACCTTTAGGATCCCCCTAAAATTATATCATATTGAATAAAAAAACTGTTTAAATGTTGATGTAACATGTTGACTTATATAGATAAAAGAATTTTTGAATTTCAGCTTTTAATGTCAGTGAAATTATGATTCATTTTTTTTATATGTTTAATATATTAAAATTATGAATGTTAATTGTATTATAAACAAATTTTGAATTTTATCTTTAAATTTCAAATAAATATTTCTGTCACAAATGGATTTAAGGGGTCTCAGGACTCTTAAAGCTCTAAAATTTTCGAAATTTTAATTTTTTTAGATGTTCTTTTAGATGTTTTTTTAGATGTTTAGATGTTTAGATTTCTGAACATTTTGATATAATTGTTATCTTGAAATTCGCATTAGAACAGAAGTTATGGCATTTAGAATTATACTTGCTCAATAGCAGAAGCGGTGTTTCCAAAACTATGCAGTCATTTTTCTCCGAATGACGTTTTTCGGTATAACGCGCACGATATCACAAAAACTGTTGAATATTTTTTCAGGAAATTTTCAAAACATTTGATTGATGTTAGTCTGTATAAACTGAACCTAAAATTTCCTTTTTATTGTAAAAAGAAAATATTTTTTAGGGGTTTATATTGTTGAAATTTTCTAAATTTTGGATTAGCTAAATACAACTTTATATTAAAAATATAAAAATGCTTTAAATACAAATTTATTTAGGTTCAGTGTCATTATTATAATCTTAGGTATAAGTAGGCACCAAAATTTTTATTCCAGTTGCAAAATTTATTTTGTAATCGTGCACATAATCGGTTATGCCGATTTTCTGCTCGTCAAATGTCTGACAGCTTAGAGCCCCCTGTAAATGCTAATTCTGCATAATGCAATTTTTCAAATATTTGAAATGAAAGATCATAATTGTATCTTTCATTCCCATTTAAAATTATTTCTTAATATCAAATATATTTTAAGATATTAAAAATTGAAAATGGTCCTTTTTTTTTCATTTTTTCCAATTTTAAGAGTCCTGAGACCCCTTAAGATATTTTTCATCGAAGTCAAAGTTTCATATATAGAAAATATACTAAAAGATATTAATACCAACTAAACTGCTAAAAAATTTCAAATGAATATTTCTGTCACAGATGGATTTAAGATATTTGGTATGCAACTCATAGTTCTATATATAGAAAATGTACTAAAAATGATTAATACCAACTAAACTACTAAAAAAATATCATTTCATCAAATAATAAAGAAAATATCCTTTCATTCAGACTCTCAAACCAGGATAAGTTTACAAAATTTTAAAATAAGTAACCTGGCTGAAACGTAAACTAAAATTAGTTTAACATATTGTAAACAACCCCAACCCATTATTTTAAGATTTCAAGGATAACGATAAAAAATTATTTACAATGATCACGCAAACAGGTAATTAAAACCAGATTAATTTATACAATTAATTTTTTTAGCAATAGTATAATGAGAACTGTTGCAAATCCCTCTGACACAGTAATTATTACGTTAGCAAAGAAGTTTGATACGTATTTTTAGGTCATCGTAGAGCTAAAGTTTACCTGAAAATTATTTTAACTTTGAAAGATGAAAATATTACACTTTGTGTTTTCTAAGTAAATAAGTTGTCTTGGTCTTTGTTAAACTAGCTAATTTTTGTTTAAAAATGCAATGGCAAATTCTTAATTCCAGGCACCAGTAATTAACAAAATCCTAAAAAATCCCTTTTTTAATAAAAAATACATCTACAAAAAATGAAATATAAATTTTAATTATTTATATATCATGAAAGATCTTTAATTTATATATGCTTAATTAGAATTTAAATTAATTGAAAATTACACTCAAAATGAATAAGAATTTAAATTATTAGTTTAGATGCTTGTTTATTAGGTGCGTTCGTAATTATAAAAATACGTAACACCTTCAGTCGTGGTCAGGTCCGTCTTTTAGTCTGTCCATCTGTCCGCATGTAACAGTGCAAAAAATACCCAACAGAAGAATGGTTTGAAATTTAATGCATATAATCGTTGTCAAATTTTGTTGAGTCATTTCACATTTTATAAAAATCGAATGAAAACTTATAAATACATTAATAAAAGTTTTCTTCATTCTATTAAATCCTATCATATGTAATTAATTGAATGATATCCCATGATAGATAATGACTCTAGATTGCCATGGTGATGGCGTCCTATTTAAAATGGAGCCACATTATTTCCGTATTACTGAATTTAATACAGTCGAACTCGCTTATAACGAGCCCTGATTTAACGAGAACCCGGATTTAATGAGGAAATCAGAAATACTTGGTTGGTACTGAGAATTCATCGAGCTTAAACAACTTAAATTCAAGCCAGAGCAGAGTAAACGCAGTGTAGACAGTCATTACCAGCTGATTATATACTGAAGACACGTCGAAGTTTTTATAATTTTATTTAAAATCACAAAAAAAACCAACATCATTACTTCGATGTCGAAAAACTTAAGACATTAAATATTTAAAAACATGCTCTTAAACGGCTTAAACTTAAATAATCCATTTTAAAAGGAAAAACAGAGCCACCTCATACAGCACGACCACACAATATATACATTCAGTTAAACCGTTACGTCATACCACACATTAACCGAAAAATTTGCATAAAGCAAGATGCTGTAAATAAACAGTAACAGAAGAAAAACTCCCCGCTTTCAGCCGTACACGAAGACTTCGCAGAATGCGAGGTGACTGACTAAAAGAGCTGGAAAACCGGCAATGTGTGGATGCAAACGATTTTTGCTCGCAGCTCGGGACAAGGTATTGGCAGGAGGATTAAAAATAAGTTAAACACACTTAACTTGCGAAAAACTCGCATACCTGCCTGTCATTCCCCCCCCCCCCCCCTCCCGTAGTTACGAGCATACATAGTTTAGAATCACATTAAACTAACCTTTAAACTCCAAACCTTTAGATTTTCAAAGCAGATGTAACTTCATACTCCTGTATAAAATTTAACTTTCATACATACAAAAGAGTTTAAAGAATCAGATGCATTATACATAATTACAATTGCAACAATAAAAAATATCTAACTTCTACATACACTTTCGTCAACAAGGTAACCTTTCACTTAATACATATTTGACAAAGCTGAAAATCTAATTTTTCAGTTTAAAACAAAAATATATTTCAGCATATAAACATTTTCATGTACACTAATAGAAGGAAAAGGTTTTAAAACATTGCGCTACCTGTACTTTTCAAAAACATTCAAATATAAACACAATTCAAAACATTAATATATGTACACATAACTTTAATACATTTTAAATATTTAAAAAAAAATGATCAATTAACCATTTAAACCATCATCCTTTGGATGCATTACAATACAACATGTAAAATATTTGTTAATCAAAAAAATAAAGGGGGGGGGGAGGTTGATAAGTGAACTTAACGGAAAAATACAAAAAAAAAATAAATAAAAAATTGTGATCACAACGAAAATACCTTTATACAACACATTAACTACATTTATACAATAACCAAGTTTAAAAATATTAGATTAAATTTGCTATACAAAAAGTGCATTAAAAAAACAGTTCACATTAGCAAATACATATATACCATATATTCTAAACTTTTTATATATGAATATAAGAATTCATAATGTTTTTGTACTTATTTAAACTGAAAAACATTTCCTTACAAAAGTCTTTAACCCTTCTTTGGGGAGAGGGATATATTTAGGATATCAGCAAAGTTTTCCTTTGATCTTACATATTTGAGGGTGAATATATTCTCATAAATTAAATTTCTTAGAAAAAAATATCTAACACTAATGTGTTTTGTCCTGTTATTTTCGATGGGTGAATGTGAAAAATCTATAGCAGCTTGGTTATCGCACAAGAGCTGAGCTGAAAAATTGACTTCGTTTGGATATATGCTTAAATTTATACATTCCTGAATAATGCGTATTACCCACTGTAAATCTTTAGCAGCTTCCGTTAACGTTATGTATTCCGACTCCATTGTAGAAAGTGCTACGCATTTTTGTTTAAACGTGCGCCAGATAATAGAAGGAGCCTGATCTAAAAATAGAATAATCCCCCCCCCCCCATCGAAACACGGCCATCTCGATTTGATGCGAAATCTGCATCACTGTAACATGAAAGTTTTAAACTTTTTATACTTGAAAGGTTAAGTTTATAGTGTTGCGTAGATTTAACATAACCCAATAACTTTAATAAGTAATTCCAGTGAACCATGCCAGGGTTTTCCTGAAACTGAGAAAATATATTAACTGCAAAGTTAATATCAGGACGTGTGCGACATGCTATGTACGCAAGACATCCGATTAAACTACGGTACGGGATTTTATTCATTTCTTGAATTTCGGTTTCGGTAGTTGGCGAATCCGTTTTAGATAAAACAATTCCTTTTGCGATTGGTAGTGATGTTATTGGAATATTAAACTTGCTAAACCTTTCATATACTTCTGAAATATAGTCAGATTGATGTATACATAAAGTTTTATTTTCCTCCTCAAATGTCACTCCTAAAAGTCTTTTAGTTTTCCCAAGGATTTTAAGATCAAATTTATTTCGTAGCTTGTCTATTGCCTGTTTTATATCTTAAGGGGTTTTTCCAAACAGAACAATATCATCTACATAAATCAGAAGAACCAAATTTTCATTAAAGACATATACACAGTTACACCAGGTTAAGCGTTTAAATCTTAATTCTATCAAAATTGAATTGATTTCAAAGAACCATTCCCTTCCAGATTGTTTTAAACCATAGATAGCTTTACTTAATTTGCATACATGATTAGGATAGTCTTTATCAATAAATCTTTGAGGTTGATACATGTAAATTTCATTATTTAGTTTAGCATATAAATATGCTGCTTTAATGTCAAGCTGACAATGTGACCAGCCGCATAAACAAACTAAAACGGCAAAGAAAAGTCTAATGATTGAAAAATTTATAACTGGGCTAAACACTTCATCGTAATTTATCCCTTTTTTTCTGACGAAAACCTTGAACAACTAATCGTGCCTTGTATCTGACGATTTTATCATCCTCGTTACGTTTTACAGTATAAACCCATCGGTTATTAACAATTGTAGTTTTGTCAGGTTTAGGGACTAAAGTCCAGACTTTTCTTTCTTTCATTGTTTGTATCTCGTCGTCCATAGCTTTAAACAACTCTCTTTTTCTGGGGGGAATTATAAGCTTCATTATAATTTGAAGGTATTTTAATATCTATAAAATTAGCTTCGATTGTTTCATTGTCAGACTCTTCGTCACTAGGTATTTTAACTCGACCTGAATAAGTATTAGAAATACGAAAATCAAAATCTGTTCTTTTAAAAGGTATATTGTGTTTCTCACAATAAGCTTTGGCTTCTGTCCATTATTTTATCCTAGTTTTAGTTCCAACTATACGATAGTAAATGTCATGTCTTGGTTCTTCTTTTCGTTTTACAGCTAGTCGTTCCCGTTGGGGTTTAGAAGATCCAGGCGTAAAAAGAACTTTTTTAGACGTATCAGGTATAGAACCGTTTTGGACATTTTCTTGATTAGGAAACGAGCTTTGAGCTGGAACGCTGCTCATATCTTCTGGCTCCGTTTCTTCCTTTGGATCTTTTTCGGGTTTACCCTCGTCATTCGTTTCTTCATCAGAGTCCGATTCATATTCATCAGATGAGCTGTAGGTATTTCACTTTGGACCCAGTATGATTCCTCTGCGCTCTTCTTTCGGAAAAGCAACGTTTATAGTTTCTATCGTTTTACGTTCCTGGGGTAACCATATGCGGTAACCTTTAGTGAAAAGTGCGTATCCGACCATTATACCTTTCTGGGCTCTCATTGAAAATTTATTTCTCAGCTGCTTAGGTTTTCCCACGTAAACAGTACTGCCGAAGGGTTTCAGGTGTTTTACCGATGGTTTTCCCCCTCCATACAATTCGAATGAAGTTTTTGTCTGATTACCGTGGCAGACCCGGTTCCACGTATAAACGAAAGTCAGTAATGCTTCTGCCCAAAAACTTTCTCTTAACTTGCTCTCATGTAAGAGAGCTTTTATAGCGTTTAAGGCCACACAATTGAAATTTTCCGCAGTTCCATTTTGTTCGGGAGTGTACTCGTTACTGAATTCATGATGTATTTCTTGATCTTCAAGGTATTTACTGAAAGCCGTATTTTCATATTCACCAACATGGTCAGACCTAAGATTTATGATCTTGCGATTTAGAAATCTTTCCGCCCTTTTTTGGAACCGTTTGAAGCATTCAAAAACTTCACCTTTTTGTTTAAGTGGGTACACAACTACTTTTTTAGAATAGTCGTCAATAAAGCTCACAAAATATCTAGCTCTTCCGTTTGATTTGACCGGAAGGGATCCACATACATCAGAATGAATCAATTCCAGGGGAGCTCTAGAGCGTGTTTTGCCTATTGGCTTGAACGAGACCCTTCGAGACTTAGCGATCTTACAATCTTCACAAGTTGGCATGTCTTTTCCCTTGAAATTTGGTAAACCATTAACTGCATCATTCTTTCTTGTGTTTAAAATGTACTTTGTATTAATATGACAGTATATTCGATGCCATTTGTTTAGATCACCACCACACTTTTGAGTCTGTGCTGAATAAGCCCTCTTGTCTTTTACGTTGGGATATGTTGGTTTGCAAATGAAAAAACCGTTTGTTTTAATAGCCGTAAATATTTTTCTTCCGTTTTTCGATAATAAAGTCAAACGACCATTTTTACATGAAAAAGACATTCCCATGCTGTCAAGGGCTGAACCTGACATTAAATTACGTCTAAGTTTAGGCGTGTACATGACATTTTTAAGTTCCAAATTTTGGCGCTTTCCATTATCATAAAACATCTCTACTGTTCCGATGCCTAAAACTGGACATTTAATGTCCCCTATAGCAACAGACATGTCAGTCCCCTTAACTGTTTTGTATGTGGAGAAAAGCCCTCGATCTTTACAAAAATGTGTGGATGCAGCAGTATCAACTAGCCACTCCTGTCCTTTGACAGAGCTTTGGTTAGCTTCAAGCATATCTGTAGCAAAACTACTATTTGGGCAAATGCCCCCCCCCCTTCTCTTTATCTCTTTACTGGGTACTTTACTGGGTATTTTTAAAGTATAATTTGGTGCAATGTGACCCCTCATTTTGCACTTGCTACATATAGCATCGCGTTTCAAGAGAGTAGATCTATCCCTACTGCTACTTCTACTATACTGTTTTATATTTTTGCCTTTAGGTTTTTCTAATTTAGATTTAAATGCAACATTTGATTTATCTAAATTGCATTGTTGCAAGCGGCTTTCCTCTAAAAGTAGTTCTTTCAATATGGGATCAAATTTAAAATCAGTGTCAGTATAACGATAAATATTAAGAACTATACTAGAAAATTGGTCAGGTAAAAAACGAATAAGCTGGAAAGCCTGATAAAGATCCTCTAATGGATGACCTTGTTCCTGCAGTTGTTTAATAATTGTACGTAATCTAGCTGCAAACAAACCAATCCCTTCCCCCTCTTCATACCTGGCAGCGAAAAATTTATCCAGGAGGGAGATTACTGCAGCTCTAGTTTTAGGGCGATAGTTATCCTGGAGATATCCCATGCTTTCTTAGCATCAGTCGTTTCTGCAAGTAGTGGTCTAAGATCAGGAGATACATTTAAATATATAGAACTAAATGCCCTATCACGGCGTAAATTGTAGTCACGCTTTTCCTTATATTTTACACTATCATCAGGTGGTTTTTCTGTGCCATCAATAAACCCCCAGTAACCACGGTCCATAAGGAGGACTTTCATGTCCGCGGACCATGTTCCGTAGTTGTCTGGAGTCAAAAATTCAATCTCATCCATTATAATATATACATATAAACAAGATTAATTACTGAGAGAAATATATATATATATATACAATATATTAAGAAAACATTCAAGAAAGTAAAAAAGTAACAAAAATTCTTACTTATTACGTTCACTCTCATATGGCAAGTCTTATGCACTTAAAGTTCAAAAGTCCAGCCCTTAAAAATCCTACATACAATCTGTAGAAGTGAAACTCTTGTTCTAATCCAGTTCATAAGTAGGTGAAAAATTCCTTTCTGTCACCGATTGGAAGCACACGGAGTTGTTATCCAGAAATAGTCCATAAAGGCGTTCACTATCATGAAGTCGTCAGTAGCAGGAACCACTCATATAAAACAGGAACAGGAGCCACAGCACTCAGCGGGAATATAAAACTTATTCCATATTATAGCTGGTATAATAACTGCTCTGGCCCATAACCAGTGAGAATTCACCGAGCTTAAACAACTTAAATTCAAGCCAGAGCAGAGTAAACGCAGTGTAGACAGTCATTACCAGCTGATTATATACTGAAGACACGTCGAACTTTTTATAATTTTATTTAAAATCACAAAAAAAAAACATCATTACTTCGATGTCGAAAAACTTAAGACATTAAATATTTAAAAACATGCTCTTAAACGGCTTAAACTTACATAATCCATTTTAAAAGAAAAAATAGAGCCACCTCATACAGCACGACCACACAATATATACATTCAGTTAAACCGTTACGTCATACCACACATTAACCGAAAAATTTGCATAAAGCAAGATGCTGTAAATAAACAGTAACAGAAGAAAAACTCCCCGCTTTCAGCCGTACACGAAGACTTCGCAGAATCCGAGGTGACTGATTAAAAGAGCTGGAAAACCGGCAATGTGTGGATGCAAACGATTTTTGCTCGCAGCTCGGGACAAGGTATTGGTAGGAGGATTAAAAATAAGTTAAACATACTTAACTTGCGAAAAACTCGCATACCTGCCTGTCAGGTAAAATGTTAAGTCTATGGGAGCATAACTTGTTATTAGCACCTCCCCGGTTGACTACCCCGCTAGCACGAGCAAACCCCGGTTATAGCGAGCAATATTTTTGTGATTCATAAAAATTCTATTGACTTCCAACTCTCCAGATCAGATAAATGTTTCTTGGAAAAATTTCTTTAACATTCCGAAGTCAACCGAAATTGAGCGCGCAGAAAAACTTGAAACTTTTTTCGAAGCCAGGGGTGCAAATGACGATGTTTTTGGGCCACGAGTCTTCTCCGAAGAACACTAACACAATTAAGAGACAATAAGACAGTTCAAAGCAAATTAATCAACTTATTTTGTACTGCACAGAAATAAAAAATAAATAAAGTATGTGTAATAAAGTCAGTATGCATGAATTTTTGTAATTTTTTACGAACCCGTTTTTTACAAGCACCCGGTTATATCGAACAAATATCCCGGTCCCTTCGGGCTCGTTATAAACGAGTTCGACTGTATAGATAATCGTAATAAATTTTGCATACATGGATTTTTGCATAAGAGTGCAATAGCTATTGCACCAAGATCTAAATATCTACAACGCTATTTATAGTACGAACGCACCACGTTTGACGTACAATTTCAGACATATTTAATGAAATAGGAAGATTAATAACAGTAAGATAAAGTTTAAAAAAAAAAAAATCCGACTGCAGCGAACTAATTAATTATTTCTCATCAATGTGAACTTTTTGTGTGTATTTTTTATATCACTTACCTATTTTTTTATTTACTTGTATTGGTGACTTTTAAGTTGTGTTTAATTGTTAGTTCCTATCTATAAACACTGTTTTGATGAGGTCTATAGATGTCTATGAAGGTTAGAGTTGCAATAAAGCTAGAAATCCTGCCTACACAACTTCCAGGCTGTGTAATATTTAAACGGAGCTTCTCACTGTAAAATAGTCAGTGAAACATAGTCTTCATTTTGAAAGACCTATCCAATGATATGCCACTCAATAGGGTGCGTAAAAATTTTTTTTCGTCGCTACCGCCATTTTGTATTTTACAGACGCCATTTTGAATTTATAAAAACAAAAAATAACCTATAACCATCGGACGGTTAAGACAAATCAATAGAGACTTCATTCATTAAAATTCATCCAGCCGTTGGGATGTTTCCAGGGTATAAAGAAATCCACATACCCAGATACGCGTGAAACACATAACCCTTCTTGGCAGTCGAGTAAAAAAGCAGCCTAATGAATAAAAACCATTTAATTACATTTCTAAACTTTTGTTTTATGTGAAAAAAAAAAGTCGACGAATGCTGATTTATATACTTCAAAGAAATCTTGATTTTTTTTTTAAATTTTAATCTAAAATTATATAACACATAAATTAGCGGTCTGTCACACCGCTTAATCTAAATATGAATAAAATGCTACATTAACTCTCAAAATACTATTTATGTACTAAATTTCATGTGCAGGACAATTATATTTAAAATTCCGCTATTTAAAAGTCTCTAGTGAAAGTAAAAGGACTACAAATAAAACAAAATTTAACCATTTTCTACAGTTAAACTGAAAATTTGTGAAAATTGAAAAATGCAGTGGTCTGTGAGACCACTAACAGCAGTTACGGGTTAAGAAGAAAATCAAATTAAGTGTACTCACTGTATTCAACATCGGCAGAAATACTGGTACACTTGCAAGCATGAACATGCATATCTCCCAATGATGGAGATACTGAGTAATTTGACCTGTTTTAGGTAGATTTCGTAAGAAATACTACCTATTGCAGTCGTTACCATGGTGCGACTTTTGAAAAATTCCTTCATAACTTTTCATTACATGACCCCAGGAACCCAAAACCACCCCCACCTAAAAAGTTTATATATATATATATATATATATATATATATATATATATATATATATATGTATGTATGTATGTATGTACTAAATTTTGTCCGCACGATAAAAGTCGCAATTATGCACGGAACGTCTTCAAACTCGCCAACAACTTTAAGATAGCTAAGTTCTCGGCAGGGATTGAAAATGAGCAAAATCGGTCCAAGGGAATGGGAATGGGGAAGGTTTAAAATTTTGAATACCGTCTTAACATGATTCTGATAAAACCAGCTTTTACACAACAATGGCAGGATAAAAAAAATATTTTTCGTTATAGCTGTTGCTAACAATTAAAAAAAAAAACAATAAAATTCTCACCACAACAATTGCTTTTCTAATGCAGTGTTCTCACGTGAAAAATTAAATTATATAAACAGTTTGACGAATTGAAAACAAATTGAATACTACGTCATAAGTTTTCTAGAGCAAGATTTCTGCATGAAAATTCAAAATGAAATAAATAGTTTGACGAATTGAAAAAAAATTGAATATTACGTCATAAGTTTTCTAGAGCAAGATTTCTGCATAAAATTCAAAATGAAATAAATAGTTTGACGAATTGAAAACAAATTGAATATTACGTCATAAGTTTTCTAGAGCAAGATTTCTGCATGAAAATTCAAAATGAAATAAATAGTTTGACAAATTAAAAACAACAACAAAATATTGCGTCTATTGAAAATATAATGGACCACAGCAGGTGAATATGTAACGTCATTGAGTTTGAAGAAACGTATTAAAACATGATAAAAACCCGAGTATGGAAATATTAACATATTTTAACACTTTGAGGTTCTCTGAATTTGATTTAGCCATTTTTAAACCTATTCCATATACATGCGTGTGTATATTAGAATTTTCACAAAATGTTTAGCTCCCTAGAGCTCATTCTTAGCGAAGGAACTGGGTTTATCTTTAATCTTGATTTAAGTTTTTTTGGTGAATTTAGTACTTAACTTCGAAATCTACCTCCGCCTGTAGGCCCGAGCCGGCAGGGATTTTTTTTTCTTCTTTTTTTTTTTAAATTAAAATAAATTGTACCTTGCTTTCATGTGTACATTTTATTAGTAATCCTACATCAGTTTTATAATGCCACGTTACTGAACGTGGCGTATTTAAACCGACGCGCGACGCTTGGATATGAAAAATTTTAAACTTTAGAGCTTCTAACAAATTTATTTTTACATGTAACATGTCATTTCATCTTTACTATCGATAACTTCTAAATTTCATCACTTTGGACGCCGTTATCGGTTGCATTAACCATCCTAGTACCATTAGGGTCGTTTTTACTCCCCCCCCCCCCTTTAATTTTTTTCAGTTCCTGATGTTTCAAACCAGAATAAAATTATAATTTAAACCTAATAAATAAAATAACACAGGTACCTTGTAGGAAAAAGCTACATTTAATGCAATTAAATTTATGTTTCAAATCATTCATAATTAAAAAAGCTTATCGAAAATTAAAACTTGGTGCTAGGGGGTTAAATCGCACCCAGTTACTTTATCTTACAGTTAGTGTATTTGCATAAGTGTAGTTCTTTTCGTTCGGAATAAGTTTTAAGATAAAATGAATTTGTAATGCAGCCAGCATTATTCAAGTTTTATAGTGTGTTCAAGCTATGCACTTTTTATTAATCCTCCTGCGAATATAGATAAAACAGGAGACTACGTTCTTGTCCTTCAAAATATTTAAATTAACAATATTTCTGCATCAGTATGAACATTTAGACTAATATACACAGAAAGTACTTGATAAGAATAGATCTACTGTAAAAGCTGTTACGACAGAATACTATAGACTGAAAAAATACTCTACAGTGTGTGCCAAAATGTTTACACTGTTTTTATAATGTTCTTACGATTTTGCGATTGCACAGATTTCGATTTTACTTTTGCAGATGCGTTGAACCTTTCTGAATGTGCGATATTGATATGCAGGTTCGTCATTAGCGGCGCTGCTGTTTAACCCTCGCAATACTAAGATCAAAATATTACTTAAATGCCTAAGATTTAAAAAGGTGTGACCCCTTAGGTAATTTAGGTGCCCATTGGTAATTATAATATTTATACGAAAACGACGATTCATTTCGTTGAATAGCTAAATTTACACACAACTGAACATAAGAACAAGGAGTAAAGAAATGATTGAGGCGCCTAAACTCGCTTGCATTGCAACGCTGTACCCACAGCGCCATTTAGTGAACTACATTTGTCGGGATGACAAAAATTATCTCTCTTTCTCTTGAAATGTGATAAATGATAGAAAGCTTTCATTTATTTCCTGATTGCCTAAAGTGGTGTCAATATGTGACCCTATTCGCAGTTTCTACAAACAAACAAAAAAATTTACCTGTGCAAAACTTACTAGGTAGACAGAATTATGAAAGGGACCTTCATAGTATAATTCCTAGAAAATAATTTTAGCATACATATTCTAAAGGAAAAAAAAAACTGCAAAATGCTAATGAGGTCAAATTGAGCCATCTTAGTACTACGAAAGTTAATCTGAAAAAAATAACTTCTGCACAAGAAAAAGTACAGTGTGTTGTGTGACTGGCTAAGACCAAATCACCAAAAATGGTGCAACAGAAGTTTCAAATTCGCTATGGATAACAACCACCAGATGTGAAGTTCATTAAATGCTAGATGCGTTCGTAATTATATAAAATATTCTTTTCAAAAAAAATATTAACCGACTTCAAAAAAAGCGCTAAAAAGAACTAAATAATTCTTTAAACTTCTCTAATGACGAAACGTTATCCATTAACTGCACATCGGACATCATGTATCGGCATAAAAACGTTAAATTTAATATATAGAATTTAATAGCTACCAAACATGGATTTTCTAGAGAATATTTTTTACAAAAAATTATTTTACATATTTATGATTTAATTTACGAATATATACGTATAAAAAGTAATCAATTACTTTTTTAAGTTGGTGCCAACCTATCTTAAGTATAGTAAAATTGTGAATATATTGTAGCTATTACCATGAATAAAGTGATGATGGAAATTATTATACAAAAATTTAAAAAAAAATGCCCCTATTTCTTCAGCAAATTATTTGTTTAATCATTATAGGTTGTGAATGTTTGGCACCAACTTCAAAAAGTAATTGATTACTTTTTATACGTATATATTCGTAAATTAAATCATAAATATGTAAATTAATTTTTTGTAAAAAATATTCTCTAGAAAATCCATGTTTGGTAGCTATTAAATTCTATATATTAAATTTAACGTTTTTATGCCGATACATGATGTCCGATGTGCAGTTAATGGATAACGTTTCGTCATTAGAGAAGTTTAAAGAATTATTTAGTTCTTTTTAGCGCTTTTTTTCAAGTCGGTTAATATTTTTTTGAAAAGAATACTTTATTTCCTACTTTTTAGTTATTCATACTGTAACACATAATTATCCGGATTTCAACATCTGCTGAATAAGTAAATTATTTGTCAAATAAATTATAATTTACAAAAATTATTTATTAAGCAAATATTTTTTTAATAAATTCTATATAATTTCATTAGAAGTATTGATTTTATTAACATTTAATACATATGATATTTTTTGAAACAGGTACATTGTATTCAGAACAGTCTACATTCATTTATTTATTGATCACATACACCTGACGCATGTGCTTGACATGAGGGGCCCACTTATAAGTCATCGTTAATATACAAGTACGAAATAGCACAAGGAGTTTGCGCTTTGACGGGGGGTGTGGGGTTCTAGATAGCACAATGAGATTTACAACACCAGAGAATTGCATCTGGAAGTTCCACAAAGAGTGTGCAACGGAGCCAGCGGGAGTTGAACCCGCAGCCCAACTTTCAAGCGATTAGTGGTGTGGTGCCTTAAGAGGCCACACTAGTCACGGCTTGAAGTTCGAACGCTAATGATAAGTCTATGGCAACAATATTTTCAAATATCTTGCTTGATTTTTAATATTTTTAAATGATTTTTTTTGCACAGGATAGCTGAGGACTATCTGTTTACGGGCTATTTTCTACTTTTCCGATTTTCGTTGTAATTTAATTCTCAGGATCCTGTCAATTTAGGATCCAGTGAAATTCGAGGTGTTGTGTCCTTTTTAGTCTTATAACATTCATATCAGCAAAATTCAGGAAAATTTTTTTAATAACAACGAAAATATAGAGTTTAAGCTTTCCAATAATATGCTTTCAATAGTTCTACTACAATTAGGCTGAGCAAAATTTGTAAAGATTTTGATGAAACATGTGTCAAAAACGGCCTCGTAATGATATGTTGCCCGCCCCATATCGGACATGAAAACAACGCCCTATTAAAAATCTGATTGGCTAAGACCGACACATTTTAGCAAATGGAAACTATTTCATATTTCCTTTGGTGTGATTGGATTATTATACCCTGGTAAAATAGATCACTCCTATTTATACTTTGGATTTATTCTTTTCTACGATTATTGTTTAATTTTGACACAATACTCTTGAAAGAATGAAATATTTCAAATTCTATATTTCTATGAATAACGAAGGATATTACGCATTTACTTTGTAAATATAAAATTTTAGAGCCGTATACAGGGAGGTAAAACATGTACAAGTTACTAGGGGACAAAATTTCAGCCCGAGTTTATTACAGTGTTGAATTCAGTCACTTTTATCCGGGAGGGATTTCCGAGGCTCCGGGGAGGGGGGGGGGCATAATAGAGTTCTAGGGGGAAATTGCACTTTTTGACCATTGAAAATGCAAAATATCGAATCTTCCGGGGGGGGGGGGACAACTCATCGCTCCGGGAGGTGGATGTCCCCCCCCCCCGTGCTACCCCCTGAATTCAATATTGGTTTATTAAGTAAAACGGTAAAAAAAATAGACGCGTTGTTTTTAAAGTAATTTTAAGTTAAAATAGTTAACAAATAATAAAATTACGAAGTCAGAATTTGCTAGAACATGTTTGTGGACTGGCCAGGAGACTGGGTTTCAAGTTTCCTATTCTTGTATATGTATAAAATATTCGACAATTTAACATTTTAATTTCGAAAAACAGTTTTTTTAATTAAAAATCAGCAGAACTTAAAGTTGGTAAGTTTTTAAAGATTGTTAACTTTAAAATTGTAGATCAACTTGTTCAAATTTTTAAAGAAATACTTTTAATATTCATTACTTTAATATTTATTATTTTTAAGGGGACAGTACACCTTTAACAGTCGAGAACGAAATTTGTCCTGTGTAACACATCTTTTTTTAAGAGCCCACTTCAGACACGAGAAGAAAGGAAAAGGTTAATATTAAGTCTATGGGGGCGTTTTTTTGAAATTTCTCGCTTTGATTTTAATATTACTGAATGATGTTTTTTGCGCAGGATAGCTGAGGGTGATCTACAACCAGGCTAGTTTTTACCTTTTCGATTTTTGTTTCAGTTTTTTTTTTTTTTATATTAGGATATTTTAAATTTCAGAACGGATTCCAACCGGTTATGAAAGTAAAAGTATATATATATATTTTAAATAGCTGAAACCAAATTCGAAAAACTAAAAACTAGCCCGGTTATAGAGCGTCCTCAGCTATCCTATGCAAAAAAATTTCATTTTAATTTTTTTAAAAGGAAGCGAGATATTTGAAAATAACGCTCCCATAGACTTAACATCAGCGCTTTCATATTTTCCCCCGTTACTAGTGTGGGTTCTCATGTAACGTAAAGGTATTATTTTAACTGTTAGGAAACGGGAAAATTTATCATTAACTATAATAATGTAAAACTAAAAGTTATGAGACTATAAGGTAAAATATAGCATTTTATAAAAGTCTGTCAACTAGCAAATTTATTTTTCAATATGTATTGTAACGGAATCCTGGTTTAAATGGAATATTTTCAAGATTCCCCTAAAAATATCTTACAATTGTATGTGCAAAGACGGAAAAAACCCACCTAAAACGGTATTTCGCACTTATTGTTTATGTTTTCATCTTACCAGGTTTATAGTGTCATGTTTTTAGCATGAGGGGGTCGAATTTTAATTACTATTAGGTCCCGCGTTTTTCTCTACGCCCTCTGTATTTTCTATATGTATATCCAACACAAAACTTTTGGACGGGTACTCAGATGTTTAGCACTCTCCAACATAGTTGAAAAATGTTTATGAGTTGGGCTTGACTGCTTGTCTGTCCGTACTCTAACTAGCGTACATATACTTGGATTGTGATGTAACTGAAATACTTTGTTGAAGTGTGTAATAATTTATACTTCATGACATGGACATTCAAAAGTATTCTTTTATATTATGGCCTATGTGGAAAAATCATTTGCGGTGTATTTTAATGATGTAAAGCAATTTAAACATAAAATCTATGCACCTTATTGAAGTGCACAGGTTCGTGTACAGGGGAATTCAAAAGTACATTTCTTTATATTGTCGACTATGAAGAAAAAACGTTTTACGGCGTATTTTAATAATGTTTCTCTGTTGTAAACATAGCGAAATGGATATGAATTCATGAGGTGTACTAACATGTTTGCTGAAGGGGTTGCAAAGCATTTATCATTCATTTACACTATCACAGAAAAGAATTCAGTTTTATTACAGAAAAAACTGCTCGCGGCGTGTTTTAGTTCTGTTTCAACATTTTAAACAAGATGAAATTCATATACGTTACTGAGGTTTACTACAAGATGCTTACATTAGAATATGATGTGAATCACAATTTTTTTTCATTTACAGGGGCACATAAAAGTTGCTGGATACAATACTGTATACGAAGTATTCTCTATTAGGGATGATTGCTAAAAGTCAGTTTTCACCTATGATATACTTTTTTAATACTATATTATACATATGATTTCTATAGACCGTGTATAGGGCTACGCAAAAGAACTAGGAAGAATTGCTGAGAATGAGAGTGAATTGCTATTTTTTTTTTTTAATTTAATTCTACATTTTCAGGCTCAACTATATTTAGAAAGATGTGTTTGTAAAATATAAATATAATAATATACAAGGCTATTCAAAGAATTGGATGCATGCGCGCACCTATGAATGATAATTTCTGGAAGTACGATTTCAGTTGTTTTAAGCATGCTTATACTGCAATAATTTTTATCTTAACATGTTGCGTGTATATAAACTTGTTCGAATGCAAGGGCTGTACAAAATAATACAAATATACTGGCGTTAATTGGTAGAAATTGCTGAAAGTTTACTTTAATCTGCATTAATCGTTTTCTTATTATATTAAATTTTATCATTTTTTCATGCCGATAAAACAAGCCTAAGAATATCCATTGAAGACTTTGTCATTTTAATTTTTCAATAATTTGACCAATTTAAATTTACTAAGATTTAACAAAAACTTAAAGTTAGTAAGTATTAAAGAATGTTTACTTTGAAAGTTTTGATCAACTTGTTTGAAACTTTAAAGGAATATTGTTAATATTTATTACTTTTAATATTTGTTATTTTTAACAAAAAAGTACACCTTTAACAGCCGCAGAAAATGCGAAATTTGTCCACATCTTTCTTTAAGAGCCCACTTCAGACACGGGAAGAGATAAAAACTCTAATTTTAAGTCTATGGGGGCGTTAATTTCAAATTTCTCGCTTTATTTTAATAGATTTTTGCATTGGACAGCTGAGGACGATCAACAACCAGGCTAGTTTTTACTTTTTCGATTTTGGTTTTAGTTTTTTTTTTATAATATTAGGATAGTTTCAATTTGAGAACGGATTCCAACCGGTTCCGAAAGAAAAAACTAAATATAATAATATACAAGGCTATCCAGAGAATTGTATGCATGCACGCCTATGGATGATAAATTCTGGAAGTGCGATTTAAGTAGTTTTAAGCATGTTTATACTGGAATAAATTTTATCTTAACATGTGACGTGTATAAAATCTTGTTGCTAATGTAAGGGCTGTACAAAAGAATGCAAATAAACTTCCGTTAATTGGTAGAAATTCCTGAAAGTTGATTTTCATCTGTATTACTCATTTTCTTATTATATTAATTTTTAGCATATTTTTCATGCCGTTAAAACATGCCTAAGAACATTGATGACTTTATTATTTTAATTTTTCATAATTTGAACAATTTAAATTTACTAAGTTTTAACAAGAACTTAGAATTCGTAAGTTTTAAAGATTGTTAACTTTAAAAGTGTTGATCAATTTGTTCGAAACTTAAAAAAAAAAATTAATATTTATTATTTTTAATATTTGTCATTTTTATGGGGACAGTATACCTTTAAAACTCGCAGAAAATGCGAAATTTGTACTGTGTAACATATTTTTTGTTAAGAGCCCGCTCCATGCACGGGAAGAAATGAAAATGCTAATTTTAAAGTCTATGGGGTCTATTATTTAAAAGTCTAAAGTCTAAAGTCTATTATTTTCAAATTTCTCGCTTTGATTTTAATATTTTTGAATGTTTTTTTGCATGGATAGCTGAGGGCGATCAACAACCAGGCTAGGTTTCACTTTTTCGATTTTAGTTAGTTTTCTTTTATTATGATAGTTTCAATTTCAGAACCGATTCCAGAAGTTTCGAAAGTATAAGTATTTTTTTTTTTTAAATATCTCTAACCAAAATCAAAAAAGTCAAAAACAGCCCGGTTGTAGATCGTTCTCAGCTATCCTATGCAAAAAATTTCATTTTAAAATATTAAAAAGGCTGCGAGATATTTGAAAATAACGCTCCCATAGACTTAACATTAGCGCTTACATTTTTTCCCCGTTACTTCACTGTAAAAAAAGGACTAAATTACGGAAATACTACTGGCAATCTAGACGATAGTACTATTTCCGTATTTTAACGGAACTTTTTCCCTTTAATTTACAGAAAAAATCCGTTAAATTCCAGAAAAACGGAAAATTTTGTGTAATTTACCGTAAAATATTTCCTTTAAAATAAGGAAATAGTACTGGCATCTAGATTGCCAGTAGTATTTCCGTACTTTAGTCTTTTTTTTTTTTTTTTTTTTTTTACAGTGTTGTGTGTGTTCTCAAAGGTAACCTAAAGATATTTTTTGTAACGGTAAGGAAACGCGAAAATTTATCATTAACTATAATAATGTTAAACTGAAAATAAGGAGACTGTATGGTAAAATATTGCATTTTATAAATGTCTGCTAGCTAACAAATTTATTTTCTGATACGTAGCTGTAACGGACCCCTGGTTTAACGGAATTCTCATTATTCCCCTAAAAATACCCGGCAATTGTATCTGCAAAGACGCAAATAACCCATCTAAAAAGGTATTTCGCACCTATTGTTTATGTTTCCGTCTTACCAAGTTTTATAGTGTCATGTTCTCAGCATGAGGGGGTCGAATTTTAATTACAACTAGGAACCGCATTTTTCATGAACTCTGCCTTTTTCTTTGGAGGGAAAATAAAATTTGATGTCGATACGAGTGTGTTTCGAAAGGTTATCAGCTCGACAAAGAAAATAGAAAAATTTTGACAATATTTCATTTTTTTTAACGTAGTTCCTTACAACTTATAAAATTTAAACCAACGAGTTTCCGACTTTTTATTATCTTCAGTATAATAAGCCTTATCTAACTTTGGAAATGAAGTGGTGGTCTCTGCTTTACCCCCATATTTTGAAGTGAATTTCCGACTACCGAGCCATTTCTTCAGGCTTGAGAAAAGGAAATAATCGCTGGGAGCAAAATCCGGTGCATGTGGAAGCACTACAGAGCGTAGGTCATTGACTTTCGTAGCGAAAACTACAGGCATTTGTTAACGAATGTGTTAAAGAACACTTTTGGTTTGCTCAGGTATGGACGTTTTGTCGGAATAAGCACTCTTTAATTGGTCCCGTAGAAATGCATAACACTGTCCGGTGACGATTCTACCTTTTTGCCGGTGGTCTATGGTCACCACACTTTGTGAATTTTGAAAACCGTATCCATGGCTTTTCCAGCACATGGAACCGTTTTCACTTTCTTTGGCGCAATTTTAGCTGCTCTTTCACATTGTTTAGATTGCTGTTTCATCGCTAGTGAATAATGGCGGTTTCATGTTTCATCCACCGTTATAAGACGTTGGCGAAAATCAGCAGATTGGTTAAGTTTTCTAACTTAACTTGAAATCACCATAGTCCACATTACTAAAGACAGTGGGCCATCTGCCTTCTTTTGAAAAAAAAACGAACAGTGAAGATGGAGAAACTCATAAAATGATAAAGAAAGGGGGGGGGGGGGGGTGAAGAAGGAGATCAATTTCACGAGGTTTAATTTGATTATGTTAATAAATGAAATGTTTTCATGAAGGAATTTTCAGCAGAAAGTCCACCCAAATCAGCATTTTATTGCAAAGTATATCTATACTAATATTATAAAGAAGTAAAGTTTGTTTGTTTGTTAGAGGTAATCTCTGGAGCTACCGAATCGATTTCAAAAGTAATGGTATCAAAATGATGGTGTTAGTCCAACTTAGAACGTAGGTTATATTTTATGTCAGTGCCACTACCTCAAAGGGGATGCAGGAGAGAAAAACGTTCTAAAAATGCGATTTTTGCGTTACTGAAGGGCCTAAAAATATGAAATTTGGAATATTAGTTACTTATAAGATATAAATGATGTCTAAGAACAGTTCTTAAACAATTTGAAATTTAAAAGGGATGAAAATGCACAAAAAGCGTTCTAAAAAACGTTCTAAATGGTAGTTTTTACACAATCTCAGGAAATACCAAACCGATTTAAAAAATATTGGTGTCAAAATGATGCTGCCAACCCTTTCTGCAAGATTGGTTATGTTTTATGTTGGTGCCACTAAACCAAAGGGGGTGTAGGAGCAAAAAACATTCTAAAAAACGTTCTAAATGGTAGTTTTTACACAATCTCAGGAAATAACAAACCAATTTAAAAAATACTGGTGTCAAAATGATGGTGACAACCCTTGCTCCAAGATAGGCTATGCTTTATGTCGGTGCCTCTACACCAAAGGGGGTGTAGGAGCAAAAAACGTTCTAAAAATGCGATTTTTGCGTTACTGAAGGGCATAGAAATATGAAATTTGAAATATTAACTACTTATTAGATATAAAGGATTTTTAAGAACAGTTCTTAAACAATTCGAAATTTGAAATTGTGAAAATGCGTGAAAAGCGTTCTAAAAAACGTTCTAAATGGGGGTTTCTACACAATCTAAGGAAATACCAAACCGATCTAAAAAATAATGGCGTCAAAATGATGGTGACAACCCTTGCTCCAACATGGGCTAGGTTTTATGTCGGTGCCACTACCCGAAAGGGGATGCAGGAGAAAAACGTTCTAAATTGCGGTTTTTGCGTTACGGAAGGGCCTAGAATCGTGAAATTTGGAATGGTAGTTAGTTATAAGATATCAATGGTCTCTAAGGACATTTCCTAAAAAAAAAACAAAATTTTAAAGTGGGTCACAATGCACAAAAAGCGTTGTAAAAACCTTTCTAAATTGCGATTTCTATGCAATCTCAGGAAGTACTGAACCGATTTCAAATATAATGGTGTACAAATGAAGGTGACAGATCTTTCTCCATGATAGGCTATATTTTATATCTGTTTCCACTACTCCAGAGGAGATGCTGGAGCAAAATGCGCGAAAAGCGTTCTAAAAACGTTCTAAATGCCGATTTGTCAGCAATATCTCAGGAAGCATCAAACTGATTTCAAACGTAATAGTAGGAAATTGATGCTGACAGCCTCTGCTCTTACATAGACGCTATTTTATGTCGGTATCACTATCACCTAGACGTTGCAGGAGCAAAAAAGCGTTCTAAATTTCGATTTTTGTGATCGGTAGTGGCTAGCAACTTAAAATTAGGCAAGGTACATATTTATTAGATATAAATGATCTTTAAGAACAGTTTCGAAAAAATTGGAAACTTAAAAAGGGGTGAAAATGCGCGAAAGCGTTCTGAAAGCGTTGTAAATTGCGATTTCTACTCAATCTCTGGAAATACCAAAGCTATTTCAAAAGTAATGGTTGCAAATCAATGGTGACAGTCCCTGCTATAATATAGGTTATATTTTATGTTGCTGTCACTAACATCTGAGGGTTGCAAAAACAAAACATGTTCTAATTTGCGTTTTATGCACAACTGAGGGATCTAACACATTGAAATATGGCATGGTATTTACTTACAAGATGCAACTGATTTCTAAGAACAGTCGAAAGAAAATTCCAAATTTAAAAAGATGAAGTGAGCGAAAAGCGTTATAAATTACAATTTTTAAGCAAACTTATAAAATACCAAACCGATTAAAAAAATAATGATGACAAATTGTTGGTGATAGAAACTGCTCAAAAATAAGCTATAATTTATGTCTGTGCCAGTACCACCAGAGGGTTGCAGGAGCTAAAAATTTTCTAAATTGCGATTCCTGTGATACTGAAAAGGCTAGAAACTTTAAATATTTCATGGTAGTTACTTATAAAATATAAATGCCCTCGAAGGACTGTCGAAAATAAATTCGAATTAAAAAGGGGTGAAGGGAAGGGGAGGTGCGAAAAGCGTTCGAAAAAAGTCCTAAATTATGATTTCTATGCAATTTCAGAGAATATAAACCGATTATAAAAGTAATAATAGTTTCGAATCAATGGTAACAGTCTCTGATTCTACACAGGCTATATTTTATGCCGATGATTCTACCACTTGGGGTTCACAGGAAAAATAAACGTTCTAAAAAACGCCTTTAAAAGCTTTCTAAATTACGTTTCTGTGGAATATTAGGAAAAAAACCGATTTCAAAATTAATTTTGGCAAATTAATGGTGACAGTTCCTATTTGTGGTCTTGCAGTCTTGTTGGAAAACAATGTCTAATCGTTGATTATTTGAAGCTGCTTCTAGCGGATTGCTTGATTTAATTCACTTAATTATAAACAGTATTTCTTGAAACTAATGCTGTATTTTCTGAGTAACATCTATTAATAAACAATTTTCTCGTCTCACTGAATGCGAAAAAAAAATCTTCTGTGGGTAGGAACTGACTTTTGCTTTGATTAAAATGCCTCTTCGATGTAGTCATCAATGTAGTCTAAATAACCATTAACATTGTTATTATTCCTTATATTCCATGAATTACGAATATAATCTGAAAATAAAAACTATGCGTAAATCTGGTTTTTGAATAATGTAGAATAACGTTGTTTTAAAAATATCGACATGTTTTGTAGAAATTGAGTCGTGTTAAAGTTTTAGCTTCATAAAACTGCTAATTTACCAAACTAATTTATAAACTAATAAAAACAGTTTCTTAGCAACAACGAATGATAGCTTAACACTGTCATGATCGGCAAGTTCAAGTAAAGACTATAAACTAAAAGTACTGCTAATTTACCAAATTCCGATATAGGAAACAGATTGGTAAAGGATATTACGGCAACTCCTCCTTAACTTGGAAGTAAAGGAAGAAGATGGAGAACGTCTGGAGATATTTGACTGTAAGCTTGCAACTGACAAGGTAAAAAAAAAATCTCTATCAGCAATGTGGGGAAAATAAAATTATAACTAAATCTAAAGATAAAGATGCAGAGAAAAATAAATTTTTCTCTGACTTCTGATAATGAAAAAGAATGCTTCGGTAAAATTGGAAGAAATTCGAAATATTGCTTTTAAATGGAATTCTAAGAAACTCATTATCAGAATTGCATATCAATGTAATGAAAAATCCAAGAAGTTTTCAGAGAAAATAAAAACAAAGTCTTTCTCAAACAATTGTAGAAAAAAAAAAACTACAACTGTATTTGTTACAAAAAACTCCAAATTCAGAGTGATGAATTAAAAAAGGTTTTTATACACAATCTAGGTATAAAATCACAGATAGGATGTTTTTGTGCCTGTCCACAGATTCCTAAAGAGTGATACAAGATTTCACAGGAAGGGATTTGCTCGACGGGTGGCAATTGCACAGACCATCAGCTCATCAAGTTGAAGACTGAAATTTTAGGATTAGATAGAACTCAATTAGCATATTAAAATGCAAATGGTCTGCCAAGTCATATCTTGATAGAAAACACCTGCAGACCGGAGTTTAGTATTTGATCGATTGGTTTATCATTGTATTTTCCTGCACCCAAATGTAGGAAAACATTGAAGTTTGGGTGCATGAAAACACAATGGTGAACCTGCAGATCAACCACTAAATTGAGGTTCTGCAGATAGTTTCCACCAAGATACGACTTGGCAGAGCAATGCATATAACTTGTATATAAAATAAACGGTCAAGTACGAGTATTACTCGCACTCAGGGGGTTCCGTACAATAAATTTATGAATTATTAAC
Organism: Maratus speciosus; assembly: GCA_963932465.1. Classification (NCBI taxonomy): domain Eukaryota; kingdom Metazoa; phylum Arthropoda; class Arachnida; order Araneae; family Salticidae; genus Maratus; species Maratus speciosus. The sequence continues at coordinate 367,921,007 of OZ010794.1, read as the reverse complement.
TGTATTATTTAAAAGAATAATGAAACTTTGTAAAAACCTATACAACGTAGAAGGCGGTATAGCTGTATATATTAGAAAAGTATGATTGAGTATACCACAAAGGTTCAAAGAGATATGAAGCCGAAATAAAATTAAATATTGCTATTTTGTATAACTCTTTTTTTAAACGTATCTTAATCTGCATATGGTGAACTTAATTTGGTACTAACAATAAAAGTACTGCATATTTAAATTTCATTTGGCATTTCATAAAACTAAATTCAACATAGTAATATTTTTCTTTTTACAGTGTAGATGAAATAAAATCCTTGTTCAAAGTTTAAACTTGGCGTTGTACTACGCGTGATTCGAAAGGAGGTCGCAAAGATGCAACTCGACTTTGTCCGTGCCGCGTTTTTTCAAATAGGTCTTTAATTATCATTTAAAGACACGGGAGGCGTATTGAGAGATCCACTCAACGCAAACTAGTCGCGAATCCCATAGTATTTATGCGATTAATTATAATTAAATTGGTCTGTTTTTAACAATTTGACGTTTACTGCTTTTATGCTGCTACTGGGTATTGCATTACACATATATATCATTAAAAGTTGTTATCTAGTATTTAAAAACCGATGGTATATAGAGTACGCCGCCTCTGCCATTATGTATGTCCAAACCAACCGTGTCTTTAAGGGTTAAGGCTCCTGCCCCTGCCAGCGAAGACAATCACGAGCTAATGCTAATCGTATAGGGAAGGATTTTTTTTAATATCTATTTTGTATTTCGATATTTTAAAATATATTTTTTTTTTGGCATTGTATAGCCGAGATCCGTCTCTACATCGCACCTTTCTTTACTTTTTCCTCCCCATAGGATTAGCATTAGCTCGTTAGTGTCTTCGCCGGCAGGGACAGGAGTCTTAATATCTTGGCGAATTACCGACGATTTTTTTTCGAAAAACATTATAAACAATGCTTTTATACTTTTGATACGATAGGTACCTTTAGCGCTCTTCGATACCTTTGCTGAATGCCCGCAAATAGAAATCTGTATGTAACAGAAAAATGCGATTTTATGAAAAACTATGCCACCTAGGGCAATCGCTATAATTTTCCTGCGAGTATTGAATTAACCTCTACTACCTCTAATTTTTTTCATAATTTTAGTTTCAGTAGATTTGAAAATAGATGGGGGGGACACATTTTTGCACTACATTTTCGACGATATCTCTGAAAATATAATATCTAAAATTAAAAGAAATGTATTTTTGAGTTCGGCGTTACGGAATCTTTTAATCGATACCCCAAACGATATACAAAGAAAATATATTTCTTCTTTAAATAACCTAATTATCCCCTCTACGCTTTTCCCCACATATATTTGTGAATGTTTAATAATCTGTAAATATGTGGGTCAATAGTCTTTATTACATCTCCCAATTTGAACTTCCCACGTTCCGTAGTTTGCGAGTAAAATGGCTGTGACAGACAGACAGACAGACACAGGAGTGATCTTATAATGATTCCGTTTTTACTTTTTAAGTACGGAACCCTAAAAATCATGATTATAGCAACTGAGAAATACAAAAACATAAGAAGATGAATTATTGAAAATAAATAAAACAAGAAAGGAAAACCATGTGCCAAGTATGGATTATGAACCCTTTCCTACATTTTTAGTTCAGTTAGAAAAACACATAACACATTTGAAAATACACATTTATTAATTCCTAACAATAGACGGAAACGTACTACAATTGTTTTGTGAAGCTCTGTATGTTCCTTATAAATTTTTATACACGCCACATACTGAGCTGAAATTTAATTCAGAAATAAATACACTGAAAATTACTGATATCACACTTCTAAGGCTAACATTAGCTTAAGAATTGCTATCCATGGACAGCCATGTATCCAGTTTTTTGTCATATCCCTATTTATTTATATGCTACAATGTCATTTAGCCGACGGGACATTTAGCAGACAGCAATTAGACGACAGGATGTTTAGCCGACAGCGACTGTTAGCCGACAAGACAGTTAGCCAACAGAGGACAATTATTCGACATGGACATTCATCCGACTTAACTGTCACGTAACTGTAACCTGATCTTAACCTAATTATAACCTAAGCATAAACTAACTGTAGCGTAACTGTAACCTAACAAATACCAAACTGTAACGTAACTATAATCTATCTGTAACCTAAACGTAACCTAAGTGTAAGATAACCGTGACCTAACTGAAACCTAACAGTAACCTAATTGTAGCCTAAATGTAACCTAACTGAAACCTAACAGTAACCTAATAGTAGCCTAAATGTAACCTAACTGAGACGTAACCGTAATCTAACTGTAACTAACGTTTACCTAGTTATAACCGAATCGTATGCTAACTGTAATGTAACTGTACCATAACTTTACCATGACCAAGCTGTAACCTAAGCGTATTCTAATTATCACCTAAACGTAACCTAACAGTTATTTAACCGTAATCTAAACATAACCTAAGGGTAACCTAATTATAAAGTAACCGTAACCTAATTGAAACCTAACAGTAACCTAATTGTAGCCTAAATATAATCTAACTGGGACGTAACCGTAATCTAACTGTAACTAACGTTTATCTAATTATAACCTAATCGTATGCTAGCAGTAATGTAACTGTAACACAACTTTACCATGACCAAGCTGTAACCTAAGCGTAATCTAATTATCACCTAAACGTAACATAATTATAACCGAATAGTTACCTAACCATAATCTAAACGTAACCTAAGTGTAACCTAATTATGAAGTAACCGTAACCAAACTAAAACCTAACAGTAACCTAATTGTAGCCTAAACCTGGGACTTAACCATAATCTAACTGTAACTAACGTTTACCTAGTTATAACCTAATCATATGCTAAATGTTATGTAACTGTAACATAACTTTAGCATGACCAAGCTGTAACTTAAGTGTAATCTAATTATCACCTAAACGTAACATAATTATAACCTAACCGTAATCTAAGAGTAACTAATCGCAATTGTAACCAAACTGCAAATTAACTGTAACCTAGCGGGAGGTGCATAATATGAAAGAGTGATCAAAGGGCTGCCCAGTCCAATGATATATCACTTGAGGGATGTCGGAAAAGTCAGAAAAATGCTCCCGGTGACACAAATTGGGGGAGGGGGAACGGGAGGTACATAATATGAAAGAGTGATCAAAGGGCTCCAATGCGATGTATCTCATGAGGGGTGTCGAAAAATGTTAGAAAAGTACCGGCTAATTATACTATCAGATAAATGTCCTGTCGGCTAATCGCCTTTTCGGCTAAATGTCCTCCCGGCTAATTGCCATGTTCGGCCAGTTGCCTGTCGGCCAATTGTCTGTATTGCTAAAATTATTACTATATGTCCGTTTCGATCAATTGTCCTGTATGCTGTATGTAAATTTCAGCTAATTGTGTTGTCGGCTATATGTACGTATCGGCTAAATGCACGTCTCAGCTAACTGCTATCTGCTAAATGTCTTGAAGGCTATTTGGTTGTCGGCTAAATGTATGCGACCGGCTACGGGTCAAACATCTATACTAAAAGTAGTTGAGCTTGAAAATGCATAAATCAAATTAAAAAACATCTTTAAGTAATTCATAGTCATTCTCGGTACTACTGATGAAATCTTTTGTGTAGTGTCTATGCAACGGAATAGCAATAATTTCAGCAATACAGACAATTGGCCGACAGACAACTGGCCGAACGTGGCAATTAGCCGGGAGGACATTTAGCCGAAAAGACGATTAGCCGACAGGACATTTAGCTGATAGTATAATATGCCGGTACTTTTCTAACATTTTTCGACAACCCTCATGAGATACATCTCATTGGAGCCCTTTGATCACTCTTTCATATTCTATGCAATTCATATACACCACCTATGTGCCTGTGCAAAAATATTAGTTTAACATAACTTATACCATAACTTATCATAAATCAAACATATCATAATTTAAAACTCACTATCAGCAATCATCCCTAATGTTTCCCTGTAAATGAACAATAAATTCGATGCACACCATATTCTTATCCAAACATCTTGCACTCTTTGTCTCCCCTTCTTCCGAAATTTCGTTTTCCGTTTTGCTCCCCTTACAGTATCAAGGTTTAAAATCCTTAAGATTCCTTAATATTTTCTTTAATTTTCTGTTTTATTTGTTACTTTAAACTAACGATAAATAGTCAGTCATAAATTTCGTTATCAATTTATTTCACCATATTCATTTCATTAAAAGTTCTTGTAAATTGCCTCCATCGAAAATGTCATTTCTCCCTTTTGCTCCCTCATCCACGGTACCCATATTTTAAAATAAAAACCCTTTAAAACTCTTTAATTTTTTTTAATCTTTTCTGCTCAATTTGCCACTTTATTTTAACAATAAACAAACGATCATAAAAATTTCTCCTCCCCCCCCAACCCCAACTGAAATTGGTATTTCCTCCTCGCCTCTCCCTCTTACCAAGCATCTGAAATTTAAAGTCCTTAATTTTTTTTCGTTTATTATTTTTTTAACTTATTTGTAAATATTTTCTAAGGTAAGTAAATAATAAGTCGCCGATATACTTCCGCCCCCCCCCCTCCCCGCAAAAAAAGAACTAATTCTGCTTATTCCTCTTTTTTTCCCTCAGATCACAAAATTTTAACCTTAAAAGTCATTGCTTTTTTAAAAACATTTTGTACTCTATTTCAAATGAAAATCAAATTTCAAATTTCAAAGTAATTGCTTAAAAGGCGCAAAGGCCAACATAGTGAAAAAGATTCCAAGCCGGGACTCGAACCCGGGCCATCAGTATAGCGCACTGACGTTCTACCGACTAAACCACTTGAAATGATACCTAGCTCGGAAAATTTCTCACTATTATATGTTGGAAAGGCTACAAACGCAGCACAAGATGGAATATTTATCGTGAGTCACCGACCTGGGACAAACACGAAACATAATTAAATCCAGCATCGATAGAAATTATATTAATACATGGAAATTATTCCAGAGAGAAACATTCGCCTTGCATACAATATTTCAAATGAAAATCAAGTTTCAAATTTCAAAGTAATTGCTTAAAAGGCGCAAAGGCCAACATAGTGAAAAAGATTCCAAGCCGGGACTCGAACCCGGGCCATCAGTATAGCGCACTGACGTTCTACCGACTAAACTACTTGGAACGATACCTAGCTCGGAAAATTTCTCACTATTATATGTTGGAAAGGCTACAAACGCAGCACAAGATGGAATATTTATCGTGAGTCACCGACCTGGGACAAACACGAAACATAATTAAATCCAGCATCGATAGAAATTATATTAATACATGGAAATTATTCCAGAGAGAAACATTCGCCTTGCATACAATATTAATATTGTATGCAAGGCGAATGTTTCTCTCTGGAATAATTTCCATGTATTAATATAATTTCTATCGATGCTGGATTTAATTATGTTTCGTGTTTGTCCCAGGTCGGTGACTCACGATAAATATTCCATCTTGTGCTGCGTTTGTAGCCTTTCCAACATATAATAGTGAGAAATTTTCCGAGCTAGGTATCGTTCCAAGTGGTTTAGTCGGTAGAACGTCAGTGCGCTATACTGATGGCCCGGGTTCGAGTCCCGGCTTGGATTGGTTGATTTTTTGACGGCCGATTATCTACACGAGGGATATAGGCCCGGGGGGGAGTGCCCTCCGTGGGGGTCTTTCTAAGGGAACCTAATCCATATTTACACATGGAAAATCCACGGCTCGAAGAAAACCACGAAAACTCCGAACGATTAGGGCGACGGGCGCGATTGGGATCGAACCCAGCACTTCCCGTCTACCAGCTTCGAACGCAGAACCTCTCGGCCACTGGTGGGGCCCCGGCTTGGAATCTTTTTCACTATGTTGGCCTTTGCGCCTTTTAAGCAATTACTTTGAAATTTGAAATTTGATTTTCATTTGAAATATTGTATGCAAGGCGAATGTTTCTCTCTGGAATAATTTCCATGTATTAATATAATTTCTATCGATGCTGGATTTAATTATGTTTCGTGTTTGTCCCAGGTCGGTGACTCACGATAAATATTCCATCTTGTGCTGCGTTTGTAGCCTTTCCAACATATAATAGTGAGAAATTTTCCGAGCTAGGTATCGTTCCAAGTGGTTTAGTCGGTAGAACGTCAGTGCGCTATACTGATGGCCCGGGTTCGAGTCCCGGCTTGGAATCTTTTTCACTATGTTGGCCTTTGCGCCTTTTAAGCAATTACTTTGAAATTTGAAATTTGATTTTCATTTGAAATATTGTATGCAAGGCGAATGTTTCTCTCTGGAATAATTTCCATGTATTAATATAATTTTGTACTATATCTGTTAATTTATTGTAATCATAAATAATCATATAGCTATACTCCTCCCCCACAAAAATTGACGCTTGCTCTGACTCTACCCTTACCAAGAACACAAAATTTAGTCTTTTTTTGTCCTATTTCTTATTCTTTAGTAAGGTAAATAAATAAGTCATCAAATAAAATCCCCCCTTTTTTTTTCTTTCCCTTATTTAAGTTTAAAATCTTTGAAAGTCTTTTTTTAATACATTTTCAGCTTTATCTGTTTCATATTGAACAATAAATAATCGATTATATAATTTCTTCCACCCCCATATAATATTGACGTTTTCTTTTCTCCCCCCATTATTTCCATGCTCATAAAATTTAAAGTCTCTAAAACTCCTAATTGCAATGTTTTTGCCCTATTTGTAAATCTTTAATAAGTTACATAATCGGTCATCTATTAAATCCCCCCCCCCCCCCCCGCCAAAAAAAAAAAAAAAAAAATCTGTTTCTTGATTTGTCTTACCCTCAACTCATGAAGCTAAAAAATCTAATTTACAGTCTTTAAAACTTTTTAATTTTTACTTTTTTTTCGTCCTAATTATAAATCTTTATTATCTATAATATTAACTAAATCATTTCAACTATGTACGAAAGTGTTAACAATAAAGCGATAGGTGTACATTTAATTGTGCATAAAAAACATTTTAACTGTATTTTTCAAAGGAAAATGTCTTTAGAGAGATATTTGTAAGGAAAATATTGTGGTTTCTCGTCAACGTGCAAGTAAATTCTCAAACCTTTCGAAATCATTTTATTCCGACTAGCTCAGAAAGAACCATCAAACGTAGATACCAAAGGTGCTTGAGTAATCGACTGAACCGAGTATGTCCATAATAAAAAAAAGAAAAATCATGCGTCTACGTCGATACTTTCCAACACTTACAGAACACTGTAACAAAACTTCGCCGTTTAATAAAGTAAAGAAGATATCTAACTAAACATTTGTAATACCTATGACACGTTTGAAAAGCAGATTTCAACAATTGCACCCATAACCTGGAAGGTACTCAAATTCTTTTGTGCAGCTCATATGATATATGCAGCTCATATGAGGCAGTGTATATGATATATTTGTACTGCATATATTTGTACGGATTCTACATACTATGTTAAAATTTACTTTTGTAAGAAAATACATAAAACAGTTGAAAATTCACCCTCGGCAATTTCTACTTATAGACGGAAACATACTTGAATTCTTTTGTGCATTTCTGTATATAGAAATTTTTATACACGTCAAACAGTATTAAGCTGAAATCTAATTCATGCAAAATCATACTCAAAATTACTGAAATCACACTTGCAGGAATTATTTTCTATCGGCGGCCCATGTATCCAGTTTTTTGAATATCCCTGTATAGGATTTTATTTGTATGATACAAACATCTCTAAGCATATTAAATGTAGTTGAGCTTGTACATTTATAACTAAAAAAAACCTAACATCTTTAAGAAATTCATACTCATTCTCAGCAATGGTTACGAATTCTTTTGTGTGGTCCTGTATAGGGTTTGTAAAATATGTGCACACCACGTAGTGCGCAAAAATTTAGTTAAACTTAAAAACGCATTCTGTAATTGAAAATGTACTTTCAGCATTAATTTTTAATAGCTATATCGGATACAGTATTGTATCAAAATATTTTATGTTTCCCTGTAAATGAACGCTAAATGAAATGCAGACCATATTCGAATGTAAGCATCTTGTAGTAAATCAAAGTAATGTGTATCTATTTCGTCATGTTTGAAATAGTGTAACGTGATTAAAATACGCTACAAACAGTTTTTCTCGTAGACAATATTGAACCAAGTTCTTTTGTCTGACACCGTAAATAATTGTTAAATGCTCATGTTGTACAGAAAGTAGGCTTAGGACACCTCAGAAATTCATATCAATTTCATTATCTTTGTGACAGAGTAATATCAATCAAATACGCCGCAAACGATATTTCTTCATGGGCTATAACATAACGGAATACTTTTGAGTCCCCTATACTCGTACTTTAAGCATTACACATAACATAGTCTATAGTAACAATTTTAAAGTGTGTCTCAATGTACATAAATTTAACTGTGTTTAACATTGTGTAACACTATTAAAATACATCCTAAATAATCCCCCCCCCCCACATAGACCATAATGTAGCGAATACTTTTGAGTGCATCTGTAAATGAACCATGAATGGTGCACCGAACATACCATGATGATTTTCAATATCGTATATCAATTACATGGCAATCCGACTATATTTACGCTAGTTAGAGCACGGATAGACAGACAGACGGACGGACAAACTCAATCCATAAACACTTTTCAACTTTCTTGGGAAGTGTTAAAAATGGAAAAATGTAATGAAAATAAAAGTATTTTAGTGTTATTTAGATTACGAACCGCTACAAAAACATTCTTATTTGACCGCATCATTTAAAAAATATTTAGTGCTCAGAAATCCCCCCCCCACACACACACACACCTGAATTTACTCCTGTGCACTTAAAATTTCAAATTGTTAAAACTCCTTTATGTTTTATAACATTCTTGTAAAAATAATCCATAATCTAAATTTTCTTCTGCCTGAAAATTTCACTAAAATTTTTGCCATCCTTCTTTCTGCTAACATCACACAAAGTTTTTAATATTTGGAAAACTTTATTTTTGCTGTCGCATATTTTAGTGCTAACAACAATAAATTGTGTACTATATCTATAAATGACTACGCTGGGATTTAGATTTATACCCCCTCTACAGATGTACAGTACAAAATATACAGTTTATTTGTTTAACTTTTCCTCTCCTAATTTTATGAACATCTTATTTTTAACCTTCAATGTTATTTAGCTTTTATAAATCTCATAAATTTTATGTTCTAAAAAGAATTCGCACAAAAGATAGTTATTTTAGAATATTTGTACCTGATATATTTCCCCCCTCATTCAATATCTCCCCCTTGATTTTAAATGTAATTGCCTTATGTGAAATAAAATAGTTTTTATACTGCACTAATTTCAATTTTATGTTTGTCAAAGCTGTAAAATAAACCTAAAAAAAAAAAAAAAAAAAAAAAATTGAAAGTCAAATCGTTTTAATTTTTGCACTTTTATCATAAACAGATTAAAATTCTTTTTACGGCTTTTACCGTTATCGAGTCTCCACAAAATTTGATCTACGCTTGTAAAGCGAAGACAATTGAAAAAAAAATCCTTTACACCTGAAACCTACTGGAAATTATCACATGTAGCGCTCAGCCGAAGTGGGGTGGGGGTTGGAATCGTGCCAGATAATTGGCCATTTGCTGATTGGAAGAGCTCGCTTATCAATCATTTGAATTTAGACCATCCTTTCAATTCAGCTAAAATGCCAGCGGCCATCTTGATTTCTTTTTATCTGTGACTGCAGTGAGCTCTTAACCATTCAGCAACGGTTTACATTCAAGAATTATTTTTTGTGGGACTCCGTTGTCAAGAAGCAAAATGCAGACTATGTAGCAATATTTGTATTGACTCTTCAAGTATATTGACAAGGACCCGGATATATTTTTCGCTGTTAGCAAAATGAGATTGACCAATCAAAAGCCTGCCTTTTTGCGAACTTGTATTTTTTATAGAGTGTGTCCTTTTAAATTTCGAAAATTCTTCTATCAAATAAAACAAAATTTTCTGTACTAAAATGCTGGCATCCAAAAAGTTGTAGGCTGGTCAGGTTTGAAAATGTGGTCCAGGGGTCACAGTAGCTGAGTGGTCAGCGATGACAGCGATGACCACCTCAGGAACTCAGCTTTCGCTTTAGAGTGTTAGTGCAGGCATCACGCCGCTAATCGCTTGAGAGCGTAAGTGGCTGCGGATTCGAATCTCGCTGGCTCCGTTGCACACTCTTTGTGGAGCTCCCTGATGTAATTTTGTGGTGCTGTAAATTTCCTTGTGCTATCTCCTTCCTGTATGACAATGGCATATAAGCGGACGCTTGACGCCAAGCACAATGGTCAGATATATGTATTCAATAAACTAATCATGTGGTCCATAATGGAGGATATTCCATCTACGTTTTGATCACGTGGTCAAGGTAAAAACTTCTAGTACAGCGCCTAGAATATACAGTGTGGAAAACGGCTACAAAGTAGTGCTAAAAAATTGAATCCCATAAATGTACAACGATGTTGAATAACAAGATGTCGATCGTAACGCCATCGTAGTGATTTAAAAACGATAGTCATTCTAAAAGAGACTCTTTAACCTATTTCACGTCATTCCTTAACTAAATTAGCTTATAACAGACTAAAATATCTTATATTTATAGTTTCCGATATTTAACATTCTATAATTTTTGAAAACACAGGGATTATATTGAAAAGAGTTACGAGATGGCGCTCGTATCAGCATATTGCCGCCGAGCATTGTTGGAGATTTATGGGATACAAGTTTTTAGCACTTTTTAAAGCATTATAGGAATAGCCGTTTTCCACACTGTATTTTCTAGGCGCTGTACTTCTAGCGTAAATAACGGAAGGCTCCATAGACGTAATGAAAAACCCTCGCCAGCCAGTAACACAGTTCATGCGGAAAGCAGTAGTAGCCTCCCTTATTATCAGTTAGAAGTTATTTGGGTAAATTACCGGTATCAAGTGACTTTTTTCAGCCTCGAACCCAGATTTGGAATAAAGTCCATTCTATATTATTCTTTTCCGATAATCTTCATCAGTTGTTTCCTCATGTAAGGTGCCTCTATTTGAGAGTGGTGACATACAATGCTCAGACTCTATTTATACATACGTGTTTGCCTACACTACGCCAAAACTAGACATTTTCTATTCCAGAACTTGGCGCTATTCCTTGGACAAGTTTGATTATACGAGTGGCGGACAATGGACATTATTCCAAATCTGTGTTCGAGGCTGAAAAAAGTCACGTGATATAGGTAATTTACTCAAAGAACTTCTAACTGATAAGAAAGGAGGCTACTACACTACTGTTTTCCGCATGAACTGTTTCACTGGCAGGCGAGGGTTTTTCATTACGTCTACGAAGTCTTCCCTTCTTTACGCTAGAAGTTTTTACCTTCACCACGTGATCAAAACGTAGATGGAATATCCTGCATTTAGAAAGCATTAGTTTGGCAATAATGGCAAGCTCTTCAAGATTCATGGCGATAGCTTTTGTACAGAATCTATCAATCAATATTTTTTTTCCGTATGTCCCCATTCTCATACCAATACTCCCCATCCTTAGGCCGTAAAGACATCAGAAATGAGCGTCAATGATTAGGTGTTTAGTCTGAATCTGATAACCGAGGATAGTGCTGCTACACATAAGAAGGTACTTTTATGTATACTGCATATGGATGCACTTTGCAGTGCACCGACTAATGGAGACACTTTGCTGAACTATAGCGCCTAGAATATATAGTGTGGAAATCGGCAATCCCTCTAATAATTAAAAAAGCGCTAAAATATCGTATCCCTTAAATGTTCAACAATGCTGCTGAAATATGAAGACCGCAGCGACATCTGCAGGATATTTTCTACAACTGCAAGATATTACTTGTCTATACAATGTAATACTAGTAATACGAAAATCCCGCAGATATCGCTGCGATCGACACTTGGGATTTTAGCAGTATCGTCGCACATTTAAGGGATACAAATTTTTAGCACTGTTTGGATAGCATATTTCCACACTAGGCATTATAGACGCTGTAGCTGAACTCTGATGTATAAGGCCACTTTGCTATTGAATTGTAAGCTTTTTGATACTCACTTCCGATGTCGGTTAGCATCGATTTAGACGTTTGGGTTTCTCTGAATGCGGCATCTTTTCTAGACAAGATCTCGCACTTCAGAAAGTTACCGCATCCAGTAAATTATAAGATCCACGTCGATACCTACGGACATCGAAATTGGGTGTTGAAAAGCTGACAATCCATCAATAATGTTTACACATCAGGGCGCGGCAAAGTGCTTTAAGAGAAACTTATGTCCAAACTATAGCAAACCTAGGCATTTTCTATTACATAATTACAGCGTCTAGAATATATAGTGTGGAAATCGGCTATCACAGTGATACTTAAAAAAGTGCTAAAATATTGGATCCCTTAAATGTCAAATGATGCTGAAATCCAATGAGTCGATCACAGCGACATCTGCAGGATTTTTTTTTTTAACTCCAAGACGATTTGGTTACAGCCATAGAGAAGAGATAGGGGTGGAGAGTGCTTTGGTAATCCTAAAGTGGAACCAACATAATAGTCACGTGACTTTTACCGCCAAAGGCTAGCATATGTTTGCGAAAGGAAAATAAAGAAATTACCGTATCGTTAAATAAAAGTGAGAATCTTCTTTTACTAATTTATATTTTTGCCCTACTTCACATGCATAATGTGGATGCCGAGTATTTTTATATTTTTTTTTTCACGACCGGCAACAATTTTCAAATTGCCAAGCAAGCGATAACGAGCGAAATCTGGAAACCTTTACATGAGTAGGGCCAGTCATGTTGATGCCGCTTTTCAACGGAATTCTCTACGGAAAGCACACTCCACCCCTAACTCTTCTCTATCGTTACAGCGTCTAGAATATATAGTGTGGAAATCGGCTACCCCCGTAATACTTAAAAAAGTGCTGAAATATTGGATCCCTTAAATGTCAAACGATGCTGAACTCCAATGAGTCGATGACAGCGACAACTGCAGGATATTTTCTAAAACTCCAAGACGATTTGGTCTAGACACTGTAATAATACGATGTTTACTTTGATAGCTGAAAATATTTCGCAGATGTCGCTACAATCGGCACCCTTGATTTTAGCGTCATTGCACATTTAAGGAATACAACTTTTTAGCGATGTTTGGACAGCAGATTTCCACGCTATGTATTCTAGACGCCGTAATTTGGTCTAGCTCTAGATGCTGTAAGCATGTTCACAATACCTACTGGGTTCGGATCCTGAGCCGTTCTCATTGGATCCTCAGATTCAGATATCCGAAACATAATGACTGACTATCGCATTAGTACAGCGTCTAGAATACATAGTGTGGAAATCTGCTATTCAAACAGTGCTAAAAGTTGTATCCCTTAAATGTGCAATGAAGCTGAAATCCAGAGAGCCGATCGCAGAGACATCTGCGATATATTTTCGAATTTCAAAGTAAACATCATCGTATTATTACAACGTCTAGACCAAATCGTCTTGGAGTTATAGAAAATATCCTGAAGATGTCGCTGTGATTGACTCATTGGATTTCAGTATTGTTTGACATTTAAGGGATCCAATATTTTAGCACTTTTCTAAGTATTACTGGGATAGCTGATTTCCAAGCTATATATTCTAGACTCTGTAGCAGTAGTACAGCGTCTAGAATACCTAATGTGGAAATATTCTATCCAAACAGTGATAAAAATTTGTATCCCTTAAATGTGCGATGATACTGCTAAAATGACAAGCGTCGATCGCAGCGACATCTGCGGGATTTTCGTATTACTAGTAATACATTGTATAGACTAGCAATATCTTGCAGTTGTAGAAAATATCCTGCAGATGTCGCTGCGATCTTCATATTTCAGCTGCATCGTTGCACATTTAAGGGATATAATATTTTAGCGCTTTTTTTAAGTATTACAGGGACAGCCGATTTCCACACTATATATTCTAGGCGCTATAGCAGTAGTACTTAGAAAGTACTAAAATATTGTATCCCTTAAATATAAAACGATACTGAAATCCAAAGACTCGATCGGAGCGATATCTGAGGATATTTTCTAAAACTCCAAGACCATTTGGTCTAGACGCTGTTATAATACAATGTTTACACTGAAATTTGAAAATATAACGCATATGTCGCTGCAATCGGCTCATTGGATTACAGCATCATTGAACATTTAAGGGATACATTTGTTTAGTGCTGTTTGGATAGCAGATTTCCACACTATTTATTCTAGGCGCTGTACTTGTGCTCTGATACATGCGAAACTTTAAAGGTTGATTTTCAACTTTTCGACACTGACTTTCGATATCGGTTTGTGACTTTGTGGGCCTTCCGGTTTGGTAGATGACAGAATGGCCGGAATCCAGATAGATTTTTCGCTCTTAGAGAAACAAGATCGACCAATCAGAAGGCTGCATTTTTGCAAACAGCGATAAGTTCGCAAAACTGCAGGCTTCTGATTGGTCGATCTCGTTTCACTACCAGCGAAAAATCATCTGGATCGTGGCTTTTGTCCAGCTAAGTTTTGCACTTTGAAAGAATTCGTATCTCTGTAAGAGTAACAGTATGAAAGATGAGTGCTTATAATGGAGGATATTCCATCTCCGTTTTGATCACGTGGTCAAGGAAAAACTTCTAGCGTAAAGAAGGGAAGGCTCCGTAGACGTGTAATGTCAATCCCCCCTAGCCAATGAAACAGTTCATGAGGCAAAGCAGTAGTATCTTCCCTTCTTATCAGTTAGAAGTTCCTTGGGTAAATTACCGGTATCACATGACTTTTTTCGCAATCGAACCCATATTTGGAATATCCTCCATTGGGCGACCGATTAAAAAAGGATTTGAATTTTAAAGTTTTTATTTTTTAAAAAATGTTCTAATCATCAGATTTTTATGAAATTGCAATGGGACCAAATGGGTGACTTACACTTTCAAACAAACAAAAAATTATCAAAATCGGTTCATATTTAAGAAAGTTATGCGTGAACATGGGCAAAACATACATACAGGTCGAATTGATAAGTTTCTTCTTTTTGAAGTCGGTTAATAAATACGTAGCACCTATAGTCGTGGTCTGCTCCGTCTGTCTGTCTGTCCGTCTGTCAGTGTATGACAGCGCAAAAACTAAGCCGAATGGTTTGAAATTTAGGTACTACTTGGTAATCCCATTGACCAAAAATCTATCGCCAAACTATAAGATTAAATGCCATTAACGGTTGATTATAAATGTCACATTCACTTGACTTTAAGTAAGTTACACGAGATTACGTCATCAAGTGATTTTTATTTCGACGTTTAATTTCTATCTTTATTAATGTTATACTAATTTATTTGTTCTTTCGTTATTTAAAATCAAAATTATGTCAATTTGTATAATTTGGTGAGTTGTTTCGCGATTTATATAATTTGGCGAAATTGGTCGACGGGATAACTAAGTAGTACCGAAATTTGATATACATAATCGTTGCAGAACTTTGTCGAGTCATTTCAAATTTTATGAAAATCGAATCAAAACTTAAAAACATATAAATAAAAGTTTTCTTTATTCTATTAAATCCTATCATACGTATCTAATTCAATGATATCCCATCATAGGTGATGATTCTAGGTTGCCACGATGATTACGTCCTATTTAAGATAGAGTCATGTTATTTCCGTATTACTGACATTAATATATATAATCGTAATAAATTTTGTATTCATTCTTTTTTGCATAAGCGTGCAACAGCTATTGCACCAAGATCTGAATATTTATAAAACTAGTTATAGTACGAACGCACTTCATTTGCCACGTTTGACATACAATTTCGGACTTGTTAGTAACAGGTACAGTCGAAAAAGGTCGAAACCCCGCTCGACCATCGACAACTGCAGAGACTCGCTGAACTCATATGGAGTTTCATAAATAAAACTTGATAAACTCTTCTACGTCTGTACCAAATATGATGCTTGTAAATAAATAAGCAATAAATGTTTACGCAATTTGAATGTTCCTAAGACTCTTAAAATTTGAAAAAATGAAATAAAAGACCATTTTAAACATTTAATATTTTAAAATGTAATATGATTTTAAAACACAACTTTTATCGGGGATGAAAATATAAATATGTTCTTTCATTTCATGTATTTAAAAAAGTGAAAGATGCAGAATTAGGATTTATAGGGCCGACAGTATTAGACTAATAATAAGCTCGAAGTAGCAGGAGTCGTTCGGCAGGTTCATTGCCCCGATTCCTCCCTTCCCGCTTTTCGGTGTCTCTAATTTGTGTAATTTCCCTTTTAAATTTGTCCGGTTTCATTTTTTTTTTTTTTTTTTCAATCTGGCTTTCGCTAGAGTGTCTTTTACTCGGCACGTGGCCGGGGGCCTAAGAACCTAGCTTCCACAAAAGAGTCGGAATAACTGGAAGAATAAAGGGCTGTGGATGAAATACTTATCCCGATTCTTTTGCGGAAGCAAGGTTCATAGGTCCCCAGCTACATCCCGAGTAAAATACTCTCTAGCGAAAGCCAGATTGAAAAAAAAAAATCAAAAATTGAAATCGGACAAATTTAAAAGGGAAATTACACAAATTAAAGACACCGAAAAGCGGTAAGGCAGAGCTTGGGGAGATGAAGCTACCGAACGACTCCTGTAGCTTCTAGCTTATTATTAGTCTCATTACCCGTAATACTGATACCAATCTGTCAGACATTTGACTTGTTGAAAAATTGGTATAACAGCTTACGTGCAGGATTACTAAATAAATTTTGCAACTAGAATGACAATTTTGGTGCCTAACTTCTGGTTGCAATGATTACACTGGACCTAAAAAGAATTGTATTTAAAGCATTTTTATATTTTTAATACAAAGTTGTTTTTAGATAGTGTAAATTTTTGAAAATTTCAACAGTATAATCGCCTAAAAAAACATTTTTTAGAACAATAAAAAGAAAATGTTAGGTTCAGTTTAGACAGACTAAGAAGAAACATGTGTTGTGAAAATTTCATGGAAAAATATTCAGAAGTTTTTGCGATATCGTGCGTGTTATGCCCAAATACGTCATTTGGAGAAAAATGACTTCAAAGTTTCGGAAACGCCGCTTCAGCTATTGAGCGGGTATAATTCTAAAAGCCATAGCTTCTGTTCTAATGGGAATTTTAAGGAAACAATTTTATCAAAATGCTCAGAAAAGATATGAGTTTAACATCTAAAAAAAAAATAATTTTCGAAAATTTTGAAGCTTTAAGAGTCCTGAGACCCCTTAAATCAGTATAATCATTTTGGGACACAGTTTATTCAATAAGTTTCTGTGTTAATGAGCGCAACGTCTATTGCAATTGTATTATTGTTTTTACAGCTACTACAGTATCAAAATTTCCCCGCTTATTAAAACTCATTAAAACCTAATATAATATATGTTATTCAAATATTTTTACTCGACGCTGTAAACCATATTTCCACATAAAATATCAGTCTTCCTTCTTTTTTACGGATATGACTACATAATTGAGACATGCCAAACCTCAATATTTTAATTAATTCTAATTACGTAGTTTCTTAAAGTTTAGGGAAAATATTTATTGAAGAATTCTCCCAAAGGAAAATATTTTGATTAGAAACATGGTTTTATGTTTCTTGTTAGCGTAGAAATTTTAATTAGACATAATATTTCATTAACTAATTTTTACTAATGATACTGAAATGTTATCCGCAACCAGCGCCTCAGGGAAATTAAACTTGGAGAAAGTAAACAGGAAAAAATCATCTCATCAGTAGCATTTTAAATATTTTAATTAACTTATATATTTGTTAAGATATTTTATTTGTAAAAGATTTAATTTAGAATATTCTCTCGTAAATTATTTCATGTAGATCACGGAAATTAAACCGGTGTTTCGTGACAGGATTTCAGATGTGCCGCGTTATTATTTACTCACATTCTATCAAGATTATCCGAATTAATAAAAGTATATCTATACTAATAAAAGAAAAAATCGCTCTGTGTGTGTGTCTGGCTCTGATGGCTAGCGAAATGTACGGCACGTACGAGGATCAAACTTTTTGTGAGAATAGCCTAAAGTCTCCCCTGATGTACCTCGTTTTCAGAATTTAAAAATTCTAATTATTAGTTGATAAATTAATTAAAAACGCCAAATTAAAAGAATGGAAAAGTATTCATAATTCAACAAAAGCATAGGTTTTTATGAAACCGCAGAATAATTTCTCATTCAGGTTTTCGCAGCCAAGGAGATGCAACCTTCGAGCGGGACTCAAAATTATTTCATCGCAACACGTGACTAAAGAGACTAGGCAATTTTGCAGCTGTATCTAGACACACGGTAGTGTGTCAGCCAAGTTCGCCTGACATAGCCGTGTGTTATTTACACGAACCATTTCGAGCTGTTTTCATCAAATTTCAATGCTCTACAACTGAAAATCTATGAGACCTACGTACTTGTTATACGAAATGTGTAGTAAGGCCACCCTAATTAACTAAAATCCAAAATTTTATAAATAACGCATACTTAGTTTCCGAGATAATGACATTTGAAAATGTCTGATAATCGATAATTTTACCACTGACTGACTCACTCACTCATCAAAAAGATCTCGTATATCTACTGCAGCTACAGACTCCAAATTTGGTGCGAAGCTCGTTTACACTATAAAACTAAGGAAAAAAATAAAAAAATTGCGAAAATCGATGAATTACCCACCTGGGGGTGCCCATTTTTACTTTACCATTGCGTCTATTAGGCGAAATTTTAATTTGCCGTAGGAGGGGATGCTGTTCTGTCGCCAAATACCGCCAAGTTTCTCGCCAACATGGCGATATATCGCCAAATTTCGCGACCAAAATTATTCGCCAAAAGTGACGCCACCTTGGCCAATCTCTAATATTTCGCCAAATTCCCATAGACTTCCATTGTAAACCTATCTACTTACTGGGGCTTTATCTGGGTTTATTTGCTTACAGAAAATCAACAAATTGAAATATTCTGTCCGTCACAGAGCCCGTTCTCAGAAACTATACATGTTGGAGGCGTGAAATTTTGCATATTTACAGCTGAACACCTCGCATCAAATGACAAATCATAAAATTTTGAAAAAGTTGTAAATTTAACTTTTTGATGTATCACATGTGTATTTTAAACAATTCTTTTTAAGTGAGCCCCTAATTAGGTTGGAGGCGTGAAATTGTACATACCTATAGCTGAACACCTCACATCAAACGAGAAATCATAAAATTTTGAAAAAGTCACACATTTAACCCTTTGGGCTCCCCCATGTGTATGTGTATTTTAAAGAATACTTTCAAAGTGATCCTCTAATTAGGTTGGAAGCGTGAAAATTTGCAGACTTATAGCTGAACACCTCACATCAAACGAGAAATCATAAAATTTTGAAAAAGTCGTACATTTAACCCTTTGGGCTTCCACATGCGTATTTTAAGCAATTCTTTCTAACTGAGCCCCTTATTAAATTGCATATTTGACATTTTGCATACTTATAGCAGAACACCTGAGGCCAGGCGACAAATCATAAATTCTTGAAAAAGTCTTACGCTTAACCCTTTGAGCTACCACATATGTATTTTAAGCAATTCTTTCTAAGGGAGTCCCTAATTAAGTTGAAGACATGACTTTTTGCATACGTATAGCTGAATACCTCAGACCACACGACAAATCATAAAATTTTCAAAAAGTCTTATATTATTTACTCCTTCAGGGTCTAACTTGTGTATTTTAAGCAATTTTTCTAACCTCCGCCCTTTTCACCCGGGGAGCACTTCTCCAACTTTTGCCGACACCCCTTTGACCATTCTTTCATATTGTGCACCATAGTCTTACATATTTTAGTTCCACTTTTTATCGCCAAGGGCGCCTACTTATCTCGGGTGCTATGGGCTCAATCTCCTCGACTAATATATCTACGGATAGTATGTAAAACGGAGTTTCGTTCGGATAGAGGTTTGTTTAGAATAGAGTGCGCCCCTGATTGTGAAATATGGAACTAACAGATTTTTCAAAAGGATCAAGTGTTTTGAAAGGAATATTAAACGAAACCATCTGTGCGATCTGTGATCACACTTACCCAATTGTTATTTTCAAAATCATCAGAGAAAAGTTTATTTAGTTAATTAAATTTGAAAATCCAGGGAGGGGCAATGTCCTTCCTCTGCACTGCCTCTTTGCCGGCACCCATAGATGAATGATACATAGTGTGGCATAAGCACATGACTTTATTTTTCACTTTCAGTACAAAAAATCAGGCCCAGATATAGGATATTTAATTGGAAAATTTAATAGGAAAATTTGATATAGGAATTTAATAAGAATTGTTGTTTCAGAAACAATAAAAATTTCGAATCAATACATTTCGTTTCAAAACATGCATTCAGTGTTGCAGTATTAAAATATAGATTTCTGCCTCAAATTGACAGCCAAATAGTTTGTTGTAGGAAGTTTAAATTAAAATTGAATGTTGCTTGGTGAATAAAATAATCTCATGTACACATTAAAAAGCGTTAAGTAAAGTGTCTAAATATATTGTAACTTTACAAAAAGTAATGATATCTAACAAAAACATAGCTGTGAAAAAAGGGAGCCAAGTTCTATAAAGACAATGGCAAGAAAAGAAGTGATATCGAAGTGGGTGCCAAGTTCAAATAAAATTCACTCAAACTTACCTACTGAAGTATTATAGCATTTTTTAAATTGTTTAGAAATAAAAATTATTGATAGCATATTAATAATAAATCTAGAACTTGGCAAGTTTTTGATAAATGTTATGCCTATCAATTTCATGTCTTAATAAAATGATGATGTTAATATTAACAACAATGTCATTATAAAAAAATTAATATAGTTATTATTATAAACAAATGACTCATGTTAAAGATTTGATAAACCAATAAATACACAAATACATTCCCGCTCGTCTTTGGTTATCGCTCTAGCACCCACCCTTCGGAAGCCTTATTGCAAACAGACTAAAAGGCCTGAGAAAGAGACAGATACCTTTACGTTTGTTCTTTGTCATCCCTCTAGAGACTGCACCCCTTTAACCCTTCAGGGGCAAAGAGCTTTTATTCGTGACATGCTGAAATGATTCAGTCACACCAGAATTTAAAAACAAATTTATTTCAAAATGGGTAAAAGCCTCTTTTCACGTATTTAATAAAATTAAACTTTTTAGTCCTGAATCCTAGTGTCAATGTGGCATTTTTCAGTTAAAAGTAGGTGGGATATATTTTATCCCACCATCCTTCAAGGGGAAGGAGCTCACTCAAATGAAGGCTTCCAAACATGTAATAACAAGTTTAGATATAATAATGTCATTAATAAAAATAAATGACTTGTAGGTAAAAACATGCCAAGTTCTAGATTTATTATTAATATGCTATCAATAATTTTTATTTCTAAACAATTAAAAAAACGCTATAATACTTTAGTAGGTAAGTTTGAGTGAATTTTATTTGAACTTGGCACCCACTTAGATATCACTTCTTTTCTTGCCATTGTCTTTACAGAACTTGGCTCCCTTTTTTCACAGCTATGTTTTTGTTCGATAGAATTTTTTACTATTGCATTTATCAATTTGAAATTAACACATTTATGCGTATTTTTTAACGCTGAATCCAAATATGTAATTTTCTTTGAAATCCGGCTGCAATTAACGAATAGTAT
Source organism: Maratus speciosus (assembly GCA_963932465.1). NCBI lineage: Eukaryota > Metazoa > Arthropoda > Arachnida > Araneae > Salticidae > Maratus > Maratus speciosus. The sequence goes on along the minus strand of OZ010794.1, from coordinate 367,899,257 downwards.
ACATTAATAAGCAGTTTTAAATTATCGGGCCATTTTATCTGAAATCATTTGAGCATAGACAGCTGTCTGTGAAATCGATTTTTTAAAGGAAAAGAAAAGCAATCATTTTTTCACGCGAGACAAATTTTGTATTTGTTATATTTGCGGAGACAGGGAGGGGAGTGGAAGAAGTACTTTCGATTAAATATAGCAATTAGACCGCATGTAAAAGGTTTGTTTAGAACAGAGTGCGGCAACTGGGTATAGAAATTGGATCAACAGATTTTGCAGAGCGTGCGCAGCACGCTCTGCCTGATTTGTAGGTCCGAAGCCCGTGGGAACCCGTTTCGGATGTTCATATTAAAGATATTGCGATCTCTGGCGGTGGAAGGTGGAACTAAAGGATTTTCAGTAAATTTCTTAAATTATTATTTGATACCGCCAGACCCTCCAGTAATATATCTTCGCTAAATTTGAATAACGGAGTTTCGTATGGATATAGGTTTGTTTAGAACACAGCCTGCCACATGGCGGGGGAAATTGGAACTAACAGAGTTTGCTGTGAATGCTCGGGAGATTAAATAACACAAATTTAAGCTTCATTTAAGAATGTTTTCAAGGGCCCGAGCAACGGCGGGCAGGTCAGCTAGTATTTATATATGTGTTTATATTAACCTTTAAAGATACGGACGGCGTACTGAGGGCGCCAGTCATTAAAGAAACACCTGCGAATTTCCACGCAACTACATAATTAACATCTACTTTTCATTTACCCTCTTCCCAAAGACATTTCAATGCTTAATCAATGTTCAAAGTTGGAGTTCGTAATTTTTTCTTACATTCTTTGATTATTTTTGTCAAACTTATACACGCGACTTTTGTTACGGGCTAAAATTCGTCTGCTGGCGGTATTTACGCTTGAATATTAAGCATAGAGATAAACGAAGTATATACTATTAATATTTCATTAAAATAGCAATTAAAGCCTTTGTGCAGGAATATTGAAATGCAGTAAACCAACGTTTAAAATGCACAAATAATGCGTGAAAAAGCAGCAAACAGCTGTTTCGAATCTACAGCGAGATTCTTCTTCAGTGCAAGAGAGGGAAAAAAAGGAACAGCGTGCTAGGAAAAGCAAGGCTGAACAAAATGATAGACAGAGACGCGCTGCCTTATATACCCTATGCGGGTAGCGAAAGCGCCAGAAACAACCAATGAGAGAGAAGCAGTGGAAACGACTGGGTGGACAAGTAGCGACATCTACCGGAAAAGGAGAGAAAATGAAACCAAAAAAGAGGAAATTAAATTAATGCTTTCCAAATACTTGGAAAATCTGGAGTACTGGATAAGTCATTGACTAAAGAGTGAGAATTTTTAATGATGTGGTAAGCTTCCCAAAAATCAAGATCAAGGTTAGAAGAACATTTTTGGATAATGGTGGCTGAGGAAAAATTGAACCTATGTTGAGAAGACCAGGAATGTTGAGCAATAGAAGAACGTTTGAGCTCCTGATTTTTAACATAACCTTCATGCTCTTTTAAACGAAATCTAAGAGCACGTTTAGTCTGGCCAATATAAGAAAGGCCACATTGGCAAGAGATTTGGTAAATACCCTAGTTATCTAGGCGATCAATGGGGTGTTTGAGATTTGAAAAAGTGATTTTATTAACAGGAGAAAAAATAACATTAAAATCAAACCTTCTTAAGATTTTAGCAACTTGCTGACTGGTTTTAGGAAAAAATGATAACACAACTGAAGTATTAGAGTTGGAATTAGAATGCTTTTCAGAATGGACGGATTTCGTCAATTTCTTATAAATAGAATCAATAATATTAGAGGAATAACCACGATCAACAGCAATAGCTTTGAGGTAATTAAGTTCAGCACTAAGTAACTGAGGAGTGGAACAAACATTGGTAGCCCGAAAAACAAAAGTATTGAAAGCAGCGAATTTCTGGTTAGGGGGATGAGAAGAACGCCTGTGAGGTGGAAGACTGACAGCAAAAGGTTTACGAAAGACGGTAGTCTGAAAGCCATTATCACAACGAATAACAAGGACATCGAGGAAAGAAAGACAGTTATTGGTCTCAATTGCAGAGGTAAATTGAATGCAGGGATCAATGGAATTCATAATAGAGAGAATATGATTAATATCCGAATTTATTTCAACCAGGACATAAACATCATCAACATAACGAACATAGAACGGAAAATTTAAAATTTCAAAAAGTTTGACCTCAAAATAGTGCATATAAATATCGCATAAAATTGGACTAAGAGGATTACCCATAGCCATAACCATCAATCATGCGGAAGAAATTACCATTGAAAACAAAAGTATTTTGTGACAAGCAAACGCGAGTGAGAAGGATAAGTTCCTCGATTTCAAAATAAGAGAAATGGAATTCACAAAGCCTGTTCTTGAGGCAATCCAAAGCCCCCTCAACCGGAACGTTTGTAAATAATGATTTAACATCAAAAGAAACCATCATGTGACCCTGCGGCTTAAAATTATGGAGTTTTTTAACAAAATCAAAAGAATTCTTAACAGTGAAATAGTTACTGCTCAAAAGTGGGGAAAAAACAGAAACTAAATGTTTGGCAAGCTTATAAGAAGCTGTACCGATACTAGAGACAATAGGTCTAAAAGGAATGTCAGGTTTATGGACCTTAGGTAAAGCATAAAACCTGGCACAATGCGCAATAGATGGAATAAGAGACTTCTTCAAGTTAGCAGGAATAATGGAAGAAGACTTGATGGCAGACTTAATAGAATTAATTTCACTAGTGGAAGGATCTTTGCGGATGTCCACATAAAATCACAGACCATCTTTAATTAATTTATGGGATTTTTCCAAATACGAAGATTTGTCGAGAAGAACAATCTGACCACCTTTGTCAGCCTTAGTAATGATTAAGTTTGGATCAGAACGCAAATTTTTCAGACATTGTTTAACTGGAATTTTAAGATTGGGCTTTTAAACATTAGAATTGAAATCAACAGTATTGGCAATGAGATGCCTGATGGACTCTTTTTGAGAAGAAGATAGAGCGCTATGCTTAAAGGCCCTTTCAATAGGAGCAATTAGATTAGGTAAAGAAGGAATAGCAGAGACAGAAAAATTGTTATTCAATTTGAGAGCATCGAGCTGATTGTCACTTAAAGAAACACTAGAAAGATTGACAACAACATTTTGGTTAACAACAGGCTAATTGCTGTGGTTATTAACGACAGGACTTATACAAAGTTCATTAAATTTCTTCTTTAAAACCGAACAATGAACAGAAGAAGCTGTGAGAACTCTACTCCATGACCTTCTGTCTATAGATTCAAAATTAGGTGTAGAATTAGCGAGGCTGATATGTAAGGAATATAACTCAAACACCCCATTGATCGCCTAGATAACTGGGGTATTTACCAAATCTCTTGCCAATGTGGCCTTTCTTATATTGGCCAGACTAAACGTGCTCTTAGATTTCGTTTAAAAGAGCATGAAGGTTATGTTAAAAATCAGGAGCTCAAACGTTCTTCTATTGCTCAACATTCTTGGTCTTCTCAACATAGGTTCGATTTTTCCTCAGCCACCATTATCCAAAAATGTTCTTCTAACCTTGATCTTGATTTTTGGGAAGCTTACCACATCATTAAAAATTCTCACTCTTTAGTCAATGACTTATCTAGTACTCCAGATTTTCCAAGTATTTGGAAAGCATTAATTTAATTTCCTCCTTTTTGGTTTCATTTTCTCTCCTTTTCCGGTAGATGTCGCTACTTGTCCACCCAGTCGTTTCCACTGCTTCTCTCTCATTGGTTGTTTCTGGCGCTTTCGCTACCCGCATAGGGTATATTGGGCAGCGCGACTCTGTCTGTCATTTTGCTCAGCCTTGCTTTTCCTAGCACGCTGTTCCTTTTTTTTCCCTCTCTTGCACTGAAGAAGAATCTCGCTGTAGATTCGAAACAGCTGCTTGCTGCTTTTTCACGCATTATTTGTGCATTTTAAACGTTGGTTTACTGCATTTCAATATTCCTGCACAAAGGCTTTAATTGCTATTTTAATGTATTCGGCATTAACGGGCCTTTATTCCTCTGTGATTTCTTTCTTTTTTCTTTTTCTTTTTCTCTTTTTTTTTTCCCCGCAATGTCTCAAATAAATAGGTTTTGTAATTTACGATTAAAAAAGTACAGGTTTTTGGAACACTTACATTTCCTACTTGACTGTAGGCGTAAGAAGGTTATTCCTAATTTCATTTCTATACGTTGTAATTTATCTTCTTCTAACAGAATTGACAAGGTCTTATTTCGTTCTAAATTAGCTCTTTTAAGAGCTTTGATTCAAGAGACTCGCCATAAAATTGTTCATATAGAGCGCGAGTTATATTCCTTACGTATCAGCCTCGCTAATTCTACACCTGATTTTGAATCTATAGACAGAAGGTCATGGAGTAGAGTTCTCACATCTTCTTCTGTTCATTGTTCGGTTTTAAAGAAGAAATTTAATGAACTTTGTATAAGTCCTGTCGTTAATAACCCCAGCAATTTGCCTGTTGTTAACCAAAATGTTGTTGTCAATCTTTCTAGTGTTTCTTTAAGTGACAATCAGCTCGATGCTCTCAAATTGAATAACAATTTTTCTGTCTCTGCTATTCCTTCTTTACTTAATCTAATTGCTCCTATTGAAAGGGCCTTTAGGCATAGCGCTCTATCTTCTTCTCAAAAAGAGTCCATCAGGCATCTCATTGCCAATACTGTTGATTTCAATTCTAATGTTTATAAGCACAATCTTAAAATTCCAGTTAAACAATGTCTGAAAACTTTGCGTTCTGATCCAAACTTAATCATTACTAAGGCTGACAAAGGTGGTCAGATTGTTCTTCTCGACAAATCTTCGTATTTGGAAAAATCCCATAAATTAATTAAAGATGGTCCTTATGTGGACATCCGCAAAGATCCTTCCACTAGTGAAATTAATTCTATTAAGTCTGCCATCAAGTCTTCTTCCATTATTCCTGCTAACTTTAAGAAGTCTCTTATTCCATCTATTGCGCATTGTGCCAGGTTTTATGCTTTACCTAAGGTCCATAAACCTGACATTCCTTTTAGACCTATTGTTTCTAGTATCGGTACAGCTTCTTATAAGCTTGCCAAACATTTAGTTTCTGTTTTTTCCCCACTTTTGAGCAGTAACTATTTCACTGTTAAGAATTCTTTTGATTTTGTTAAAAAACTCCATAATTTTAAGCCGCAGGGTCACATGATGGTTTCTTTTGATGTTAAATCCTTATTTACAAACGTTCCGGTTGAGGGGGCTTTGGATTGCCTCAAGAACAGGCTTTGTGAATTCCATTTCTCTTATTTTGAAATCGAGGAACTTATCCTTCTCACTCGCGTTTGCTTGTCACAAAATACTTTTGTTTTCAATGGTAATTTCTTCCGCATGATTGATGGTTTGGCTATGGGTAATCCTCTTAGTTCAATTTTATGCGATATTTATATGCACTATTTTGAGGTCAAACTTTTTGAAATTTTAAATTTTCCGTTCTATGTTCGTTATGTTGATGATGTTTATGTCCTGGTTGAAATAAATTCGGATATTAATCATATTCTCTCTATTATGAATTCCATTGATCCCTGCATTCAATTTACCTCTGAAATTGAGACCAATAACTGTCTTTCTTTCCTCGATGTCCTTGTTATTCGTTGTGATAATGGCTTTCAGACTACCGTCTTTCGTAAACCTTTTGCTGTCAGTCTTCCACCTCACAGGCATTCTTCTCATCCCCCTAACCAGAAATTCGCTGCTTTCAATACTTTTGTTTTTCGGGCTACCAATGTTTGTTCCACTCCTCAGTTACTTAGTGCTGAACTTAATTACCTCAAAGCTATTGCTGTTGATCGTGGTTATTCCTCTAATATTATTGATTCTATTTATAAGAAATTGACGAAATCCGTCCATTCTGAAAAGCATTCTAATTCCAACTCTAATACTTCAGTTGTGTTACCATTTTTTCCTAAAATCAGTCAGCAAGTTGCTAAAATCTTAAGAAGGTTTGATTTTAATGTTATTTTTTCTCCTGTTAATAAAATCATTTTTTCAAATCTCAAACACCCCATTGATCGCCTAGATAACTGGGGTATTTACCAAATCTCTTGCCAATGTGGCCTTTCTTATATTGGCCAGACTAAACGTGCTCTTAGATTTCGTTTAAAAGAGCATGAAGGTTATGTTAAAAATCAGGAGCTCAAACGTTCTTCTATTGCTCAACATTCTTGGTCTTCTCAACATAGGTTCGATTTTTCCTCAGCCACCATTATCCAAAAATGTTCTTCTAACCTTGATCTTGATTTTTGGGAAGCTTACCACATCATTAAAAATTCTCACTCTTTAGTCAATGACTTATCTAGTACTCCAGATTTTCCAAGTATTTGGAAAGCATTAATTTAATTTCCTCTTTTTTGGTTTCATTTTCTCTCCTTTTCCGGTAGATGTCGCTACTTGTCCACCCAGTCGTTTCCACTGCTTCTCTCTCCTTGGTTGTTTCTGGCGCTTTCGCTACCCGCATAGGGTATATAAGGCAGCGCGTCTCTGTCTATCATTTTGCTCAGCCTTGCTTTTCCTAGCACGCTGTTCCTTTTTTTCCCTCTCTTGCACTGAAGAAGAATCTCGCTGTAGATTCGAAACAGCTGTTTGCTGCTTTTTCACGCATTATTTGTGCATTTTAAACGTTGGTTTACTGCATTTCAATATTAATATTTCGTTGTTTAAGGAGGTCCGGGACACATTTAAAAATTTTTTTTATTTATTGAGTTAAAATTGTGATTTTTTTTTTAATGGTTTAACCATATCATTTGCAAACAAAATCGCATACTAAAACTTCTCATATTTTTTTTTATTAAAAATTAAAAATTAATTTAAAAAGTGGGGTAATTAAAATCGTTATAACTGGAAATATTATTTTTAGAATTTAATTTTTCTTCATTTAAATAAACATAAATATATATTTTTTAATATGGATTCGGCATTTTTAAATATATTAATTTAAAAATTAAAAATATTATTACTATTTTTTTAATGATGTAACTTTTTTTTTAATTATATTTTCAAAAGTAAGTATTTTTTCAAATTTGCTTATTCAAAATGAAAGTAAAACAGTTGAAAAGAAATGTTCCAAGTTTGAACCATTTATCTTTAACGGTTCTTGACTTATAACAATTTAAATACGAGAAATAGTGATAAAACCCATCATGAAGAAAGACGCATTTACTTAAGAAGTCGTTTCCATGACAACCATTGCTTGAAAGCTAGATTTTGAAAACATACCAAAACAAAAATGATTAATATTTCCTGTTCCAATTAAAATAGGAGAATGATTTAACGTCTTTTAAAGCAGAAAAAAAAAACAGATAAATTTTTAATGCAAAAAATTTTTCTTAGAAAATTTGAAGATTTTTTGTGTCCCGGACCCCCTTAACACATTGAAGAATTGTAGCAGCAGATACTTTATATATTGTAATATAAATTCAATATATTATTCTGTATCCAAAAACATTCGCTTAATTAGAAACATTTAGGTTATATTTTGCGCACGCAACCTGGGTCGAGGCAAAAACTTGTCTGTTGGTAGTATTTGCGCTTGCGCACATTGGTATCCTGGCTGTACAGTAGCTAGAGCAATGGATAAAAATATCACCAGATCTGAGGTGCGACGTCACGTGCATAAGGTTGAGCGGTAAGTCACCGCTGGCGTTCGGAATACTCCGGCCATATATCTGTGTAATTTATAAAATTTTCTCTCTTATTCAAATTATTTTTTTATCAATACAATGCCTATTACTTTTATACTATTAATACATATTAGAAACTGGTCTTTTTCCGCATAGGAAGTTAGTATTTAGCCTTTGAAATGCGCTGCTGCATGGCGGATGCCGACCGTGTCTTGTGGTACTACAAACTGTCCGTGTTATATTAATTCTTATTAAATTAGTATTTTTTTAGCAATGAAAAATTTTATTACTTTTCAACTACTATCACTAGATATTGCATTAAACAGAGGATATCATTAAAATTTGTTATTTAAGCTTTACAAAGCGTTGACACATACAGTACGCGACGCATACATTTATTTTCCTACAAATCATCTGCGTCTTTAAGTGTTAACGCAGCACACTTATACTAGTCAATGTACTTTGTTACGCTAAATCTCCTATAAGTTTTGTGCAAGAAAGTAGAATTTCATGCATGTTTATTTGTGTTTGAATAATTTTAATAATGTTATGTCTGGAAGTCATCTTCAAATAAAGTTAGTACTTTTAAAAGAAAATTGTTATTCTGCAATAGGTTAAATTTATAATCACAGAAGGAACACTTGAAAAATATGTTTTATTCCGTATAGCTTGAATAAAAATCTTTTTTAACAACATGTACTAATTTTCGATCTTCCTTGTACGCAAGTATTTAAGAAATGTTAGCGCACTTAGACTTCATGTATAAAATTTACAAATTCGCCTCTAATATACATCACATACATTTCATTTATTATAGTATATAATTAACATTACATGTTGTACACAATAAAGGGGGAAATGTAAAAAGTTAATTAAATATTATTTTTAAAGCAAATTTCAATAAACATATGTTTTTATTGGCCGTGAAAGTGCTTTTTTTTTTTGTTGTTGTTATTATAAGTAATTGAAAAGGATACATTATTTTCATACTTTTTTCATCATCATAATTTAAGTGTGCAGCAGACGTAAAACGATGCACCTAAATGTGCTTTAAAAATACATCTATTCATTCAAATATGCCTTGAAATAAAAAAGGTTTATTGTTTTCACCTATTGAATTATTACAAGCGGTTAACTGACGCTTCTTGTGTTCTGAAAATGAAATGGACAAAATACCTTACAATAAGGTTTCATTTGTACCAGATAAATGAATCTTTGTCACCAACAAAGATTTAACGAAAAAAATATCATAATTAAATATTAAGCAACCTTTAACGATATAGGCCAGGGTTGGCGAACCTTTTTATTGTCGAGTGCCAAATTTGGTCAAAAAATATTTTACGTGACCATGACGTGCCAACTAAAAAACAGATTTAGTAAAGGGAAAAATAAGCGATTAAAATTATTCAAAATTTTCTATTAAAATTTAAAAAATAGTAGAAACATACATGTAGGTGCTACACTATAATAATTATGGAAACAAATATATTTTAGAAATTAATTAAAAAATGAATGCGATGTAATTTGATTTCTGTTGTTGATTTTAATATCGGGTTAAGTTTAAAGCAAACTGATCCGGATTTATCTGACAAATGCTTTCAGTTTGAGTTTCGATATTATTCATTTATGAAAAAAGAGACTCGAAAGCTTAGACAGGCAAAAAAACAGTTAAAATGTCAAACGCCAGTTTCTCTGAATAGCTCTGAAATAAATTCAAAGTTGCCATAACTTTACCTTCGGAACTTAGTAATGTCTAATATTCTTGCCAATTCTAATTCTAATTTTTGCCGATAGTTTTCAAATATCATCTTTGTTTGAAAAATTTTTGAGACCATAATTAATTAGATTGGAATATATGCCGCAATTAAAAATTTTCAATTTCCATTTAATCGAATTTAGAACAAATCAGTTGCGATTTTGTGAAATTTCACTTTATTAGGTAGATTTCGTATGAAATACTACCTATTGGCGTCGTTCCTATGTTGGAATTTCTGAAAAACTTTTGCAGATCTACACCGATCATGACCACTAGAGCTCAAAACCACCCTCAGTAAAAAACTTTATCTATCTATCTATCTATCTATGTATCTATCTATATATATCACTTTCTTCTGGACACGATAACTTCCACAATTCTGCACCAATCTCTTCCAAACTGATACATAAAATCAAGGGGCATAAAATCTCGGTCAAGTTCGTTAATGGGCAAAATCGGAAAAAGGGGATGGAAATAGGGAGGGGTTTTGTGAAAGCCGAAAAAACCCCATAACTTCATAAATTTTGTACATATCGAATCAGTTTAAAGTTTTTATTACTTCTAAAAATAGGGCCAAAAATTTATGTATCACAGATTTTTGATAAAGTTAAAAATGGGCTCAAGGGGCGCAAAAAATAGGGTTTTTGGGAGAAAAAAATTCATAACTTCCTCAGTTCTTAAGATATCAAATCCAATTAATTTTATCATGAATCTCCTTAACATTATCTATAACTTTTATATTCACAAGTTTTTGATGGGACCATTTCGTACCGCAAAAAAAAGTTAAAAACGAAAACAAAAAGGGCGTTTGAAGAAGAAAAAAATCCATTACTCCGTCAATTCAAAAGATATAAAATCCCCATGAATTTATCATATATCTTCTTAATATTGTCTACAACATCTATATAGACAAGTTTTGGATAGGACCAATTCTTACAGCAAAAACAAATTAAAAATACATAGCGGTTGAAGAAAAAAATCATCTTAGTAAGGATGTATTCAAATCCAAACTGCTTATTTTCTGTCTCATTTTACAATTCATTTTTACTCTCAAAGGTTTCCAATTGGTACCTTTTCTTACTCCGAAACTATATAAGGTACCGTAATGGTCAATTTTTTGATAGAGGCAGAATATATTTTAAAACATGCTGTCAAAGTGGGCCTTTTGAAACGAATTTCCCGAAGCGGATTGTGTTGGAAAAATCATCGTATTAAGGGAGTATTCAAATCCAAACTGCTTATTTTCTCACTCATTTATAAATTCATTTTTGCTCTCAAACGCATCCAATTAGTAGATTCGCTTATTCAGAAACTATATAATGTACCGTAATGATCGATTTTTCGACAGAGGCAGAATATATTTCAAAAAATGATGTCAAAGTGGGCATTTTGAACGGAATTTCCCGAAGCGATTGTGTTAGAAACGAAAAATATTGTCTTACTGAGAAAATAATTGTTTATATATCAAGTTTTAATTAATTGAGCGAAAATTAAAAACACAGGTCGCTTATAAATCTCTTCAAAAATCACGTCAACAAGTTTCATGTTTTTCCTATTAAAAATGAATCTGGAGTTATGCCAGAAAATTTCGAGTTGTTGAGCATGGAAAAGTATTTTTTTGAATACCGCCCTAACATGATTCTTATAAAACCAGTTATTATATAAAAATGAAATAAAAACTCGTCAAAAGCGGCCAGATAAAATTGTTAAAGTGGGTTTATCTCTAATCATGATTTGGTTTTTGTTTGTGAAATTAGTATACTTAACTTCGAAATCTACCTCCGCCTGTAGGCCGGGCCGGCTGGGATTTTTTTGATTTAGAGCCACAAGCAATGCCGTGCCAAAATTATTCTTTCGCGTGGCAAAAGTGGCACGCGTGCAATAGGATCGCCGTCCCTGATATAGGCTATATGTAGTGTTTAATTTAAACGTATTGGACGGTCAAAAAGAACAGTCCGATAATAGTTAAAATGAAAATAAATACAATACAGCTGTATTCCAAGGCAAAATTATTGTCCTCAATTTAGCCGATTTTGAAATACTGCTATTTCCAAATAGGAATATTTTCAGAAAAGAAAACAGCATACCTCTTGGGTAAAGTCAAGCTGTTAGAATACCAGAGGTCTAAGTACAAAAAAAGGTGTGCATTAACTTGAAACAGCATGTCTCTCTTACCCGTATCTTACGAAACATATAAATATTTCCATTCTATGGAAAAAAAAAATATTAGCATGCCTTGAAATTTTCAACTGAATGTAAACACAGTATCAAGAAAAGAGAAAAAATATCCATCACACACATTTTAATCGACAGGTAGCCGCAGAAAAAAACGAAATCAGCCATTAAATTTGGATTTACGTATGTTTTTCATTGAATTTAATGCTTTAAAAATAACGGAGCCGCCTGTTACTTAAAAAGACACTGTATTTTAAATAATTAAAGTATGAAAACAGCTCATAAATGTATACGTCAACACATTAAATTCACAAGTAAAACTACAAAAATTACTTACAATAGTAAAAACACAGGTATATCCCGACAGTTTCGGGTCAATAAAACTTGCCCATACTTAGTGAGATAGCATTTGGAGAAACTAACACTGTCTTACCTAAACGATATGTACATTTTCTGTTTCAGAAAAATTGAAAATTAAAAAGACTGAAGCACCAGCAAAAACAATTAAATTTCTTTTGAATTAAAACTGAAGGAATTCGGTCGAATGTTTCACGAGTAAAATGGTCGTCCATATCGAAAAATATAGTTTCGATAAAAAACAAGCTTAAAAGTTTACAATAACGTTAGGATCAATGAATAGCAAGGAATTGGAATATCACAAAACTGCTTTAAGGCAACAATCTGCACATTTGAGGATTCAAAATAAAAAAAAATCGACATTTTTGATCCAGAGAAGTAGAACTTTCCCTTAACCCCTTGAGGGGCAGTGGTATTTTTATGAAACCACTTAATTTTAATACCCAAAAACACAATTGCACCAGAATTTTGATTAAAAAAAAATTCACTTTATTACATATGCGAAATATAGCTCTTTCTTATTTACAAATAAATTTGTTTTCAAATTCCGGTGTCATTCATAAATTTTAACACTTTAACAATGTAATTGCTTTGCCCCTGAAAGGCTTAACTCAAGAAATCAAAGCAGAAGTCAATGTAACTGCGACAAAGTGTAAAAATTTCGTCGAATTAGAAGTTTGTTCATAAATTAATGTTAAGTGTAATTTAAATATATTTAAATAAAAGTTCTGGTGTTTATTATTTTTATAAAATTTGCGTATTCCTGTCATTCCAGTGTTAAAACTCTCTTTCAACGATTAATTAACGAAATCTTAATACATTCCATATCTTAGCGTAATCACATTGAAAACAATTGTTTATTGAATTCTAAAGTCATCGATTTTTAATCAATCTTACATACTTGAACATTTATATTTTGTTGGTAGTATAAATGCTTAATGAGTATTGCTCTTTCACACAATTTTAACACAAAAATCGCTTTAGATTTTAAATATTTATGTCATTTTTTAAACATAAAATAATTACACAACAAAGGGATTTCGCTCAACAAATGAAATTGGTAACTCACTATAATTCAAATTTTATAAACAAAAATTTATTTATAAAACTTCCCACGAAAAAGTTTAGTAGCGCACTTATCCTTTTTATAGTATGACTAGGGGGCTCGGGTCCCTGCTAGCTACGCTCGCCACCCCCAAATCAGACACCGCAGAATCTAAAAATACGCTAGTCTGATCGACTTTAAAAAGATTAGAGAAGATTAAATTATAATGAAAAAACCTGTGGCGATCTGCCTGTAATAGAGTTGTCATTCAATTCCCATTGATTACGAAAATTTAAGACCGAATCAGTTGCTGTTAAGACATCCAATGGTTGTTTTCGTGTTTGATTAAAGAAGATCAATTAAACATTTGAAAAGAAGCTAAAATAAAATAAATTAAGTAAACGGAGTCTTTGCCTCCCGGTATTTTTTAACAGCGTTATAAAACGATTAATATAATACAATACAAACATTTTAAATGTATCGTTTTAAATCTGACCTAAGTTTCACTAAAGTTTTCTTTCTCTTTTTAGCATTCACAGAAAAGACTTTTGTTTTTAGAAAGGAAATATTATTATTCACGGTGTCTTAGAATCGGAAACATTAATTAAAAAGATCATCTCGAAATATGAAATAAATGTCCTGCATAGATATATTTAAATTGTTTTTTGCAGTATTATTATTTGGCCATTTTAAATGTCATGTAATTACTACAATTTATTGCTAAACGCATATTTATGTATTTATTATTTTAAAGTTTCCTTTCTCTTTTAATATTCACGTGTAAATACAATTTTAATGACATAATTTTCAATATTTTCCTGCTTTTAACGCGTACTCATTTAATAGTAATTTTAAAGTTTTTTTTCCGTTTTTAATAGTCAGGTGTAAATAAATTTTCAATCGCAGGGAAATATTATTCTTTACGCTGTTTTTACATTATAAACAATATCTATAATAATAGCCTAAGCCATGTGGCTATCATCAATAGTTATGGGCGGACCATTTCGCTTTTTATATTCCAAGTGACATTTTTGTATTTTAATGTTAGCCAGGCAGAGGTGATAAGTCACCAAATATTATTCTATAGTCATCATATCATCTATATTACAAAAGTCCAAGTCATATAACTGCCATAAACAATTACGGGCTGATCCCTTCGCTTTTCTTATGAAAAGTTTCCAATTTAATTAAAAAATCAAAATAATTTTTTCGAATAAAACTACATAAAAGTAGTCATAATCGCAAAGAATTATTGGTACTTTTATGTTAGCCGGGAGCAAATCTCGTTAATAGCTGTTTTTAACTTGCCAGTTAGCATTTTTTTATTTTTCGAGTGGTAAATTAAAACGTTGCTTTGAAGTTGAAATTAAAAGTCATGGTTTGTTGCATTATTTAATATTTGGCACAGATGTCATATACGCTCCGGGTTTGGCGTGATTTTTTTTTTTTTTTTTTTTTTTTTTTTTACGACAATTTGGCGAAAACCTCGTTTTCGAATACTAGTTACATATGTATTTTTAAATTATTTCTATTATTTTTAAAATGAAATAATAATAAATAAAAAAATTAATTAATAACTATAGTACAAAACAATTTATGTAATTTTAAAAAAGAAAATAAAAGTAAATAAACATTCATTAATAAATAAACAACAATAGCCGGGTTTCCATTTCTAGCAAAATAACGCCAGTTTTGGCGCCAATTAGGTACCCCGGTGCCTATATGACATCTGTGCCGAATATTTTTCCTTTCGATTCCTTTTAAATAAAAGGAAAGAAGTGAAACACATTAGTTTTAAATGTTTCAGTTTTAAATGAAAGTTTTGTATTTTTAATAAAATGAGTGAAAGGATTATATTTTAAATGAAATTCATGAAACACACACACAAAAAAAAATAGACAGAATTTTTTTTTTTTTTTTTTTTTTTTTGGCAGTTTATCACCTGCGCTAATAAAAAATTACCGAGTTCTTGATTTCTCTATCAGAATCTTCCGATTTGGCGAAAGATTGTTCAAGTAAATTGAATTATGAATAAAAATAACATGATGCATTTCTTTAAGGATACATTTAAGGGAAACCAAACTGGTCGCCAAATTAGTTTAAAATAATAACCTTTTCTAAAATGAAGAAAAAAATATATGTTATGATTAAAATTTGAGTTGCCATTATTAGAGAAATGTGTTTAAAATTAGAAAAAAAATTAATACCTCAAAAACGAATTCAAATTTTGAAATTCTAATACCAGTTTTGAAATCTTCAGATCGAAACGAATTTTTGTTGTCAATTTCGCATCATAATATTCCATATTTTAGGAGAAATCGCCAAGAAATATAATCAGTCGTTCAATCAGTCGTTTCATAAAATCGTTTCATAAAGTCGTTTCATAAATTTGTTTCATTAGGATTTTATATATATAGGGTAGATATTGTCTACAAACATAATTATTGTCAATAAAGTAACACACACAAGAAAAACAGTAGTTTCTGTTGATTTTTGCTCATTTTAAATGTCCACCTTGCCCCTATAAGGATTATGAATCTCTCAACATTGGGAGAATTCAACAATCACCTTTCCAGAACTCATTTTGAAATATTCAAAGTAAGAATACTTTAAATTTTATGCTCAAGGCATCCTCAAAAATGAAGAAATTTTATCACTTACCCGGTTTAAAAAATAATCCTAATATCGTTAAAAATAACTTCACTTTTTTCAAATTATTTGAGAAATGAAAGTTGCAATTTCCCCAGTCACAGATATTAATTAATTTAATATCTTTCTAAAGAAAATTAAATTACAAATACTGAAGCTTAAAAAAGTTTTCTTTAATAAAAATCTTTCTCGTCGAAAAATTAATCAGATTAATTAAAATTCCACGGATTCGCTGTACAAAAAACCGCATGGTGTTATAAAAAAAACCTTTCTAGATATATTTTGAGATTAATTAAAGTTTCTTTTGAATTAGATTTCAGTGAGAAATTATTTTTTATTAAAACACATGCATGTAAAGAATACAAATGGAATTTTAAATATCTACCCTATATCTATATCTATATATATATATATATATATATATATATATACATAAAATCGTAATGAAAAGAATTTATAAAACGATTTTATGAAACGACGAATTTCAATATATGAAACGGTTATATCAAATAATAAATGTCGAACTTGAATGGAAAGAGGTTAAAAGTTATTTCATGGTTTTCTTTTCCATTTCAAGGAGAAAATGACATCAATAATGATAAAATGAGAACATTTACCTAGTTCTCTCTCATCCACATCAATGAAAAAGTTTTGTTGCCACTATTATACAAATTCCATTAAGAATTAAGACAAATTCATATTTAAATTATAATACTTTTGTGATATTTTAAATTTTAAAAAAATTAGGAGCTTGTTGCCGCATTTAGCGGATTTTTTATTTGGAAATTAGAATTCACACCAGAAAAAATTTAACAGCAATTTTGTGTTATTTTATTTATGGAAAATCTATCATCTCATATAGCAAAAATAACTATTAAAATTTACTGGTGAGAATTTGCAATGCCTAAGTAAATTAATTGGATCTACTAATCTCAAAACTTTCTTCATTTTCATGCATGTTGATACTTCAAAATTCGTTATCACAGTGCCTAAATTAAATGGCAATCTATGTTCATCATGAGGATTCTAAAAAGGTGAAATTCCGTGCATTAGTTCTTGAGATATGACTATCGCTCAAATCGTGTATATCTAGCAAAATGCAGCATAGTAGCGCAAACTATTGGGTGATTTACACCAGAACCTAATCATCATTAACTTTTGTCAACGTCTAACTGAATATGACGTTTTGGGAAAATTCGTGCATTAGCTTTGAGATAGAGTTATTGCGCTTTAAAAAAACAGCATAGCAGTGCCACCTATTTTGTGATTGACAACAAAACTTAATTAGCAACAACTTGTGTCAAAGTCTAACTGAATCTGAAGTTAGATGAAAATTCGTGCATTAGTTCTTGAGATAGAGCTATTACGAAAATCATGACAAATGCAGCATAGCAACGCCATCTGTTGAGCGATTTACACCAAAACATAATCAGCAGCAATATTAATCAAGGCAACTTTAATCTGAAGTTTGATGAAAATTCGTGCATTAGTTCTTGAGGTCGAGCTATTTAGGAAATCGTGCAAAATGCAGCACAGCAGCGCCAGCTATTGGAAGATTTACACGAACACGTAATCAACATCATTTCATATCACGGACTAACTGAATCAGAAGTTTTATGAAAATGTGTACATTAGTTCTTGAGATAGAACTAATGTGGAATTCGTGTAAATCCTGCACAATGCAGCATAGCAGCGACACCTTTTGGACGATTTACACCAAAACATAAACAGCACAAATTCATATGACGGACTAACAGAATCAGAAGTCTTATGAAAATCCGTGCATTAGTTCTTGATATAGAGCTATTGCGGAAATCGTGAAAAATGCAGCATAGCAGCACCACCTGTTGGGCGATTTGCACCAAAAACCAGTCATAACCAATTTATATCAGAATCAACCTGAATATAAATTTTTGTTAAATTCCGTGCATTAGTTCTTGAGATAGAGCGTCCACAAAATTTGTGTCACATACAGACAGTCAGGGTCACAGACAGACAGAGTCACAGAGTCACAGACAGACATTTTGTAAAAACATCTTTTTTGGAATATCTGACCCTAAAGCGTATAAATCCGTCGAAAACCGGAAATCGAAAATTTTCCCGAATCCAACACTTTTTTCTTATAAAGATAGAAGAAAGTAAAAATCATCCACATGTGGTAACCTGTTTAGCAGTTACTATGAGAAATTTGCATCCATACATATAAGACATCGTAGACACCAGCGTAGACATAAACGTAGAGGTGACGTCAGCTGAAAATGGTTTTTTTCGCAGCAAAATATTTTCGTATTGATAATTAAATATGAATTTTATATACGTGGAGATTGAATATTGCTAAATAAAAAGTTTATAACAGGAAACTAGTCGGATGTACCAATTCCAAAACTTTCTTCTATCTCATGCATGTAAATACTTCAAAATTCGTTATCACAGTGCCAAAATTAAATGGCAGTCTATGCTCATCATAATGATTCTAAAAAGATGAAATTCCGCGCATTAGTTCTTGAGATATGACCAGCACTAAAATCGTGTAAATACAGCAAAATGCAGCATAGCAGCGCCACCTATAGGGTGAATTACACCAGAGCCTAATCATCATCAACTTATGTCAACGTCTAACTGAATACGAAGTTTGGGAAAAATTCGTGCATTAGTTCTTGAGATAGAGCTATTGCGCAAATCATTTCAAATGCAGCATAGCAGCGTCACCTGTTGAGCGGTTTACACCAACACATAAGGTAAATTGTCCGAAAGAATCCGTTTTTATTAATACAAGTAATACTTTTAAAAAATACATGACTGACTTCAAAAAACTTTTCCATTAATCCATACAGTATATTAAATGTCTACATACACTTTTCAATATCCTTAATCATTATATCCTACGTCATCAAATGAAAATATTTACCAATTATGTCATAGCGACTATATATGTATATAAATAAGTTGAAATTTACATCGCCATTCGAATTTATTTCGAACATTAGTCTCCACTAGATATTAATACATCCAAAATGTAAATCGGACCTCCAAAATAACTTTCTCCGTTAAGTGCACTATTTTCCATAGAGAACGTGATGTAGTAAACTTTAATAATACATATGAGGACGTGAGTTTCAAAACCCGCCTTATCCATAATTTTAAAAATTGAGTTTTCTCTATCAGTCTATTCTATTGGCGAACCTGCATCGAAAAAAGACTACAATCTTCAAAAAAGTAGTTTACATTGTGTATATTTGGCACTGCAAAATCTTGGTTTACAATGAAAACCAATAGACGCAGTCAGAGGTTTTTCGTGATTTCCCAAAATTTCATTTTCTGGATAAGGCGGCTTTTGAAACTCACGTCCACATATAAATTGATGTATAAGGTTTGTTGGGGTAACTGGACCCACGAGGTAACTGGGCCATAGGCTATTTTATAAAAAAAATGTTGATGTTTTTTAAGTTTTAGCTTTTGTGAACAATGCACCTTAATATCTGCTTCCTAAAACAACGTGTGTCAACTCAATCATAACTCTCACTTTGCTGTGATAGGTTGTTAAAAATTTACGTTTCTTTTTTAAAGACAACGTCAATATGGTTGAACTTCCTCGGCTTTTTATTAAAATACTGTAAGTACTTTTATTAAACAATCTTTTTTTTTTTTTTTAGATTAGTCATATAACTACATTAATCTTATTAGGTATCTATACATATTCACTTCATGTTTCAAATGTAAGCCCGGTGTCCCAGTTACCCCATAATTTTTTCAAGAATTTGGTAACTGGGACATGTATCCGGGTTAACTGGACCATGCTGGATCCAGTTACCCCAATAGTTATAAATAATTTTTTTTAATTTCTCTTACTACGGAAAATAAATTTCTCCATTGTTTTTAGCTCACAATAAAGATAATTATAGAATACCTTAGTAAAATTACGTAATAAAATTTTAAAAAAGCATATTGGGTGGTATCAAATCACATTTCTTGACATAATTTTAATCCGTAAGTGCCACATTGGAACCAGGATTTTATAATGAAAATTTCACCTTTATTAAGCATGCGAAAATATACTTTTACTTGTTTACAAATAGATTCTCTTGTAAATATTGGTGTCATTCAATTATTTCAACATTTTACGAATGCAAGTGCCAGACATCCGAGCCTTGAAATTGTACGATACACAGGAGTTGCATTCTATAGGGAAACTTTTATTGTTCCTACCACTATTTTGAAAAAAATATCTTCATCGCGCCTTTCTTTAAAATATGTTAAATAAAATGACCATGAAGGTAACTCATTAAGGTTTCTGGTAGGAACAATAAAATTTTCCCTATATAATGCGACCACTGGATACAGATAAAGTATTTCAGTACTTACGTAGCCGTTTGTTCATAGATTTACCTTGCTATTTTTTCTCTTAAAATACCCATGTGACTTTTATACTTATTACCTATACTAAGTACACAAGTACTTACTTAATTTTTATGTTTTGGGTATAAATAAATCTAATATTTTCACTTTTAGTGCTTTTTTTAGACACATTGACAGCAAAGGTTTCCCTTACAACGCTCTTTAGTTGATATACAGGGTGTTTCTAAACTCATGGTACAAACTTTAAGAGTAGGTAGAGCACACAGTAATAATCATTTATTGTATAGGAATGTATGGGACCAAGTGACGCATTAAGGTAAAAACACCAGGGGAGCGATTAAGCCCCTTTTTTAATTTTCAGAATTTCTCATTCATACCAGAAAATTCTTATGCTATCCTTTTCTTGACATTTCATAATTACTTAATAATAAAATTCTTCTTTGAAAATTTTTGGTATGAAATCGAAATTTTTGAATAAAAAAAAAGCGCAAAATTGGCAAACTTATCAAACGAAATACATGAATAAGAAAGATAAAATGTTTATTTACAATGTTGTTTACAAGTAAATAATAATGCATACAATAATATTACAATAAGTGTTCAAAATGGCACCCACCAACTGTGATATATGCGTCGGTGGAACGATTGGCGTACGCTTCTAAAGATGTCATGCATTTCCCGCACACGTGCAGCAGCTTCGGATATGCGAGATACTAGATTTTCGTCTGAGTCAACTGGAGTCTCATAAAGAAGACTCTTCAGATGTCCCTATAAAAAGAAATCAAGGCTCAATAAATCGGGAGATCGCGGTAGCCAAGGAACTGGTCCACCACGCCCAATCCATTGCGTCCCAAATGTGGCATTCAGGTAACTGCGCACATCAGTGGTGAAGTGCGCAGTCGCTCCATCATGTTGAAACCACATCCGGTTATGAATGGTGATCGGAACATCTTGCAGCAGTTCTGGTAAAACCTGTTGCAAAAAAAATAAGGTAACAGCGACCATCCAGTCTCTTTGGTAGTAGGTATGGGCCAATCAAATAATTATTAACAATACCCGCCCACAAATTCACTGAAAATCGTTGTTGATAAGTATGTGGCCGCGTTGCATGTGGATTATTGGTTGCCCAAAGATGGAAATTGTGCGCATTAAGTACACCCTCGCTTGTTAGTACTGCCTCATCTGTAAATAGAATATAAGCAGTAAAGTCTGGCTGCAATACATGTTGCTGCAAAACCCACTGGCAAAAGTTCAATCGCAGAAGATAGTCTTCATGATCCAAAGTTTGTACACGTTGTAAACGGAAGGGATGAAATCGATTTTCATTTAACACGCTC
The DNA here is from genome assembly GCA_963932465.1 of Maratus speciosus. Taxonomy (NCBI): domain Eukaryota; kingdom Metazoa; phylum Arthropoda; class Arachnida; order Araneae; family Salticidae; genus Maratus; species Maratus speciosus. The sequence continues at coordinate 367,877,879 of OZ010794.1, read as the reverse complement.
CAAACGGTCGGATGACTCACACCTAAATTCTGTGCAACAGCTCTTGTACTTGATTCGGGCCTTTCACTCACAAAATTCAAAATAATTTCTTCCAGGCTTGCACTGCGTACAGCTCTTTCTCGCCCAGTTTCCTGTCTGGTGACGTGGAAAGAACCTGTTTCAGAAAGCTGACGGTGTAAGCGCTGAAACATTCTATGATCAGACATTCTTCTGCGAGGAAACTGCTCCTGATACATTCGTAGGGCAGCTCTGTCGTTGTCATTTGTACGATCATGCATGAAATGCATGTGGGCTTCTTCGGCACATGTGAAGTCTTCCATGACGAATGATAGCACAATTAACTAGTTAGATGTGCCAGACCCAAAACTTTCTTCTATCTTATACATCTTAATATTTCAAAAACTAATTACACATGTTAATACTTCAATATTATTACTTCAATACTATACCAACATTGATTTTCATCTTAAATTTCTGCTTCAGTCAATTAAACGGACTAAAAACGAGTTAATCTATACGATAATATTTGTAAAAATTAATAGTTTTTCCTTATTCTGTTGTTATCAGATGTTTGTGAATAGCCGGCTTAGCAGGAAGTGAGTTCCCGCCTTTGCACGAGCTGCCGATGGACAATAGAACTACGAAAAATCAAGAAAAGTATACAAATATCGCTATCACAGAGCCCCTTTACCGCGCAATATTTCCAAATTCAAGGAGGACCTGTTGGCCAAAGCCAAAAACATGCACAAAAAATTTGGTTCAATTGTATGCATAATTTTATACACTTTTCGATTGTACAATAAAAAACTAGTTGGATGTGCCAATCCCAAAACTTTCTTCTATCTTATACATCTTAATATTTCAAAACCTAGTTACACATGTTAATACTTCAATATTATTAGTTCAATACTATACCAACTTTGATTTTCATCTTAAATTTCTGCTCAAGTCAATTAAACGGACTAAAAAAGAGTTAATCTATATCATGATATTTGTTAAAATTATTAATTTTTCCTTATTCTGTCGTTATCAGCTGTTTGCGAATAGCCGGCATAGCAGGAAGCGAGTTCCCGCCGATGCACAATAGAACTACGAAAAATCAAGAAAAGTATACAAAAATCGCTAGCACGGAGCCCCTTTACCGCGCAATATTTCCAAATTCAAGGAGAACCTGTTGGCCAAAGCCAAAAACAAGCACAAACATTTTGGTTCAATTGTATGCATAATTTTATACGCTGATCGATGGTACAATAATGAAAATGGCACAGAGATCAGAATTATAGACCCCCCTTCTTTCGGAATTTTTTCAAGTTCAGGGAGGACTTGTTTGCCATAGCCAGAAACATGCACAAAAAATTTGGTTCAATTATATGGATAACTTCATACACTTTTCGATGGTACAATAATGAAAATGGTACAGACATCGCTATTATAGTGCCCCCTTCCGGCAGAATTTTTCCAAATTCAGGGAGGACCTTCGTGACATGACCAAAAATAAACACATAAAATTTGGTTCAATTCTATGCATAACTTCATACACTTTTCGGCAGTACAATATTCAAAATGGCACAAAAATTGTACAAAAATCGCTATTACAGCGCCCTCTACGAGCGATTTTTTTACAAATTAAGGGAGGACCTCCTTGCCATAGCCAAGAACTTATTTTTACTTTCTTCTATCTTCAATAGAAGAAAGTATTGTAATCGAAATTTTTTTCGACTTCCGGTTTTCGACGGATTTGCATGTTTTAGGGGTCAGAGATTCCAAAAAACATGTTTATAGAAAATGTCTGTCTGTCTGTGTGTCCGTCTGTCCGTCTGTCCGTCTGTCCGTCCGTCTGTCGCCATTGTACCATCAAAAAGTGTATGAAGTTATGTATAGAATTAAACCAAAATTTTATTATAAGCTTTTGGCAATGGCAAGCAGGTCCTCCCGGAATTTGGAAAAAATTCGCCGGTAGGGGGCGCTGTAAATGCGTTTTTTGTGCGATTTTGAATATTGTACCATCGAAAAGTGTATGAAGTTATGCATAGAATTGAACCAAATTTGTAGGTTAAGTTTTTGGCTATGGCAAGCAGGTCCTCCCTGAATTTGGAAAAAATTCGCCGGTAGGGGGCGCTGTAATAGCGATTTTTGTGCGATTTTGAATATTGTACCGTCCAAAAGTGTATGAAGTTATGCATAGAATTAAACCAAATTTTTATTTTACGTTTTTGGCTATAGCAAGCAGGTCCTCCCTGAATTTGGAAAAAATTCGCCGGTAGGAGGCGCTGTAATAGCGATTTTTGTGCGATTTTGAATATTGTACCGTCCAAAAGTGTATGAAGTCATGCATAGAATTAAACCAAATTTTTATTTTAAGTTTTTGGATATGGCAAGCAGGTCCTCCATGAATTTGCAAAAAATTCGCCGTTAGGGGGCGCTGTAATAGCGATTTTTGAGCGATTTTGAATATTGCACCATCGAAAAGTGTAATAAGTCGTAAAAAGCAAATGTCGTAAAGTGCATAGAATTGAACCAAAAAAAATTTTTAGTTCTTGGCTATTGCAAGGAGGTCCTCCCTTAATTTGTAAAAAAATCGCTCGTAGAGGGCGCTGTAATAGCGATTTTTGTACAATTTTTGTGCCATTTTGAATATTGTACCGCCGAAAAGTGTATGAAGTTATGCATAGAATTGAACCAAATTTTATGTGTTTTTTTTTGGTCATGTCACGAAGGTCCTCCCTGAATTTGGAAAAATTCTGCCGGAAGGGGGCACTGTAATTGCGATGTCTGTACCATTTTCATTATTGTACCATCGAAAAGTGTATGAAGTTATCCATATAACTGAACCAAATTTTTTGTGCATGTTTCTGGCTATGGCAAACAAGTCCTCCCTGAACTTGAAAAAATTCCGAAAGAAGGGGGCGCTATAATTCCGATCTCTGTGCCATTTTCATTATTGTACCATCGAACAGCGTATAAAATTATGCATACAATTGAACCAAAATGTTTGTGCTTGTTTTTGGCTTTGGCCAACAGGTTCTCCTTGAATTTGGAAATATTGCGCGGTAAAGGGGCTCCGTGCTAGCGATTTTTGTATACTTTTCTTGATTTTTCGTAGTTCTATTGTGCATCGGCGGCTCATGCAGCGGCGCGAACTCGCTTCCTGCTATGCCGGCTATTCGCAAACAGCTGATAACGACAGAATAAGGAAAAATTAATAATTTTAACAAATATCATGATATAGATTAACTCGTTTTTAGTCCGTTTAATTGACTTGAGCAGAAATTTAAGATGAAAATCAAAGTTGGTATAGTATTGAACTAATAATATTGAAGTATTAACATGTGTAACTAGTTTTTGAAATGTTAAGATGTATAAGATAGAAGAAAGTTTTGGGATTGGCACATCCAACTAGTTTTTTTTTGTTGTTGTTCAATTATATGCATAACTTCATACACTTTTCGATGGTGCAATATTCAAAATCGCACAAAAATCGCTATTACAGCGCCCCCTAACGGCAAATTTTTTGCAAATTCATGGAGGACCTGCTTGCCATATCCAAAAACTTAAAATAAAAATTTCGTTTAATTCTATGGATAACTTCATACACTTTTGGACGGTACAATATTCAAAATCGCACAAAAATCGCTATTACAGCGCCCCCTACCGGCGAATTTTTTCCAAATTCAGGGAGGACCTGCTTGCCATAGCCAAAAACTTAAAATAAAAATTTGGTTTAATTCTATGCATAACTTCATACACTTTTGGACGGTACAATATTCAAAATCGCACAAAAATCGCTATTACAGCGCCCCCTACCGGCGAATTTTTTCCAAATTCAGGGAGGACCTGCTTGTCATATCCAAAAACTTAAACTATAAAATTTGGTTCAATTCTATGCATAACTCCATACACTTTTGGATGGTACAATATTCAAAATCGCACAAAAAATGTTATATCAGCGCCCCCTACCGGCGATTTTTTTCCAAATTCCGGGAGGACCTGCTTGCCATAGCCAAAAACTTACAATAAAATTTTGGTTTAATTCTATACATAACTTCATACACTTTTTGATGGTACAATGGCGACAGACAGACGGACAGACGGACAGACGGACGGACGGACGGACGGACAGACGGACAGACGGACACACAGACAGACAGACATTTTCTATAAACATGTTTTTTGGAATCTCTGACCCCTAAAATATGCAAATCCGTCGAAAACCGGAAGTCGAAAAAAATTTCGATTACAATACTTTCTTCTATTGAAGATAGAAGAAAGTAAAAATGGTACAGACATCGTAATTATAACGCCCCCTTCAAGCGGAATTTTTCCAAATTCAGGGAGGACCTTCATGCAATGACCAAAAAGAAACACAAAAAATTTGGCTCAATTCTCTGCATAACTTCATACACTTTTCGATGGTACAATATTCAAAATGGCACAAAAATCGCTATTACAGCGCCACCTACCGGCGAATTTTTTCCAAATTAAGGAAGGACCTGCTTGCCATCGCCAAGAACTTAAAACCTTTTTTTTGTCCAATTCTATGCATAAATTCATACACTTTTCGATGGTACAATATTCAAAATCGCACAAAAAACGCTATTACAGCGCGCCCTACCGGCGATTTTTTTCCAAATTCAGAGTGGACATGCTTGCTATAGCAAAAAACTTAAAATAAATTTGGTTCAATTCTATGCATAACTTCATACACTTTTTGATGGTACAATATTCAAAATCGCACAAAAAACGCTATTACAGCGTCCCCTACCGGCGAATTTTTTCCAAATTCAGGGAGGACCTGCTTGCTATATAGAAAAACTTAAAATAAAAACTTGGTTCAATTCTATGCAGAAATTCATACACTTTTCGATGGTACAATATTCAAAATCGCACAAAAAACGCTATTACAGCACCCCCTACCGGCGATTTTTTCCAAATTCAGGAAGGACCTGCTTGCCATAGCCAAAAACTTAAAATAAATTTTGGTTCGATTCTATGCGTAACGTCATACACTTTTGGATGGTACAATATTCAAAATCGCACAAAAAACGCTATTACAGCGCCCCCTAGCAGCGAATGTTTTCCAAATTCAGGGAGGACCTGCTTGTCATAGCGAAAAACTTAAAATAAAAATTTGGTTCAATTCCATGCGTAACGTCATACACTTTTGGATGGTACAATATTCAAAATCGCGCAAAAATTGCTATTACAGCCCCCTACCGGCGAATTTTTTCCAAATTCAGGGAGGATCTGCTTGCCATAGCCAAAAACTTAAAATAAAAATTTGGTGCAATTCTATGCATAACTTCATACACTTTTTGATGGTACAATGGCGACAGACACACGGACAGAGAGACATTTTCTATAAAGACTTTTTTGGTATCTCTGACCCCTAAAACGTGTAAATCCGTCGAAAACCGGAAGTCGAAAAAAATTTCGATTACAATACTTTCTTCTATTGAAGATAGAAGAAAGTAAAAATGGCGATTTCTTCTACTTGAATGCATGGTATTGAGCAGCAACCAGGCACTTACTGCCCTCTACCGCCAGTGGAATCAACCAAAAACTCCATTTCTATTTCAAAAAATTTCTATTTCTATTTCTATTTTCAATTCGAAAAATTTCGATTTCATACCAAAAATTTTCAAAGAAGAATTTTATTATTATGTAATTATGAAATGTCAACACAAGGATATCACAAAAATTTTCTGGTATGAATGAAAAATTTTGAAAGTTAAAAAAGGGGCCTAATTGCTCCCCTGGTGTTTTTACCTTAATGCGTCACTTGGTCCCATACATTCCTATACAATAAATGATTGTTACTGTGTGGTCTACCTACCCTTAAAGTTTGTACCATGAGTTTAGAAACACCCTGTAAAATTTACATGATCTGCCTGGTTTAATTTTTTTTAAAGTCGTTTACACTTTTTCAAACAGGACCTGATATACCATATGAAAAAAAAAATAAATGCGTGTTGAACATAGACCCTCCTGGTCCATTTACTTCATTTTTATGGGGCAACTGGACCCATGAGGAAAGAAAGATGAAATATGCATATTTTTATATTTTTAAATATTAAAATGTAATTTTGAGTATTTCTGACTGATAGAGGGAACCTAACTGAACACATTTGCAGAAGTTCAGACTTTAATTCAAATGAACATTAGCTTTTTGAAGCTGAATTGTCAGAAGCTCCAGGGTCACCTTGTAAAATCATGATCCAGTTGTCCCAACTAAACTTATATCAAACAGGTTTCATAGCTACCTTTTTTCCGGTGTTTTTTTTTATCCAAAATACACATGTTTTGGACTAGAAATGAATTTCACAAGTTTCCAAGTGATACTTTTTTCGTTTAATTTATTAAGTAAAAATTATAGTTCGAATGTCATTTATTTGACTTGTAAAATAAAACGGAATATTTACAGTCGTAAGATTAACTTTACTAAAACGCGCTTCAAATAAATATCGGTTACACACCAATAGAATTTTTTATGGCAAGCCATTTACTGTAGAATCAACTGGGTTGTTTATCGTAACATTAAACTTGTAGACATACCCTACTTCATGCACTATTTCGTGCATTGCCATTTGTACTGTAGATGTATCTTTCTTATATAAGCAAGATTCCTGACAATCTACATAATAATAGCCGAAGTCATGTGACTGTCATCAACAGTTCCGGGCTGACAGCGTTATTGTTTACATGCCAAACGGCCATTTCGGCACTTTTATTTCAGTCGTGCGCAGGTGATAAGTCGCCAAATATTCTTCCATCGCCATCCTTTCATTTAAAATATAAACCTATCACCCATCTATATTATTTAAAACGCTAAGCGTTTTCTTTCGACAGTCCTTGAGAAGAAACTACTGCATGAAATTACACCAATTTTTTTTTAAATAAAAGATATTTGGCCACAGATTTGTTATCGTACATTCGTTTGTTCAAATACTTTATTAATTAGCCTTAATTTTAAATTAAAATTCTACAGCTACGCATGCGCAGTATATAAGTACAAGTCTGCCTTTGGAGCGACGCGCTGCACATGCGCAAAAAATGCTCGCTCAGTTGAAGTATCACATCACAGGTAAAAATTGTTTTAAGTTCGTCTGCTATTCGATCTTACTGTAAACTAGCTTTTCTTTCTTTCACAAAGTTAATATTATTTGGCTCTTTCAGCATTATTAAAAATTCAAAAATTTACTGTGTCAATATTAAGAGTTAGATACGGTTTATTTCGAGAGTGCCATATTGTTTTGGTCATACTACATACAGGAGATAAACACAGTGATCTGAGGCTAAAAGTTATATCCGTCTTATAGTTACACACGAAGATTGGGAAACTAACATGTTAAGATGTAGCTGCGTCTTTGAAAAAATAAGGTATCAAATATTAAAACGCAAAACTATTTCTGTAATATCAAATCTCAAATTCGAGACTCAAATGCGTCAACTGTTTTTTGAACCTCTTCAATTTAGAAGGAACGACAATGAGTTCCCGCTAGCGTAGTGGGTTAACGCAGCAGTCTAAAGCTCAGAACTTTTGTAGCGGGTGTAGGTTCGAACCCAAGCCTGGCAAAATGCAATATTTTTGTCGATAATTCATTTCTGTAATGACATATTTTACTAGGAAGAGAAGTTTTGGGATTTTAATTTTATTATTTGAATGCTTTATAGTTAAATAAAATTTAACACTCAATAATATTTTGAAAAAAATAATGATTTATATTTAAAATATTAAGCTAAAATACTTTGCATGTAATTATCAATTAAATAAATTCAGCTGATATACAATTTTCGTTATATTTTCTGACCATTATCAATATGTGTGTCAGAAAGAAAAATTTGTTATTCTTTTCCGTAAAAAGTAAAACGGAAAGAAAGAAAAATATTCGTATAAGAGATATAAAAGAAATTACCTTGATATCCAGGTTTAATATTTAAAAAATGTGTAAAAATGTAAAATAAAATTAAAGTACTAAAAAATATATATTATAAATCGTCAGCTGCATCAAGTTTCAAATTTAGGTTTTTAGAGAATGAGACAGATAAAAATAAAATTCATGGCAACTTTTAATCGTCGTGTTGTTTGAAAAAGTAAAAAAAAATGAAAATAAATATTATTATTTTTTCAAAAAAAAAAAAAAAAGCCCGTAGTAAGTAAAAATAAATTCGATACCCGGCATTTTTAGGTAAATTTCTGATAAAAAAAACAAACATAAATGGTTGCAAATTATAAACTTAAAATTCTTTCACTTCATTGAATAGGTTAGCACCATCTATCGCCTTAAAGAAATAGGAATCACTTATGCAATATAGAAATTCATCACGTAATTCATCATTCAATAATTAATTTAAAAGCAACTAATTTAAAATTCAAGAACTTTTCTGACGAAACATTCAAGTCATTTACCGTCAAATCTTGACGGTCACTATCTAGTTTCATTTAAAACACATACTTTTAATTTAAAACACATAAATTTAGATACATATATCAGATACATTTAAAATACACATCTTTCATTCACCTCACTTAAAAGAAAATAAATAAAGGCATTTTTCCAGTGTAGGTCCTTGGCAAGAAAAAGAAATGTCATCGTATTTTCTGGCGATCTATATCCTATTTCATACACATAAGCAATCCTTTCCATTTGTATACAATTTATTTAATCTAAAGAAGGCAATAACACACACAGGAGATTCATTGATCATGAACGGTAGAAAATATTAAGCCAAGAAGGTAATCATTCGCAAAGCAGGTTCTCGTACAATGAATGGACAATATTCTTATGGCGTCATAGTAGGTAAATTGGCGGCGCTAACGTTTTTTTACGGTTTGCATTCACGAGGGTTTTATTTTGTTATTTCTCTTAGTTACGTTACTTTATTGTCATATTTATGAACTCAGAAATCGAATTTATAAAAACAAAAGTATATATGTATATTTATTAATTAATTATAAAGTAGTGAATTTTTTTTAAGAATGAATGATTTGAAAAATTTAAACAAATTTATTAATACTTTGGCGCGTGTTCATGTATTTATATTGAATGAATAAATCATTTTAATTCACACCACAACATTTAATAAAACATTCACAAGACGAACAAATAGAACATGAAGTATAACCAATATCGATCTCAGATATTGTTTGTTGCCATGCGGCTGGTATAAATTCTCAACTTTCAAAAATGACGATTCCTTCATCAATGGAGTGATAAGATTGTAAGATGCACGCGCATGAAAATAAATGTATTAGAGAAATTAATAATTAGAGATACACTACAATACTAAACTAGTCGGATGTACCAATCCCAAAACTTTCTTCTATCTCATACATGTTAATACTTCAAAATTCGCTATCACACTGCAAAAATTAAATGGCAATCTATGCATCTCATGAGGATTCTAACGATATGAAATTCAGTGCATTAGTTCTTGAGATATGACTATCGCTGAAATCGTCTAAATTCAGCAAAATGCTGCCTAGAAGCGCCACCTATTGGGTGATTTATACCAAATCCTAATCAGCAACAATTTATGTCAACGTCTGACTGAATCTGAAGTTTGGAGAAATTCCGTACATTAGTTTTTGAGATAGAGCAATAGCGAAAATCGTGAAAATCTCTGCATAGCAGCGCCACCTATTGGGTGATTAACACCAAAACCTAATTAACAACAACTTGTGTCAACATACAACTAAATGTGAAGTTAGATGAAAATTGGTCCATTAGTTCTATTGATAGAGCTATTGAGGCAATCGTGGAAAAGGCAGCAGAGAAGCGCCACCTGTTGGGCGAGTTACACCAATACCTAATCAGTAGCAAGTCATATCAAGGACTAACTTAATCTGAAGTTTGATGAAAATCCGTGCGTTAGTTCTTAAGATAGAGCTATTGGTGAAATCGTGTAAATCCTGCAAAATTCATCATAACAGCGACACCTGTTGGGCGATTTACACCAAAACGTAATCATCATCAATTCATATCAAGGACTAACTAAATCTGAAGTTTGATCATAATCCGTGCGTTAGTTCTTGAGATAGAGCTATTGCGAAAATCGTGAAAAATGCAGCATTGCAGCGCCACCTGTTGAGCGATTTACACCAAATACTAATCAGCATCAATTTGTATTAGGCACTAACTGAATATCAATTTTTATTAAATTCCGTGCATTAGTTCTTGAGATAGAGCGCCCACAAAATTTGTGTCACATACACACAGACAGACAGACTCACAGAGTCACAGACAGACATTTTGTAAAAACATGTTTTTGGGAATCTCTGACCCCTAAAACGTGTAAATCCGTCGAAAACCGGAATTCGAAAATTTTCATGAATCCAATACTTTCTTCTTGTAAAGATAGAAGAAAGTAAAAATGACACAGAAGTAACAGCATGTTTAAGTAAAATAAGCTTAATTTAGATAATTAATGAACAAATATAAGTTTAAACACTTGAAATTTCACTCATTTTTACAGTTACGGAATTTAAATGTTTAAAGCACATAAATTAACATCTGAATTCCATTTTTAATTTTGTGTACCTTTAAGAATTTAAATGGTATTCGTCAAAAAAAAACGAAATACGCATAACAACAAAATATGTATGAAATATTATCAACATCGCAAAGAATTCTTGATTTCTCTATCAGAATCTTTGGATTTGGGAAGTATTGAGCAAATAAATTAGTTTCAGAATGAAAGTAACATGTTGCAATGCTTAGCATACATTTAAGGGAGACCAAGCTGGTCGCCAGAAACGGCTAGTAAAAAATATATGTATTTCCGATCGAATAAGTGATACTTGTACAAAATTTCTATGAATCTTCTATTTAAGGCTATCCTCATATTCATTTTTAGCTCGTTTTTGAAAGATTTCTGAATTCATCTTTATCCTAAACGCACATAATTAATTGCAGATTTTATTTAGAAACTGCTAAATAGAATTGAGTTTTCGATTTATCGATAATGGCAAAGAATCTTTTTGAAAATGCTGTCAAATTTTAGATCTTGGACTTAATTTTCAAGGACGATACTCCAAAAATTTTGTTATGAGATAGAAATCCCTTATAACTCAAGGTGTAATATATTTTTCTGCATTTGAAAAAAGTATTTTTTTATTACAATTTACTTCAATAATCATGCTTGCCAGTTTCATTCTTTTATGTTAAGTGGATGAATGCGTTAGAAAATTCCGTGTTGGTGAGCCGAAAAATATTTATTTATTTACTTAATTTACTTTAATTATTTAAATAATTCATTTGATTATTTCTGAAAGCCTTAATGTAAACTTATATTTATTTACTTAAAAGGTGATAAAATATTAAAAACACACGTAAAGAAGTTAGGTTTACATAATATGTCCCGAGACCTTTCGAGACGCACACGCGCTCATTTTCTCGGTGAAGGGGATTTTGAGTGGAAGTGAAACATTCGCAGAAAAAACAAAACAAAAAAAAAAGTAATTTGACAAATTACAACGACCATTTGGAAAATGATTTTTTTTTAAGACTAAAATTTAAGACACAAAAAAATCGCACGGAGTTGATCATACATTACGTACGCCATGAATTAAACATTAATAGTGTTATTACACGTAAATATTGCAAGCGACTCGTCAGATTTCCTGAAACTTATGTATTATCCACCTGAAACTTACGCATTATCCAAGCATTTCATTGGCTGTTCGAGAAAAGTCTTTTCCATGGTCAGATTTCCAAGAAATGTGACGGCCAATTTTAAATGAAATTTCATTCTTAAACTTCTAAACATCCCACAATATTACTTTTTACACCGTCGCATAAAGAAAAAAAATGTACTTTTAAATGCAATTTGTTTGAAAGCTGTATCTCATTTTGTTTCTGAGTTATTAATTTTTTTTTTTGTAGTTTTTATTACTTTTTTGTCATAGTGGCAACAGATGTATCCATCTCTGTTGAAAGTAAAAAGAAATACAGATTACTGTATAGACCAATCAGAAAACGAATAAAATGCAGATTAAACCAATAAAAAGCTTCAGATATGCTTTAGATTTCATACCCTGACGAGGACAATAACCATTTTTCCAAATGGTTAATAATGCTACGCATGTGCAAGCGAAGCCATTTTATAGATCTAGAAAGAGGAGAAAGCAAAAATTAAGCTAAATTTTCAGGTGCTGATCCTCTTTAAATAGCTAGAACATTAAACTAAATTGCGGGAACACTATAAGAAATGTCGTCGTTGCATACACTATTAACATACAGAATCGATTAAAATAGAATAAAAGTCAAAACACCACAATAACAAAGCTGTGAAGGATTTTTCACCTCGACTAACATAAATGTATTATGTAAATCTAACATCTTTACATGTGTTTTTAATATTTTATTACCTTTAAGTAAATAAATATATGTTTTTAACGTTTATATTATATAGCCAAGGTGAAAGTTCCACGAAAGTTCTGTTCAGGGTGAAACAGCACTGTTATTGTGATGTTTTGATTTTATTGAGCTTTAATGAAGTTCACCTTTATAAACAAATTTCAATTCAGGAACTTCTGACTTAGAGAGTTGTGAAGCTAGGGCGTGTCTTCACAAATTAATGCAATTTATGTTCGTTTAGCAAATATATTATTACACTTGTTTTGTCCGACATGAATGTTCTAAATGTCAAGTGTGACTGAAAGCTGCTGATTAAGTTCTTTTATCAAAAATGTTTCCAGTAAGTAAAGGTTCAGAGTTCATAAGCCGCGTTTTTGGCACATGAAGTAGACTAAAATTCAATTATGTTATACTGACTTAATTATTTCACTTTTTAGTATTAGAAGGTCTATATTGTACGATTTTAACAATAGTTTTTGCATTTCGTTCGGATTTATGTGACTTACACAAGCTCAAATTTCGTATAATTCGTAGTTTTGATGAAAAATACGTAGTAATTTTTGCTATTTTTTCCTCAATTTACTCTCTATTTTTAATATTTTATTATGAGGGCAGCTTTGCAACACTTTTATTTGAACATATTTTGCATATTTTGATGTGTTTTACAATATATGACAAAAAGAAAGTATTGCACAATTGCGCTCATATAAATAATTGAGGTAAAAATAGCAGAAATTGCGTATTTTTCATCAAAACTGCGAATTATACGAAATTTGAGCATCTGTAAGTCACATAAATCCGAACAAAATAAGAAAAATATCGTTAAAATCGTACAGTATGTACAGTCGTGGAAAAAAAAGTCAACACCCCCTACTAACTCTTCAACAAATTATCGTAAACGGAAGTTGCTGGTACCGAACGATTGGAAACAAAGTCTACTTTTAAATGATGTATACAAAGTTTCCTTAGGGGCCATCTACATATTAAAACGAACCCAAACGTCATTTTTTTTCAATAGCAATACCCAATTTTAACGAGATATTTCAAATCTTCGGTTCAAACTATGCCTAGACACCAAATTTCAAGCCACTTGAATGATAAGTTTTTGAATTATAAACATTCAAAAATTAGTGCTTCTAATGTTAAATTACATTTTCATATTTTTATTTATATCTCCTCAAATTATGCTCCTAATGTGTTAATTTTTTGTGTAGCAATAATGCTAATGTGTCCAAACATAAATACGCTGAATTTGCAATTTTTATAATTTTATAATATGAATTATGAAATTAATATTCGAAAAAATTATGAATTGCAACCTACAATTTTTTTTATGGATTTAGATTTATTAAGTTCTGCTTTATGGAAATCCGAAATTTCATATTTTTCTTCCAAATAGTTTTCAAATTATGCTTAAAAAACGGCAAAATGGTGGTTTAAGGGGCCGTGTATGATAGAAGTAAGTAGATATTTGGAAATTTCTTCTGCTGTCCTGTTATCTAACAGGTTTCATAAGGTGCCTTGATCAAGAAGGGGGCTTTCTCTGTTAACAATCGAGTAACGAACTTCAATTTGGATACAGCCCTTAAAATACGCTCGTTTTAAAATAATTAATTTCTCTGAAACTTATGGTACGAATTGCATAAAAATTTGTTTTTAGGCTAATTGAAGGATGTAGAGTTCATTAATGCTGTCAGAATTGGGTATTGCCATTGAAAAAAATGAAGTTATGGTTCATTTTAATATGTAGATGGCTCCCTAAGCACATTTTATATACATCATTTAAAAGTAGACTTTATTTCCAATCGTTCGATACCAGTAACTTTCTTCTACGATAATTTGTTGAATAGTTAGTAGGGGGTGTTTACCTTTTTTTTCCGCGACTGTACCTTCTAATACTAAAAAGTGAAGTAATTAAGCCAGTATAGCATAATTGAATTTTAGTCTGTCTCATGGGGCAAAATTGCACCTGATACTTTCATTAAAATATGTTACCAAATGTGGTGTCATCTATAATAATAAAAAATTAAAAAGATAATACAACATTGGGAGTAAAACTAGAAAACGGGAATTCTGCGTTTTCAGAATTGAGTATCGCCCCCGATGAAAAAAAAATATATGTATATATAAATAGTGCAAAACATATTTCAATTTTAAGACTTAAAACACATACTTTTATTTTATGTAAAATGACTTCATATATATATATATACGCATCCACTTAAGAATCCCACATTTACTATCCACTCTTAAACATCTACAGTAAAGCATGAATAGGATGTCACTATCGCAAAATAATACACAAATGCAGCAAAAAGATGCCGTCATTAAAGAAACTCGACAAAAAAAGGCTATCTAATGATCCACAGGCCTTCATTTATTTGTAACATTAATATAGATAACTTAAAATTAAATATAGTTTATAATAGCTCCATGTTTTAACAGAAATTATTCGTTTATATTTTTTCAAAATAGCACGTATTTTAATTACATTTTCTTTCGGTTGTTATGAGAAAATGGCAACAAATTGCTATTTTTTAACTATTTTCCCTTTATTCTCTACATAAATGGAGTACTTGAGTTGCCAAAATTAAACAAATGGTGCTAAAAACTACAAAAAAAAAATTAATATTTCAAAAATCAATGGAGATACAGTTTTCAAACAAATTGCATTTAAAAGTACTTTTTTTTTCCAATTCGACGGTATAAAAATTGAAAATGTGCAATGCTCCGAAATTTTAAAAAATGCTATAGAGTATTTAATTGTACAATGATGCATCTGCTTTGTTTATTGCTGGCTTCTATAAGGTAACGTTATTTTTCGGACACAAAATAAGCTGCGAGAAAGAAATAGCATACCGTACCGGGGGCTAAAAAGAGAGATGGGGAGAGAATACTGGGAGTAAATACCAAAATCTGTAGATAGGCCCTGGGTCAATCAGAGTTTGTCAGTGTTTATGCTTGAATATGAACAAAACTGTTTCCGAGTAGCAATCTTAATCTTATTTAATCAGAGAATTCTGTGAATAAATAAGACTATGATTGCTATTCGAAAATAAGGGCGCTCAAACTCAAGCATCCGTATGAACCTTGATGATTTCATATTGTATTGAGACAACATGTAGGTTAAAATGAACTTCTTGATAGTTAATCTAGTTTCAATTCTAATGCATTATAATTTTGAAGATGAACAATTTTTTCTGTTAACAGTTTAACATTTAAAATTGAATTCTAGAACAAAATAATAAAAGCATTTATAAAATATTAATATCTAAAAGTGAGTTTTCGAGAAAAGTATTAGGAAAAAGAAAATAAGTTGAGACTGGTGTGAATCAATAAGAACTAAAATATCTTCTTAAAACACCATCAAAATCATTTAAATGCGCTTGACCTTTCGAAATATCTGAGTCTTTCTTCGTCAGGGAAAAAGAAGACGTGCTTCTATTATGAAAGCAGCAGCAAGACTAAAATGAGAGATAGGAACCGAGCTGAAGAAACAGCCAATAGGAAAGCAGAAATCAACAGCCAACAGGAAAGTAGATGACAACAGCCAATCACTGAAGAGTATAATCAAAACAAAACAACACAGAGTAGAAGGGGAACAAGGAAGCAAATTGGAAAAAATATATGAAAATAAAATTAAATAAAATTAAAAATAGATTATAATAAAATGAAAACACACACATATATTAAAATATGGGATCACATGAAATAAAAATAAATAAATAAATAAAATATAAAAAAAACAGATTAATATTGATTAATACAAAAAATATATTATGTGATAGTACTGAAAAGGTCTTTCCAAGCTGCAGAGAGCATTGTGGAATCAGATTTATCATTAACAATAACTTCACCATTAAAATAAACAGCTAAATTATCAAGAAAGTCCAACTCACAGACACTATTGGCGTTAAAGAAATTTTTTTCATTTTAAAAATTAAAACTATGGCCGGAATCCCAAGAGTGCTTAGCAATAGAAGAATTAGAAATTTCTTGATTAATTACATAACGAGAGTGCCCTTTTCATCCTGTCAATAAAAAAATCGGTGTTTTTTACATGTATGTAAATCGTGCTCTCAAAATTTGTTCCGACTCTGCATCCCTTAAGGATGAACTTAATTACTTAAAAACTGTTGCTGTCAAAAGAGGTTTCAATCATTCTGTTATCAATAATGCTGTGAAGAAATTCCACAGACCGTCTAATATAGTTACTCTTTCCAAATCTGTAAAAAGAAACCTGATAATTTTGTTGTCTTCCCCTTTTATCCTTCTTTATGTTTCAAATTAGCTAAAGTTTTAAGACGCTTCAATTTTAACATTATCTTTAAACCTGTGAATAAATACAAATTCCCTCTACTTCACTAAATCTCCTGTTCCTGATCTTCGTAAATGGGGAATTTATAATGTTCCTTGAATTGGCTGTGATTTATCTTGTATTGGTCAAACTAAAAGAAATCTCGAAATCTACTTTAAAGGACACTCTTCTTATGTAATTAATCAAGAAATTTCTAAATCTTCTATTGCCAAGCACTCTAGGGACACCGGCCATAGTGTTAGTTTTCAAAATGCAAAAATTGTCTTTAATGCCACTAGTATCACTGCCTTGGACTTTCTTGAAAATTTAGCTATTTTCCTTAATCGTGATGTCATTGTTAATGATAAATCTGATTCCACAATGGTCTCTGCAGCTTGGAAAAACATTTTCAGTACTACCACATAATTTATTTTTTGTATTAATTAATATTAGTCTGTTTTTATATTTTATTTATTTTTTTCATGAGTTTCCATATTTTAATATATATGTGAGTTTTTATTTTATTATAATCTATTTTTAATTTTATTTCATTTTATTGTCATGTATTTTTTTTTTCAAATTTGCTTCCTTATTCCCCTTCTACTCTGTGTTCTTTTGTTTTGATTAGATTCTTCAGTGATTAGCTGTTGTCTTCTGCTTTCCTATTGGTGGTTGATTTCTACGTTCCTATTGACTGTTTCTTCAGCTTGTTTCCTTTCACTTATCTCTCATTTCAGTCTTGCTGCTGCTTTCATAGTTGAAGCACGTTATGTTTGCGCCTGACGAAGAAAGACTCAAATCTTTTAAAAGGCCTAACGCATTTGAAAGTTTTTGATGGTGTTTTAAGAAGATCGTTTAGTTCTTAAAGTATTACGGGTTTCTTATGAGTACTTTTTTTTTTTTTTAATTTACTTACTTTTTTAATTTCTAATATTAGTATTTCTATAAGGAAAATTACATGTCTTCGACTTCAAACACCTTTTTAACTGAGGCCCCTGTGGACAACTCCACACATCCCCGGGATCAGAACTGGTGAGAAATGGCAGGAGAACAAAATAAGACCTGGATGGTAGCAATTAAAAAGGGGGAGGGGGAGAAGAAATTTAAAAATGGGGTAAAAAAGACCTGAACAGGTGGGGAAAATGAGCTACTTGTAGTAAAAACAAAAAGGTATGATAGAAAAAGCAGAGAGAATTTACTAGGAGGAAGTGCAAGTATATCATTACAACAACTAGATATATTTTTGGATTTTATAAAAAATTTTATAAGTTTTTTCAAATAATTTTTTAAGTTTTTTGTAGATTTTTTATAATACTAGGGGGCTCGGCCCCCTACGAGCTACGCTCGCCAGCCCCCATCCAGACACCGCAGACTCTAAATGCACGATAATTTGATCGGCTTTAAAAAGATTTCGAAAGATTGAATTATAATTTAAAAAACAGTGGCGATCTCCCTATAAACGAATTTCTATTCATTTCACTTTGATTGGGGAATTTTAACGCCAAATCCGCTGCGGTACTACTTGATTATCCGGTCGACCAATTTCGCCAAATTATATAAATCGCCAAACCACTCGCCAAATTATACAAATTGACATAATTTTTATTTTAAATAACTAAAGAACAAATAAATTAGTACCACATTAATAAAAATACAAATAAAACGTCGAAATAAAAATAACTTGATGACGTAGACACGTGTAACAACATTTTAAAATAAGCTAATATAAAAGGAATTAAGTAACCAGTCTTTGTCTCCTAGTATTTTTTAACAAAGCGAAAAGAAAGTTCTTTTAAATGAGACATTTTAAATTAATCGTTTTTAATCTGACGTAATTTTGACAAAGCTATTCTTTCTCTTTTAAATATTCACGTGAAAATACTTTTGTTAGAAATGAAATATTATTTGTGCTTTCCTAACAAGAATAGTTGAAAAGATCCTCTCAAAATATCAAATAAATGTCTAGCGCAATTTCTAAATTTAAACTGTTTTGCAATATTTTGTGTCCATTTTATGTAATAACTGTAATGTGACGTAAATATGACGTAATTTCTCTTATTTAAGACTTATACCGCATGTTAATGAATTTATTATTTTACAATATCCTTTCTCTTTTAAAATTCATGTGTAAACTTTTTATGACGTAATTTTTAATAAGTTCCTGCTTTTTGTACATAATTATTTAATTTTAATTTGAAAGTATCTTTTCTGTTTATAATAGTCACGTGTAAATAAATTTTTAATTTGAAGCAAACATTATTGTTTCCGTTGTTTATACAGTTGGCAACAGGTTAAATTATTACAATTTTATAAAATAAGTAAAAAATATCTGTCGAAATGCTGAAAATCTGAATTTAAAGTAGAAATGAAACCTCGAAAAATGAGTCAAATTAAAAAAATAAGTGAATTCTGCACACCGGGAAATTATACCATATAAAATGATCTAAAAATTATTAAATTCCGATGTATAGTTTTTGCTCCTATAAAACTTTTTTAGTGGAACAATTTTGTCCAACTTTAGCATTAAATATCTCTTAAAATAATTCTTCGATTTGAAAACTATTTGCATCAGCGTGTTTATCAAACATTTCTGTATAATACTACCGATTTTCATATTTTTGTATGCATTATTTTTCTTAATATTAACGAAGAAAGACCTCCGGTCACAAAAGATTCAAAACCGGCGGCGGCGGTGGTTACTTTTTTTTAGAATAGAGAAAATATAACAAACTAGCCGCCCTTGGCGACCAGTTTGGTCTCCGTTAGATGTGTGCTAAGCATTGTACCATGTTACTTTTATCAAAATTTAATTTACTTTCTCAATACTTCGCCAAATCAAAAGTTTCTAGTAGAGAAATCAAGAACTCCGTATTTTTATGGGTACTACTTGGTTATTCCATCGACCAAAAATATATCGCCAAACTATAAGATTAAATATCAATAATGGTTTATCGTAAATGTCATATTCGCTTGTTTTTAAGCAAGTTACACGTGTTTACGTCATCAAGTTATTTTTATTTTGACGTTTTATTTGTATTTTTGTTAATGTTATACTATCTTATTTGTTCTTTCGCTATTTAAAAAAATCCCTGCCTGCTCGGGCCTACAGGCGGAGGTAGATTTCGAAGTTAAGTGCTAAATTCACCAACAAAACTTAAATCAAGATTAGAGATAAAACCCAGTTACTTCACTAAAAATGAGCTCTAGGGAGCTAAACATTTTGTGAAAATTCTAATATACACGAATACACACACGCATGTATGTGCAATAGGTTTGAAAAATAGCTAAAGCAAATTCAGAGAACCTCAAAGTGTTAAAATAAGTTAATATTTCCATAGTCGGGTTTTTATGATGTTTTAATACGTTTCTTCAAACTCACATAACGTTACATATTCACCTGCTGAGGTCCATTTTATTTCCAATATGACGCAATATTTTGTTTTTGTTTTTAATTCGTCAAACTATTTATTTCATTTTCAGTTTTCATGCAGAAATCTTACTCTAGAAAACTTATGACGTAATATTCAATTTGTTTTCAATTCGTCAAACTATTATTTAATTTAATTTTCACGTGAAAAACTTGCAATACAAAAGCAATTGTTGTGGTGAGAATTTTATCGCTTTTTTTTAATTGTTGGCAACTGTTATAACGAAAAATATTTATTTTTTCCTGTCATTGTTGTGTAAAAGCTGGTTTTATCAGAATCATGCTAAGACGGTATTCAAAATTTTGAACCCTCCCCGTTTCCATTCCCTTGGGCCGATTTTGCCCATTTTCAATCCCCGCCGAGATATTAGCCATCTCAAAGTTGTTGGCGAGTTTGAAAACGATCCGTGCATAATTGCGACTTTTATCGTGCGGACAAAATTTAGTACATACATACATACATACACATATATATATATATATATATATATATATATATATATATATAAACTTTTTAGGTGGGGGTGGTTTTGGGTTCCTGGGGTCCTATAATGAAAAGTTATGAAGGAATTTTTCAAAACTCGTACCATGGTAACGACTGCAATAGGTAGTATTTCTTACGAAATCTACCTAATAAAAATTATGTCAATTTGTATAATTTGGCTTGTGGTTTGGCGATTTATATAACTTGGCGAAATGGGTCGACGGTATAACTAAGTAGTACCTTTCAGTGGCGTGGCGTGAAAATTTTCGGTGGTCATCGCAATTATTTAAGTTTGTGGTGAAAAATTATTAACTCTAAAATTCAATGGTTGAATGTTCAAAAAAGAAACTTTAAATCTTACCTTCACTTATATATGAACTCCAAATGTTCTGTTAAAACTGGATCGTAGAGTTTTAAAAACTTATTAAGAGTTTTAAAATATTGCTTGGTCATCGCCGCATCCAGCGATGACCGGACGCCACGCCACTGGTACCTTTTTATCCTAGCCAGGCGCAAGTGATAATTCATCAAACATTGTCTTTCCAATCGCATTTTTTCATATTTCATTAAATTCATCTAAAATATAATAATTTCACTCATTTTGTTTGGAATACATAATTTTAATTTTAAATTCATGACTTTCACTTTTTCTTTCCCTTTTTTAAGAAAAAGAAAAGAAAAATAATAAATAATACCAAAAACTATGACTTTTAATTTCAATATCAAAACATTGTTTTAATTTACCACGCGAAAAATAAAAAAAGTAAAAAATGGTCACCTGGCATATAAAAAGCGAAGCGATCAGCCCGGAACTATTGATGACAGTCACATGACTTTGGCTATTATTATGGAGATGAGTAGTAAACTTAAGTACAAATAACAAATGTTAGTAAGGAAAGAAGAGTAGACTATATCAGGGTGTGAAATGGAGCTTCTTAATTGGTTAGGCCTAACTTCGTGAGAAGTTGCCATTTAGATCCACTCTGGGATGCCGTGAGAGTCCTCAGTCAATGTCGCCCAAGCGTCGTGGCGATGCCGGTAACGACGTTACGCCTAAGCGTAGCTCTGAAAAGAGCCAGTCCTCCCGGAACAACATCACCTGATAGTGGGGGCAGGACATCATGATGGAAATGCTGAAAAAAGTCGCAGCAGTGGCCGGTGCAACACTTCGGCAATGCCGTAGGCCCTGACAAGGGCCGGAATACACCAGCAATGCACTGCTCGACTTCTGGACTCGACTGACTGGAACGACTTCGACTTCGAAAACTGTTTGAACCGAGGCTCCCGTAGGCAGCCCCACACATCCCCGGAATCAGGATAAGTGGAGAATGACATGACAATAATGAAGACATGAAGTGAGTGAAGATCATGGCCGAAGGTGGAGAGAGCAAGGCCGATTTCCCATTGGTTGAAGCCTAGGCTTCGCCCTCTGGTGGTCGGACCTTGTAAGGCAAAGCTCTTGCGATGGAAGTGCTCAGAAACTAGATCTATGGAAAACCCCATAAACAAAAAAGGCCCATTAACAGGTCCATACATTTTTTTACATAATAATAAATAATAAGCATTACAATTAAATAATTTTTACGATGTTAATAAAAAGAAAAAGACTATTTACAGAGAAATTTACAATATTTACACTACGAAATTTTCTAAACTTTATCCTGAAGGAGTTTTGAAATCTCATCCATGAAAGTAGGTCTTTTTCTACCAGTATCAGTTTGTTTTACAATTTCGTGATAGATTTTATCAATAAATTCATAAAGTTTAGAATAAGATTCTATTTTAAGTTCAATCTTAATTTTTTCAATAGTTTCAGCAATCTTAATGAATCCCGTGTTAAATTCCTCCAACTGGTACAACTGCGCCGGTTGCGGTGGCGCCATCTTTGGGTCTTTTTGAGAAATTTTCTTTTTTGGGGCTGATTTAACAGGATTTTCGGATATAATGATAGCATAAAATGTACTCTGAAAAATGGATTGCAGTTAATTGTACAATGTAACTATTTTATTTTTAACGGTAAAATTTATAAGCAAAACATGGGTGCCCCTATGGGATCTCCTATATCGGGTTTTTTAGCAGAGTTTAAAATGAGACTTTTTGAAGAGAATATTTTCGTAAAGTTTGAGAAAGTTCCTAAATTTTGGAAGAGGTATGTTGATGATGTGTTTTTAATTTGGGAGGGGGGATTGAGTCTTTTATTGATTTTGTTGATGAAGTTAACAAACTAGATGAGAATATTCAGTTTACCTTTGAATTAGAAAATGATCGTTCTCTTTCATTTAAGATGTGTGCCTTATGAGAGAGGGGTCTGTTTTAAAAAGAAAAGTTTATAGGAAGGATATTAGTAGTCAGCATATTATTCCAAATTCGGCGTATTCACCTTTTTGGTATAAATTCTCAACGTTCAGGTTCATGGTTAATTGTGCGTTTAATATTTGTTCAGAGGATTTTTTGGACGTGGAGTTGAATTATATTTTCAATATGGCTAAAGTAAATGGTTACAAAAGGGAGAAAATTAATAATTTGATTAAAAATTATAAGTGTAAAGGTCATTCACAGGTTAGTTGTACTTTGGTTGATAAGGCGTGCGAGAGGGGGGAAGTTGGTAGATTTAAAAGGTTATCTTTTCCATATATAAAGGGTAATTTTGAGAGACTTAAAAGTAAATTAATGAAGTTTAAGTTAGAATTAGTTGCTAAACCACCTCCTAAATTGAAACATCTTCTGTACAGACCTTTTGATCCGGTTGCACAGGATGATCTCGCAGAGGTGTATGAAATTCCATATGAGAATGAAGGGGGGATATTAATTATTATATTGGTATGACAGGTAGGAAGATTGGGATAAGGAGGAGAGAGCGTGAATCTGATATAAAATTTGGTAGGGATAAGACTGCGTTATCAAGGCTGTTTTTAAAGAGGGGGGTTAATATTAGTTTCAAGGATAGTAGATTAGTGTTCGTTTCGAGTTTATACCGCAAGTCAATCATCCGTGAATCTATTGAGATATATTCTAGGAGGGATACTGTATGTAATGATTCTTTTTCCTTTGATATTCCAATTTTATGGTTGGAATTCCTTAATAAATACTTAAAAAGTGAGTCTGGTAGAGGGAGTCGCGGTAGCGTAGGCTATTTGAGATCATAGAGGGCGCAGTGTTTGCATTTTTTATGTTTTTTGGCTTTTAGATTATTTTTTGGTACCCAGTGTCATTCATTTCTATTGATTATGTGTGTGTTATGAATACGGTTTTTACTATTGAACCGAAACATGTCAACATATTTTGATTTTTATTTGTGACACCTATTTAAGTAAAATAAATGTATGTTTTTATTTATAGGATTTTCGGAGTTTGGTTTAATTTCATTGTTTTTAAGCGTATCTGCATAGGATTTTCGAAATTTTGGTTTTAATGGGAAGTTCTTACACCCCTTAAAAGAGGCCGGATAATTCGACCCGCAGTTACAGCAGGTCGGCGGTGGTTTTTCCTTACTTTCTTCGTTTTCTTTAGAGCTGCTAGTTTTACTCGGGCAATCCAAACTTTTATGAATTTTCCCGCATCCTACACATTTTGGTTCCACAAAGCAGTAAGTGCTAATGTGGAAAAAGCCTTGGCAATTCCAGCATTGCATTGCTTTATGGGGGACGCTATAATTCTCAACTTCGATACGAATTTTGAATAAATCTCTAACTTCAAGAAAGGTTTTCGATTTTTCATTTTTTACGAGATGGTTTAAGAAGAGGGGGAGGGCCCTCTTGTCAACTCTACTAGTCATTTGCACGACTTTTACTGTTTCAAATCCTTTATCAACAATTTCTTGTTCGATGTCAACTATTTTACACGTTTTGGGGAGCCCTCTGATAACAAATTTAAGGGGCGCGATGATGTCTGGCACCACGTAAAATTGGTAATTTTTCTCTTTAAGATAATTAATAAGTTTATCTTTAGTAGTAATGGGATACGTCTTCTTATACAGGGTGTCCGGTCTCAACGGTGTCCAATGGCTAATTCCTAAACCGTTAGTCATAGACATATAGTTCCAATTACAAAAATGTTTAAAATCAGGTAAAGAAATATTTTAAAAGGGATTTGGGTCAATAAAAACATTTCTTAAAAAATTACGAAACTTTAATTTTTATACGTTCCCCCGGTCCTATAACTTATATTTAGTAAAATTTTCCTTTTACACTGACAATTAATACACAAAAAGTCCCGTTATTCTACGATTAAAATTGACCGAGTAATAGCTGTTTAAAGTTGGAGCATATTTTTTGCTGCAAATTGGGGGGTCATTCACAAATTTAGTCGAAATATAATTTCGTCAGACATTTTAAAAAATGGTGGAGAGTAAAATTAACATTGCAATATAAATTTGAAATCTTTAATCATTCTGACATATTAATGCAAAATATACAATTTATAATAAACATTTAAAAAGAAAGAAAAATCAGAATTTTTGTTAAATAAAATGATGCTAAATCAACAGCCTCAATTCTTTACAAAATGATACGTATTTTAAAATATTATAAGATTACTCTAGCCTGCAAAAGTTGGGTTATGTCATGTTTTTTAGCTTTTGATAATTGATCATTATGTATTCTGTACCGCTGAATCTGTAATTGACGTTTATTTTTAACCATCACATCAGGATTTTTCGTAAATTTCAAAGTTAAAATTGAATCTCCTCCCTCATCTCATCAGACCACTCAAATATTTAGCTGCAAGAATCCCACGATAAATAAAAATATCGAATAAATTATTGAATAAAATAAAACAGAATAAAATAAAATAAAATAAAATAAAATAAAATAAAACAAAAAAAGTTTTACGTATGTTTTATAGTATGAGATTTTCGCTATATTTTAACTTACACATTTACGATTTGCAAAAAAATTCTAACGTGATGGTTAAAAATGAAGGTCATTTTCAGATTCAGTGCTAAAAAGTGCGTAAAAATCAATTATCCAAAGTTAAAAAACACAACCATCTCCTCTACTTTATAGTATCCGATTTTTGTTATTCTTTAAATTTGACAATTTATGATTTGCGAAATATCCTGACATGATGGTTAAAAATTAAGGTAATTTTCGGATTCAGTGCTAAACAATACATAAAAGTTAAAAAAACCAACAATCGCAGTCTTGTATTATCTAATCTAAAACTTTTTCTTAAACTTCTTGACGGTAATCTATCCGAAATTTTTTGTGTTAACCTGTAAAATAAATATAAATGGTAACCACCAAAAATCCTAATAATATTAGATTGCTATTGGATTTGCGCCAGTATGTAAAATGTAATCT
Organism: Maratus speciosus; assembly: GCA_963932465.1. Classification (NCBI taxonomy): domain Eukaryota; kingdom Metazoa; phylum Arthropoda; class Arachnida; order Araneae; family Salticidae; genus Maratus; species Maratus speciosus. Next base: position 367,852,015 of record OZ010794.1, on the reverse strand, counting down.
CGATCGGATATTTAAAAGTGAGTTAAAGTTCGACTACAAATTTTGAACTGGAAAAACATACATACTATCGTTGAAGTAACATAAAAACTTATAAAAATAACTTAATTTTTGTTAAAAGAAATCATAAAAGAAACAGTCTCAAATCTCGACAAAATAAAACATATGTTATTTTAACCAATCTGAAGCTTAATAAATGTTAACTTAATCGTAATACTTGTACGATTTTTTTTCAAAGCGCAGATACACATGAAATAAGATCTTCGAATGCTTTAAGCACTTGGTATGTGACCCCTCAAACCCAAGCCGAACTCATTTGTTTTCAAAGCAGAAAAGTGGCATAAGTCATGCCTTTTTAAAGTTTCATAACTCACCCAATTTTAGTGTTATATGAATGGGACTTTGTTTGTCCTACTTGTCAGTGTAATAGGAAAATTGTATTAAATATGACTTATAGGACCGGGGGACCGTATAAAAATTTAAATTTCGTAATATTTTAAGAAATGTTTTTATTGACACAAATCGCTTTTTAAATATTTCTTTAACTGATTTAAAACATTTTTGTAATTGAAACTATATGTCTATGGCTAACAGTTTAGGCATTAGCCATTGGACACCGTTGAGACCGGACACCCTGTATAGGCTACGGAGAGAATGGGAGGAGCCAAAGGCGGAGTCTGAGCTGCTGTTCGCAGTCAGAGGAAAAAGATAGTGAGGAATACAGTAGTTAGTGTAAAGTGCAATAATAATAAAAGCACTTAATAAAATAATAAAATGAGATTAAAAAATTATTAAAGAAGGGTATTTAAGATAATTCCCAACTTGGGTCTGTTACGATTAGCGTTGTTGTGTATGACATAATCAGGTAAATTATTTAAGGCACTATTATCAGAAATTTCAAGGGAGAGGTGAAAGTTAATATTTAACCCTAGATCTACCGGGAATTTTATTCAAGTTTTAATAAAACGTTCTACACCAGAATTTTTATTTAAAACTATTTAACTTATTTATTTACCTTATTTTTGTCTGGTTTATATACTTAGTTTATTTTATAGAAATTTCTGATTTGAATGAATATTTTGTATGTACCTGTCGGGTCCAATGGACCCGTCTGGTAGACGGAGGGTTAAATGCTGAATAAAATCATTAAGTTTAGGAAAATTAAGTTCTTTGTACAGATGGACATTACATACATAATAAGGGGCATTACAAATAATTCTAGTAGTTGAATTTTGAGCTTGGAGGAGAAATTTAATGTGAGATTTTGCAGCAAAACTCCATACACAGCAACAGTAGGTTAAAATAGGACGTAAAAAGGATGCATACAACAGCAGTTTATTTTTAAGAGATAATTCACTATTTCGAGCCAATAAGGGATATAATTTACTTCTAGCTGCTCGAAATTTATTACGCATACTGTGAATGTGTTGTTTAAAAGTGAGTATTGTTAAATTTAATTTTATATTTGTCTCTATTATCGTTAAGAAGGTTACAAAAAAGGATAGCTTGGGTTTTATTAATATTAACTGCTATACGCCATTTGTTAAACCATTGGGAGAGTAATTTAAGGTAACGGGTGATAGAAAGGATGGCGTACCGGCGGTTTTTATTAAGGGAAAAAACACAGGTATCATCAGCGAATTTTGCAAGGAAAATATGGGGGGAGGTGGGGATATCATTAATAAAAAGCGTAAACAGAAACGGGCTGAGGCGACTGCCTTTGGCAGGCCAAAAAGGGCAAAAATATTTCTAGAAAGTTTGTCTTTAATTTTAACATGGAAATTACGATTCAGAAGGAAACTAAAAATTAATCTAATAAGGTGGGGGGGGGGAAGTGGAAATTAATGAGTTTAAAAATAAGGCCATAAATCCAGACTTTGTCGAACGCCTTTTCGATGTCGAGGAAAACTGCCGCAGTGAATTATTTAGAGATTTTTCCCGTAGTAATGTGCTCCACGAGCCTGTAGACCTGATGGGGGGCAAAGAGCCCCTCCCTAAACCCAAACTGGACTGGAGATATGATATTATTAATTTGGCTGTGGGCATTGAGTTCTTTTGCAATAAAGGCTTCGGTGAGCTTACTAAGGGAGTTGAGAAGAGATATGGGCCTGTAGCTGGTAGGTAATTCGGGATTTTTTTAACTTTTTAGAATAGGGGCAGTAAGGGCAGTTTTTCAGTAGAAGGTTCCTGTCTTTGGAAATCAAGATATTTCTTTAAGTCCTCTTGTGTTCTAGTCATGATTATTTCATCAGATTGATTACGTGTACGTTGGAAAATTTTCCTAGCCCTATTGCGATTGATGGTGAGCCTGCGGACAAAGGGATCAAGCTTATAAAATTCATTATTGATGACCTTCGTAGTAACACTATCAGCAGCTGTCTTAATCTCATTAGTGATGGAGTTGACCACAATGTATTCGCAGATTATATATATATATAAATTTTCCTTATAAAAATACTGGTATTCAAAAGGAAATGGAGAAGTAAGAAAGCCGCACGAACCCTGTATTATCCATTGTAACATAAATACTGTCTTCGCGACTTATATGTTTTTAAGCGAAATTAATTACATGAATCGAATAAAATTTCTCATTGCTTTTATTTTTAAATTGAATGGGTGTTCCGTAACAAGCGTTTCAAATATTAGTATTCTAATAACTTATTTTGAAACATGTTTGATTAATTGCATGGAGAAAATTAACTTGTATCTGCTTTTAAAAACTATCGACGTTATAATTGTTTCTAGCATTAATTAAAATTTAATCAAAACAACTCTTTAATAGAAAAGCCCAATTTTTCAAAACTATGGATCATAGTATATGGTTTAATTTTACTGCGAATTCCACAGGATTATAAATTTCTAAAAGATATTACAATCACTTAGAATTCCGTATGATGAAAATGTCCGTTCATTAATATAAATATAATTTAGTAACATAAGATTTATTTTTCCATTTATCAACTAAAAAACCTAATGAAGCTGCTACTTATCTAATACATATTTATTTGCTGTTTTGAAAACAATTAGTATATTTTATTGTTATTAAATAGTTACAGTTTATACGATTTCTCTGCAGGGAAATATTTCAACAGATAATTGTAACTGTTTGTTATTATAAGAAATTAATTACTTGTCACTTTTACGTTTCTGAAAATATTAATTGTATTCCTAATTAATTATAAAAATATCGTTTCCAATAGTGTAAATTAATTCTAACTAAATATTAAATATGCCCAATAAACATGCTTTTGCTTTAATTCAATGTTCATCGCAATGAATGGAGCTCGGAACTTTAGTGTAATATTATAATAAAAACAGTCTAATTAATTTTGCTAACGCACTTTTTATGTTAACTAAAGATATTTGCTTTGTAGAAAGTACTTTAAAAGTTAAAACGAGAAACATAAAGCATTATCGGTTTTAAGATGCATATATAACACTACAAACAGTCCAAAGTTTGATTTGTTACTGTTTAAAAGTTTTCTGTGAAAGAATATGCTCCAATAGGAAACTAAAATTGGTTATTATTATAAGAAGTTATATGCTTGTCGTCTCTAAGGCACTTTCCGAAAATTATTTTAATTAATAGTCGTCATTAACTAGTAAAATATCATTTTCAATAACGCAAACTAAATCTAAATGTTAAGTGTTAACATGTAGATACAATTACTTTAGATATAATGAACATTTCAATCAATGCTAAATTTACAGAATGAAGTTCCCAAATGCGAATTTTACTTTATTTCTAAGGTATAGAAAGATATCATAAACCTTAATTAAATAATAACAATTCATCAGCGATAAAAAATAAAGCTAGTCGAATGTGGGAATCACAAAACTTTCTTCTATCTCATACACATTAATACTTCCTGAAAATTGCAGCATAGCAGCGCCAACGGTTAGGTGATTTACACCAAAATCTAATCAGCAAGAACTTATATCAACTTCTAATTTAATTTGAAGTTTGATGAAAATCCATGCATTAGTTTTTGAGACAGAGCTATTGCGGAAATCGTGAAAAGTTCTGAATAGCAGTGGCACCTGGTGGGGAATTTACACCAAAAACTGAACAACACTAATTTCTATCAGGGTCTAACTGAATCTGAAATGTGATGAATATTCGTGCATTAGTTCTTGAGATAGAGCTATTGCGATAATCATGAATAATGCAGCATAGCAGCGCCACCTATTGGGCGATTTACACAAAACGTTATGAGCACCAAACTATATCAAGGATTAACTGAATCTGAAGTTTTTTTGAAAATCAGTGAATTTGTTCTTGAGATATAGCCATTGTGGAATTCATGAATAATGCAGCATAGCAGATCCACTTGCTTGGCGATTTACACCAAAACGTGATCAGCACCTAGTTACATCAGGGAATAACTGAAGTTAAAGTTTTATTAAATCCCGTTCATTAGTTCTTGAGGCAGAGCGCCCACAAAATTTGTGTCACATACAGACTCACAGACAGACATTTTATTGAAACATGTTTTTCAGGATCTCTGACCTTTAAAACGTGTAAATCCGTCCAAAACCGCAACTCGAAAAATTTCACGAATCCAATACTTTCTTTTTGTAACGATAGAAGAAAGTAAAAATTGTTGTTTAAATTTCGCATATAAAATATCAGTGACAAAGTCAAATTGCTTTCACTACGAATAAGTCTAATGTCCTTAATTATTAGAATTAACTTCTGGAAGCCTGCCAAAACGTACATAGGACTTTCGTACTTATTGCTTACGAATGATGTTTAAAAATCACATAATTTCAATGTTTACATCATCAAATAGGAGGAAAATGCACTTTATAATGAATTTTGTTTGAAAACGGTAGCTCAGTTTAACAACTTTTTAAATAATTTTCAAGCATGAATTTTCTTTTAAATCTCTCTCAACAATCAGCATTTCTTTGCTAATGCATTTGATATAAAGTAACAAGTTGGAAATTGCTCATCAAACGTGGCAAATGAGGTGCGTTCGTACTATAACTAGTTTTATAATTATTTTTTGCACTCCATATTGTACTGAATGTGTATTTATTTGCAATTCATAAGTGCATAGTCTGAAACATCATTAAAATGCACTTGCAATAATTTTTTCCCATTCCCCTTAATGTAACGGAAAACTTTTGACTGTCCCTGTAATTAATCTATACATCCGATTTTCATGAAATTTGAAATGGCTCGACAAAATTTTGCAGCAATTATATATTTAAAATTTCAGCCCATTCGGAAAGCTGCAACATCATTAAAATGCACGTGCAATAATTTTTCCCATTGGCCGTAATGTAAAGAAAAACTTTTGACTGTCCCTGTAATTTAACTATACATCCGATTTTCATAAAATTTGAAATGGCTCGACAAAATTTTACAACAATCATATATTTAAAATTTCAGACCATTCGGTTGGGTAGTTTTTGCTCTATTATATGCGGACGGACGGACAGACAGACGGACTGAACGACGACTATAGGTGCTACGTATTTATATAATTACGAACGCACCTAACAAATGACAAATCTACTAGAACTTGCAACAAATTGCCATTATCAAATTAAAAAGAAAATAAATAATGAAAAAGCATGATTCCGGCACAGGTAATGAAACATTCACAACGCTTGCAGATTACTGGTTAAAAAATTTAATTTTTTATTTACAATGAAATGAGATACCAAATACGTTAATAAAAAAAAAAAAAAATAGAAAAAAGGAATTCTGCTTTTTCGGAATTTAGTGCCGCCTCCGATGAAAAAAAAATTATATAAATATAGATAATAAAAACCATTTTTTCAGTTTTAAAACTTAAAATACACGCACTGATTTTGTATAAAATGGCATCATTTGCATCCGATGAAGAATTCCACGCTTACGATCCAGTCCTAAACAAATTCTATACAAAAGTATGCACATGACGTCACTATCGCGGAATAATACACAAACGTAGCAAAAAGCGATGCCTTCATTCCAGAAAATCGACAAAATATCTGGCATCTAACGTTTCATATTCTTTCATTTGTTTGTAACAATAATATGGATAGTGAAAATTAAATATAGTTTATATTAGCTCCATGTTTTATCAGATATCATTAAATTTATATTTTTTTAATTTCGGAAAATTTTATTCGACACGGACTAATAAAATTGCATTCTTTCAGCTTTTTCATAGGAATTAAGTAAATGCTGAGAAAATAAGTCACACAAATATCCTTTTAAATACATTTTTATAGGAGATGATATTATTAGCCTAGCACGTATTTTAATTTTTTTTAGTTGTTATAGAAACAATGGCAACAAATAGATATAGTAATCTACTATTTTTCCTTTACTTTCTACAGAAATGGAATACTTCAGTTGCCACCATTACAGAAATGGCATTAAAAACTACAAAGAAAATTAATATTTCAAAAATAAATTGAGATGCAGTTTTCAAACAAATTGGATTTAAAAGTACTTTCTTTTCCCTAAACAACGGTCTAAAAATTAAAAATGTGCGATGTTTAGAAGTTAAAAAAAAATTGCAGTAGATTATCAGTATTTAACAGTACAATGATACACCTGCTTCGTTTTACTAGCGGCTTATGATTTGGTGTAGCGTTATTTTTTAGTGACGACACTTTAATTGTTGTCTGAAGGAAACAACTTATGAGAGGTCTAAAAAAAACTATAAAAATTCATTTTCTGTAATTGATGTTCATATCCGGTAATGTATATGAAGTCTGTCCTGCACTGTTCTTTACAGTTTACATATATCACTTAATATACTAAAAAAAGTTAAGTTTAAATATGCAGCTGAAGACGCACTTCCACATTTATTGGTAATAATCCGTCCTGTAATCAAATTCGCTGTGTCTCTCTGTAAATGGATGATTAATTCAATACGCTCTAAAGCAGATAAAATGTTGCCGTCAACATCAGTGAGGGATATCATTGTCATTATGTTTGAATAATCGTTACAGTATTAAAAGTCATCATAAACGATTTTTCCTTATACACTGTAAAAAAAAATCTGTAGTTCTACAAATGCAAAGTTACATGATTACTAAACTTTCATCTGTAACTGTACATAAAAAGCTGTAAATCTACAAAACTAGTTTTTGTAAAGCTACAGAAATCTGGAGCTTTACAAATGAATCTGCTAAAATTATAGTAATCTTACTAAAATTTTATCTGTAACCCTGGTTGCAGTTACATGAAAAGTTCTGGACACCCCAGTTTCCTAAAAAATTCTTAGTGACCTTACAGATTTTTTGTGCAAGAGTGTACCTGTTACATGAATTTTTGTTGTTACCGTTACATAAAAGTTCTAGGAATCCCAGTTTCCTAGAAAAACTTTAGTAACTTTACAGATTTTTTTTTTTTTTTTTTTTTTTTTTTACAGTGTATACAGTAATGTAATGGAATTCTTTTGTGTATCTCTGTAAACTAATCAAAAGTGCTACGCACTTAATTTTCAAGAGGTAAATTTTATAGTGAACCTCAATGACATATAAAATTTAAATGTCAATAGAAGTATATTTACCTGGTAAGAGAACAGACAAACGGCCAGACAAGCATACACCAGACAAACCGAAACCATAAACTCTTTTCAACTATGTCCAAAATAGTTAAAAAGTATATGAATCATAAGATCAGATTATTCACAAGATATCGCAATTGGGTGCTAAACTAGAAACTGTCTGGTTACAGACAGAATTTCATTTTATGTTGAACTTAAAATTAACATCACCTTAAGTAAATCTGGTTGAAAAATACGTTGCGATAGAATACGCTCAGAAAATTGCTCTTCATTTATATAAGTTTTCACTTTTATCTCCATGATTGCGGGCACTCAGTGAGCTTTTGAGTAAAAAAAAAAAAATTATAAAATATACAAATATATTATATATATTGCCCTGATTAGTGCCTTTTTCTGTAATGCGGCTTTTGATGCCTAATTTACAGCTTTTCCTGTCATTCCTTGGCGAGTGCAATTTGCCATTTCTGACTCTTCAAGTGCTAACTCTAAATTATAACTCTAATATATTTAGCAGTTTTCGTATCAACAGCTATACTTCAACTCAATTTTTCAAATATATATTTTACTATTCTACTTACTAACCATTCCTTGAGTTAATTTTAAAAACTTAATATTTAATTCTTAATCTTTTATATTTTGTATAAATTTTTGATTTTGCTTTAACGTTATTGTCATTTACTTCTTAACCCGTTATCTACTGACGGTACTTATAAATACCATTAAAATAACTTGTTGTAAAATTAATTTAATACATCGATTAGTTGTAATACAGTTTAGAATGAGTTATACATACATACATTACTTTATCTTGTTCCAAAAATATTATTGGTTACACAAAACAAAAATATTTTTATAAGGATGATTTATTTTTTCTTTGTATCTTTTCAGCTTTCTTGGCGTTCGGGAGGGGGGGGGGGGGATTTATCAGTTCGGAAATATTTCTACATTTCTATTGTAAGAACATTATATTTGTACATTTTCTAATTCTACAAAATACTAAGAAATATATTTAAAATAATTAGATTTGAGTGGAGGTATAAATATTGCATAAAATCACTGTAAATTCAAATTTAATTAATCCTTCTAAATCTTTCAGTCCTTTTAAAATCCTTCTAAAATTTATCAAATAATTATGTAAATCTTCTAATGTAGTTTAAACAACTCACGAAAAAATCTTTAGAAGATAAAATTTTCATGAATTCATTATTCAGTACATAAAAGGTTAAGTAGTTTTAAACTGCACTTTTTCTTTTCCCAATGGCTCACAATGATACGAGACATTCAAACAATAGGGATTTCAAATGTAATATATTGTAAAGACAATGTATTGTATATAATATACAATATAAAGACAATATATTGTATATTATATGTATGTATATAATAATATATTACGTACATAATATGTTATATATTAGAGACAGTATAACATATATTACATATACAGGGTGTCCAGCGAATAAGACCCTGATTTCAAAATTAAATATCTCGAAAACAAATATCAATAGAATTATACGGTAAACAGTTTCTTTATTAGCTGAGTCGTAAAAATGTTATACAGAAGTTCAAAATTTAGTTTCAAAAACCGTTAACAGATGGCGCTGTACTCGATATGCCTATAAATTGTGCTTCGAAGTCCAAAGCGATCAGTTCGAGGCACTTCAACTCATTTTGAGGAGCCAATGCTGAGTCGACTCACTTGACTGATGAGCCAACATAGTGATTCGATTCTCCACTCACTTGTGGAAGTAACATTGGTTGGTTGTAAAGATGACGCAATTCTATTTTTCGCATCGCGGATAAGAAAATTTTTGAGTGAATGCTTGAATTATTTTGGTTTTAATTTTACATAAAAGGAGTTTTTTATATTAGACTTTGTTGGATGGGAACTGGGAACAATCAAACTAAAAGTCTGCAAAGGCCCAAATTTATAAGACCTGGTCCGGCCCGCCCTTAGAAAAAAATTCGGCCCACCTCTATATAAAATTTAAAAATTCGACCCGTACAAAAAAAGTAATGGCCCGTCTCGGTATAAAACTGATCCGGCCAGGAAAAAAGTTAAAATATCGGACTGAGGCCGTCCGGCCCACTAAATTTCTAGAAAGCATGAATTTTTTACGTCAATATGGTTAAAAATAGTTCGTTACGAGGAGTTCTGACCAAAAATACTTATTTTAGCTTTTATTTTCAGTTTTATAAACTTCATTTTTAAAGAAGAGTCCTGTGCTGCGATATTTATGTTTTTAATGAATCTCTATTTGTATGTAAATGTTTCAGTTAAATTTAATATCGTTAATTCATATTCTATTCATTGGAGATTTAATAATGTGAAAAGTTCTATTTAGTAAAATCGTCGAAGACGAAATTGCTTAGGAATGAAAAAATATACGTTATAGACAAGTTTCCTTCTGTGCAGGTTTAAATATATTATAAACTTTTCCTCACATATTATTATATTCATTTTTCATGTATCAACACATTTTTTAGTTTATTCTCTTCAGACCCCAGGGTTTATTTTCATATATTTTCTTACTTCAGTTATGAATTTATATTTGCAAAGTGATAACTAAGAAAGATTGAAAAGCAAAAAAAATTAAATTTAATTTTTGTACATAAAATTTGATATATCATATATAACACATGGGACACAATAAATACATTTTTTGATAATTTTTTAGGATATTTTCTTTTGTTTTGAATGGAAAAAATAATGAAAAATATTAAATAATCATGCATTTAATAAATTTTTATTTTTAATGGGCTCTCCATGTGGTATTTTAACGAATAAAAAAGTTATTTACTTTTCGTTTTTGTATATTTCCCTCATTTTTGCTGCAAGTCATTTTTAAATCCCATTTTATGGCAGAAAAAAGCACTATAAGAAACAATTTGCTCTTTTGCTTTAGTTTGGCTATCTTTGAAGATTCCATTCACACCATTTTCATTTTATTAATCATTATTTATATACAAGGAAAAAAATTGTAAAGATGTGTATCCTATAGGATACTCCAGGTCCGAAGAGGTTAAGACAGCATTCCGTCATACACAGGTTCTTTTTCACATGTTTTATTGTATTTTAATTTTATTGCTTAGAAATGGCTTTTCTTTAAAAAGAATAAATTTTAAAGTTTAATTGTACAGTAATATGGCAATAAGTATAATTGTAATTTAAAAATACATGCATTTTTTGCAAAAAGTCTTGGGTTGGGCCAAATTTTACTTATTTTTGCACGGACCAGACCAAGCCAATACAATAATTTTCATACGGGCTGGGCCGGCACTTAAAATGTCGCCCCTTACAAACCTTGGAAGAAAGAAACCAATCCCGGATCAATACTGAAAAATTAAGTCCGGCTCGGCGCGATCTTTCAGAAAAAAGAAAGGCCCTAGCCTTGTCTGGAAAGAGCAATACCTAGGCCCTTCTCAAGCCTTCAGAAAAGAAGTAAAGCCCTGTCCGACCCCAGTGCTGCGAAAAATTGGTCCTAGCCCTGCCCACGGGCTGCGCCGGTGAACACCACTAAGCCAAACTGTAAAATATAGAAATATTCTTGTTTAATCCCGTACCCCCCCCCCCCCCCAATGTCTAAAAAATTACATTGTTTTTAACTGGGAGTGGAAGGTTTTGAGGAGTTATTTTTTATATATATCAAAATTTAAAAATTTAAATTTTCTGCGCTGAAAACAAAACGGGTTTTTTTTTTGTGTGTGTGTGTGTGTGCGTGTGCGCTCGGCGAGCGCCCCCCCCCCCCCCCCATCCAACCTATTTCCGAATGTACTGAAACTAAAATGATGAAAAAAAAATAGGGGCCATAGTAGTGTATTCAAACTTTGCTAGAAAATTATAGCGATTATCCTCGGTCACATAGTTTTGGAGATGATCGTATTTTTCCGTTACACACAAATTTTACTCTGCGGGGCTCAGAGACAGCATTTTTAACTATCAAGTTATAAATTTGAAAGGCCTGACTATTGAGGCGATTTGGAATCAAATAGCTTTATCCATTTTTTTAACATAAATAAATTGCTTAAATTTATAAAACAAAAAAAATTACGTAAAGTGCGATTTTTGTCACGTAACGGCACGTTTTTCTCTTTCTGTGCTAACATGTACGGAAATTCGATTAAAAACTCAAACTTTGACAGCATTTTTTGAAAGATATTTTGTCAAAAAACGGAAAACGCCATTCGATTACATAGTTCCTGAATAAGAACACCTGTCAATTTTACGCGTTTTCGAATACAAATGAATTCAATAATGAGTCCCCCTCCCTCCCCAAGGAGGGGAGGGGGGATGAGACTAAGTTTAAAAATGTTCTTGTTTTCTCATTTTATAGTTTTTGATTTACTCCCTTTTAAAATTTTATTTTGAAAACCATGATAATATATAACCATATAGTATTGAGATACATCCATAGAGACACACACACAGCCTAGCTGTTTACGAAAAAAAGGGGGGGGGCGTGGTAGCTATAGGATTCCAAAAATATATTACATATCTGGGTTTAAATAAGGGACATTAAAAAATCGATTGGCTAAACTTTTAAAAAAATATATGTAAATTATATCCATTTAATATTACCTGCGAACATTTTTATTTAAAAAACGGAATTAAAATAGCATTATAAGGTCATTGTGCCTAAATGAGACGCGACTCCCCATAGTTTTGTCGCATTTAGGGTATATTTGGCATTTTATTATATTTATATAAATATATATTTTATTAAGCAACAAATTACTGAATACTGTACCTTTAGTTCAAAACTAACTTGTTTTGTATAAATTTAATAATTATCTCTAGTATAAAACCATAATATATGATTGTCGCGTTTAGGTAATTTTTGTCGCATTTACGGCAGCTATAACCTGAATAAGACATCCATGGTCCTAAATGTGATAATGAATTTTATACATGACAATTCATCTGAAAAAGTTCATTTAACCTTTAACCCGGGAGAACTCGCTAGTGAGAATTTCTCTCACGGTGCCCAATTGCTTTTCTTTTATTTTACATTCGCTTAATAATTTTTTTTTTTTTTTTTTTTGCTTTGATTAGTACTTTTACTCACAAATAGGAAAAATAATTTAAATAACATTTTAAAATTTTAATTAAAATGAAAAATGGTTTAAATAAGAGTCTTAAAAAAAGTACGACTGTGAGAGAAAATCTCATGCAGCGGGCTCTCCCGGGTTAACTACTGTGACAGAAAATTACCACATTACAACTGTGAGCTGTTGTGAAACCATTCGATTAAAAGATGAATAAAAGGCGCGATTAACTCTTAAAATAGCAGTGATACCTACAGTTTAGTGAACAGATATATCAGTTCACGGCGGTGAAAAGGTTAAAAGATGAATGAAAGTCTCTATTAACTCACAGGGTACTGTTTCTGTACTAAACATTAAGTACAGGGCTATTATAATTAAACTTCTCATATTCAGAATCTCTATCAATTGTTTTAGGTCTCCAAATGAAACAAAATTTCATGGTATTCACTGGAAATTACGAGTTTCATTGTGAAAATTGAAAAATGTAGTTGTCTGTGAGACCGCTAACAGTTAAGTGTTAATAAAGAGTTGAAATACATGAAACTGAAAGATAACTATCTTATTAATGGACTAATAAATAAACTTTATTTAATGATAATTTAAATAATAAAACATTAACTGACATGCTTGCATCGCCCATTTGAATATTCATACTAACACATCCAGCAAGTTTTACCAGATCAGTTGCTTTTCATTTTGCGCAAGTGAGTCGAGAGTCAATTCACTATGTCGACTCATCAGTCAACTGAGTCGACTCAGCATGGACTCCTCAAAATGAGTGAAGTGCCTCGAACTGATCGCTCTGGACTTCGAAGAACAATTTACAGGCATATCGAGTACAGCGCCATCTGTTAACGGTTTTTGCAACTAAATTTTCGAAACTTCTGTATAACATTTTTAAAACTTAGCTAATAAAGAAACTGTTTACCGCATAATTCTATTAATCTTTGTTTGTGAGCTATTTAATTTTGAAATCAGGGTCTTATTCGCTGGACACCCTGTATATATTATTGGTATTATTTAGCTATAACAGCCGAAAAATAAAAAGGTCTGATGAAAAGCGGTCTCTGAAAGAAAATGCTCAATTGGGTGAATGAAATTGGTTATTAGTATAATTGACATATAGCTTGTCGTCTCTAGAATGTTTTTTTTAAATGTTACTAAGTAAAAGCACATATTAAACAGAAAAAGTTCGCACTCAATAGAGAACTTTAATTATATCTTGATATTAAATACTAGGGGGCTCTGCCCCCTGCAAGCTACGCTCGCCAACCCCCGTTCAGACACCGCAGAATCTAAAAACACGCTAATCTAATCGGTTTTAAAAATATTATAGAAGATTGAATTATACTTAAAAAAACCGTGCAGATCTCCCTGTAAACGGGTTTCCATTCAATTTCCTTTGATTTCAAAAATTTAAGGTTGAATCAGTTGCTGTTAAGACATCCAATGGTTGTTTTCGTGTTTGATTAAAGAGGATCAGTTAAACATTTGAAAAGAAGCTAAAATAAAATGAATGAAATGTACAGAGTCTTTGTCTCGCGGTATTTTAAATCAATTTCTATAACAATAGCCTAAGTCATGTGACTATCATCAACAGTTCCGGGCGAACCACTTCGCTTTTTATATTCCTGGTGCCATTTTGGTACTTCAATGTTAGCCAGGTACAGGTGATAAGTCGCCAAATATTATTCTATCGCCATGATTTTATCTATATTATAATAGTTCAAGTCATGTAACTGCCATAAATAAATACACTCTGATCCCTTCGCTTTTCATATGAAAGTTTGTCCCAGATATCATATACGGCCCCATATTGGCGCGATTTTTTTCCGACGCTAATTTGGGGAAAACATCAGCAGCATAAACAACAACATCCGGCTTACCAAATCAAGCAAAATAACGATACTATAGCGCCAGTTAAGTACCCGTTGCGTATATAACATTGGCGTCAGAAAAAATTCGCGCCAATATGGGTCAGTATATGACATCTGTGCCGAAAGTTTTACATTTTGATTAAAAAATCAAATTTCTTTTTCGAATAAAACTACATAAAAGTTTTAGTGGTCGCAAACAATTCTTGGTACTGTTACGCTAGCCGGGTGCAAATCTCGCCAATAGCTATTTTTCAACTCGCAAGTTAGAATTTTTTTTTTTTTTTTTTTTCGAGTGGTAAATTAAAACATTGCTTTCAAGTTGAAATTAAATGCCATCGTTTGTTACATCATTTAAGTATTGCGCGGCAGCGCAATACTTATTTATTTCCAGTGTCACTTCTCAATGTTAATTTAACATAGAAAAGCCTATGGAGATCATAACTTTTTCATTTTTGCTTCCCACCTTTTTGTCCCTGATGCCACTCATTTTTAATTCTTTGCTAATTCTAATAACATTATAAATTCAAAGTGTAAAAACATTTGCCAGACGTCAGGATCAAAACGGATCATAAAATGCCTTTGCATATAGGTGTATTATAATCTACAGAGTAACATGGGCTAAATTTTATTTACATTATTCAAATATTTTTCTTAATAATTCCAAATTTCTCTTTTTTCATTGAGAATCAACGGATATTTTCTAATAAAATTTAACATTTTTCCTTCATTATTGTAAATAATTCAAAAGCCGTAATAATAATTTGCCTATTTTTAGTTGAATGATTTTCACGTGAAACACGAAACTGAAGAAACTGAAATAGTTTTTTTTTTTTTTTTTTTTTTTTTTTTTAAAGAATTAAAAAGACGATAAATATGACGTCATAGTGGGAAAAAATGACATTTTCAAGCAGATTTTTTAAGTTCCGATTGTAATTTCTTTTACCAAACTACAACAACCTGCAGTACTGCACTGGTGAAACATTTTGAATTATACATAGGTAAATTGCATCATAAATTGTGATGCGATATCGCACAAATCAAAGCCTGATGATGATACCCTCCATTAATTTTGAAATGTGTTTGTCTGAATGCAGTAGTTATTAAAAAACTTGACATATTAAACAAAAACCTAATTTACAGAACAAATTAAAAAAACAAAATTTATTTCCTACATTGTTTAAGCCCGAGAAGGGGCAGATATTAAGATATGTTAAATTTTTGTAACAAATAAGCTAAACCAATTGAACATTAAAAAAATTAAAATGAAATTCATAAAATGTAATGCTTTAAACACCTACATACTTAGATTCCGTTCAAATGAAATCTAAATAAATCTTAGACTTTTCCATTTTTAAGTTGTAAATATTTGTACTGCAGATTTTGCATTATGTTTATGACGATTGTACATAATATGATAAGGTACATTCAAAATACAAAACTTTTAAAAAAGTCTAAGATTTATTTCGATTTCATTTGAACGGAATCTAAGTACATAGGTGTTTAAAGCATTATATTGTATGAATTTCATTTTTATTTTTTAATGTTCAATTGGTTTAGCTTATTTGTTACAAAAATGTAACATTAAATGTAGAACGAATTGAATGAAATATCTTAATATCTGCCCCTTCTTGGGCTTAAACAATGTAGGAAATAAATTTTGTTTTTTTAATTTGTTCTGCAAATTAAGTTTTTGTTTAAATTAATATTTGGCCAGATGCCATATACGCACCGGGTTTGGCGTGATTTTTTTTTACGAAAATTTGGCGAAAACCTCGTTTTCGAATACCAGTTACATATGTACTTTTGGTACTACTTAGTTATCCCGTCGACCAAAAATCTATCACCAAACTATAAGATTAAATGACAATAATGGTTGATCGTAAATGTCACATTCACTTGACTTTAAGCAAGTTACACGTCTTTACGTCATCAAGTGATTTTTATTTCGACGTTTTATTTGTTTATTTATTAATGTTATACTATTTTCTTTGTTCTTTCGTTATTTAAAATAAAAATTATGTCAATTTGTATAATTTGGCGAGTGGTTTGGCGAAATGGGTCGATGGAATAACTAAGTAGTACCGTATTTTTTAAATTTATTTCTATTATTTATTATTTTTAAAAGAAAATAACCAAAAAAATAATTAACTATGGAACAAAACAATTTATGTAATTTAAAAAAAGAAAATAAAGTAAATAAACATTTATTATTAAATAATCAACAATAGCCGGGTTACCATGCAACCAAACTAATGCCATTTTGGCGCCTATCAGGTACTCCGGTGCGTATATGATATCTGTATGGTATCTGATTTCAGTTTGTATTAAATAAAATGATAATGAAATTCAAATTAAATTATGAATAAATGTAACATGATACATTTCTTAGCATACATTTAAGGGAGGCCAAATTTCTCGCCAAATTAGTTTAAAATAGTAACCTTTTCTAAAATCTGAAAATATATATATATATATGTTTGATTAAAATTTGAGTGGCCATCATTAGAAAAATGTATACAAAATTAGAAAAAAATTAATATTTCGAAAACTAATTCGAATTTAAAAATTCTAATACCAGTTTCGAAATCTGCGGACCAATATTGATTTTTGGTGTTAATTTCATCGCAAAGTATTCCATATTTAAGAGAAATCGCCGTGAAACATAATCAGTTGTTTAATCAGTCGATTCATACTTCCGTTTCATAAATTCGTTTCATTAGGATTTTACATATATAGTGTAGATATTTAAGGAATTTAGTTTGCCTTTAATGAAGTCTTCAGCGAATTATCATTGTTAGATTCATAAAATGACATATAAAATTTTTATTTGTTGATTTAAGGTATTTCAAAGATAAAGAAAAACATAATGAAAGGGAAAAACTAATTAATTTGCCATAAGAAATTTAGAAAATGTTATTGGAATTCCTTATTTAAATTTTTTCATTGAGAAATGAAAATTAAAATCCAATATGCACTGTGAAGTCTCAAAATAATTCCTTCAATGCTATTAATTAGTAGAAAACATTTTATGATGATATTAAAATTTTTTTGAAGAATGAAATTTTCTTTTTAAAGACAGTTTAATTACAAACCAGATGGAAAGTTTATAAAATATGTTTACGAATTTGATTAAATTTATTTCGATATTTGTAATTTTTCAGACACAACATATTTTAATGACATGAAAATTAGTAACTAGTCATAAAAAGTTTAGATACAAAATTTCAAATTGCACTTTTACATTTTAAGTATTTCACTCAACAGTTTAAAACTAAAACATTTTGAATATCAGAACCAATATCCAACAAGGACGAAAACTTTAAATTATTTTACAATGAAATTGTTGTAGTTAATTTGTTACATTTCCTTTCTTAAATTATGTTTTAAAAATTAAGTCGAGAAATCTAAAGCAGTTGTGTAAAATTCAGGAAATATTTAAAGCAAAAGTCATGAGGATTAAATGCTTTATGTCTAAAGTTTCATTGGGAAAAGAAATGACCCTATATGCAACTGATTTTTTTTTAAAAATTTTGAAGTATTTCAGTTTTATCTAAGAAATCTGATACTGCACCGTGTCCCAAAAGTTTAGACAATCAATGAAATTTGCATTAACATAAAAATGAATAGGGTACAATTAAAATTCGAGAGATGGGTAATAAATAAAAGCAGTTTTGCTGATATACACATATAAATTATGATCAATGGTTTGAAATTATAAAAAAATGTGCTGTCCCAAAAGAATTGTTTTTGGGTTTTGCATTTATAAAGATAACTAAAAACTTACTTTTAATATTTAATTGTATTGCCACAACACTTTATTACATCAAATACACGTTGTTCCGTAGAATTAACTAAGCATTGCATTACAGAAGGATGTATTTCATACCACACTTTGTCAGTTGCAATTTTGAAGTCATTCTCACAGGTATATTGCTTTCCATTTTCATATATTTTCCGAGATAAGATCCCCCTTATGTTCTCCATGGGATTCAAACCTGGACTAAGTGCTGGCCAGTCTAAGAGTGTGATATTGTTTTACCTAAACCATGTTTTCGATGATGTGGAGGTATGGATGGATGCCCCATCTTGTTGGAAAACACAGTTCGGTCCTGCTATGAAATCCATAATTGGCAGTAAATTGGTACGTAAAATATCATGATAATCCTTTGGTTTCATTTTTTAGTCCATAAATCCTAGAAATGTGCGGCGAGATAGAAAACCATGCTCAAAGCAAATACATAAAGATGCACTTCTAAAGTGGGCTAGAAAGCATATGTCATACGGTAAAAATGGATTTCTGCAATCTTCAGTGATGAAAAGAAATGGAAATTAGGCGGCCCTGATGGTCATAAATTTTACTAGCATGGCATAAGAAAAGAACCCAAGAACTGTTTCAGCAGGCAACAAGGCAGAGGATCCGTAATGACCTGGGGAGGGTTTTCTTTCAACGGCCAAACATTTCTAGGATTTATGGACAGAAAAATGAAATCAGAGGATTATCAAGACATTTTACGTACCAATTTACTGCCAATTATGGATTTGCTAGCAGGACCGGACTGTGTTTTCCAACAAGATGGAGCATCCATCCATACCTCCACATCATCGAAAACATGATTCAGGCAAAACAATATCACACTATTGGACTGGCCAGCACTTACTCCAGATTTGAATCCCATGGAGAATATATGGGGGATCTCGTAAAATATATGAAAATGGAAAGTAATATACATGTGTAAATTACTTTAAAATTGCAACTTACAAAGCGTGGTATGAAATATCTCCTTCCGTAATGCAATGCTTAGTTAATTCTATGGAACAACGGATATTTGATGTTATAAAGTGTCGTGGCAATACAATCAAATATTAAAAGTAAATTTTTAGTTACTTTTATAAATGTAAAATCCAAAAAAATTACAGGTGTCTATAATTTTGGGACAGCACATTTTTATATAATTTTATGTATATTTTATGATTTCAAACCTTTGATCATAATTTATATGTGTATATCAGGAAAACTGCTTTTATTTATTACCTATCTCACGAATTTTAATTGTAACTTATTACTTTTTATGTTAATGCAAATTTTATTCATTGTCTACACTTTTTGGACACGGTGTGTTGAAATATCTTAAAAATTGACATAAAAAGATAAATATCATACTCGCATATGCCATTTTATTAATTTACCTGTAAAATTACAGTGAAATTTTAATTTTCTGTCGATGTTATAAAAATGATACACCCAATACTTTTAAATTGTAAAGGTGTGGTAGAGAAAAACAAAGGTATCAATTGAGAAATTCGACTTTTTACAATTTCTATTAACAATAAACTTAGTAGTTTGCAATCGGAAGAATGTAATTACATTCCTGAATACAAGAAATGTACAAACGTTTAAAGCAGCAGACTGTAATCTCAATTATACGATTATTATTCCGAATTCATACCAGAAATTTTTAAATGTAAATTTATTTTTTTTTCTTCACTTAATTTTAAAGGGGAAAAATTCTTGCATTGACTTCTTGTTCATTAACGCTATGCTTGAGAAAAATGTATGGCAATTAAATTGCCTTTTTTTTTTGGAGGAAGGAGCATGTTGATTTTCTTTAATATCTTTATCTTAATTCTTGCTGATTTTGATATATTTTCTTAAAAAGTTTGATTTTTTTAAATATTTTTTACTATCCTATTAACTTAAATTATTATCCTCTTTTTTTTCATAGTTATATTTTCCAAATTTTATTATTTTCAGACTTGCCAGCAAAGCTTCCCCGTCCTGCTTATGAACTGGCCGCTCGATCAGCCAGTCAGCATCAGACATTTCCTAGCCTCATCTTCATTCAATCTTTTGTGTTTGTGAGTTGAACACCTTCTCTGATCTTTCTAGCTCTCTCCATCTTTTAAATTTTTTATTGTAGTACATATCATATCACAATATTAAAATATTTATTTGCTTAAAAGACGTTATAAAAACACATTAAAAGTAAATTAAAAATCTATATTTACATGTTTCAGCTCTTTCACTGAGTCGTCATCAGAATGAGTAACAGAAAATCAAAAATACAATGCATATGAAAAATGGAAAAAAAAATCATCGAATATAAACAAGTAATCATATAACGCGCTCTACATTTTAACGATCGCTCGTGTCCCCTCTATGTCGCGACTCCGTAAGTTGTCCAACCATTCAACCCATAAATTCAGGATACGAAAAGATAATGTATCGTTACAAACTCCTGAACCTCTTAAATAAATTTCAATGGACTCTCTTATAAATAATTGTAAATAAAAATTAGACCTGTAGATTATACTACCCTCGTTAAAAAGTATGTTAATGTTCTCTATTTGATTCAGCCGGGGAAAAAAAGTATTACCTCTATTATCTTTTATGTCTGCTATATGTTCTTTACATCTGATATTGAATTTTCGTTGGGTTATACCTATATAATGATTTTTGATTCCCGACCCAATGAAAGAGTTGAAGCATGTCAATACAGTTTTTTAATTTACTTTTAATGTCTTTTTATAACGTCTTTTAAGCAAATAAATATTTTAATATTGTGATATGGTTGTTAGTGGACGTAATTTTTGCTTATTATTCGTACTTATTTACATTTGTATTACATATCGCTACTAGAAAAATGACACAACTAACAAAAATTCTTTTTGGATACTAATACGTCTGTAATAGGTGCATCTTGCTACAGAAAAAGTGTTATAAGCATAGTTATCCGAAAATTTTCTGAATTACGCTATGTGTCACTTTTCTACAACAGAAAATGCATTGCGATGGAAAAAAACGACGCATCTCAGGAGGAAGGTTTCCATAAGCGAATACTCTAAAAAATTGTCATAGAATAAATGAAAGCTTCCTGAAAATTTCATTATTAGGCAAAATACCGCGATGTTGGCAACACACAGTGTAAATTTTGACGCCCGCCTACAAAAGTATGGCCCGTCTCCATATTGAAATTTTAACGAACTCTGAATGTTTCAATACGAACATTGGCTTTTGACATCATATTTGAATTCTCCTGGAAATTTTATCTTATGATACCAAATGAGGTCAGTAAATGAAACTACTTAGGACATCTGCAGATATAAATTTGGAATTCGTAATGTTTAACTCCTTTTTTATAGCTGTAAAACAGACTTCAATGCGTAAGTTCTTAAGCCTAGTTCAAAAATATTTGCTGAATAAGCTGTAATGTTGGACTTGCATATTTTAAGCTTCTACAAATCGATTTCTATTTCTATTTTTATAATTTTGTACTTAAATTATCAAATTACTGCATATATTCAAAAATATTTGCATTAATCCTTATAAACCTTGTGACGGAAATTGATTTCTAGAATCATTAAATATGCGAATCCATTATTACAGCCATTCCTCCATTTAGTTTTTGAGTTATTCTTTAAAACACTATCTGCATTGCAGAGTATTTCGCAACTGTTAAAAATGAATTTAATATCGGAAAATTTTACATCTTCATATTTCCAATACTTTGTCACTCAATAACTTCCAATTTGGTATCCTAAAATAAAATTAACTAAACAATCCAAACATAGTGTCAAGATTGAGTGTCCGTATAGAAAATTTGAAAATTTGTTACAATTTCAATATGGAGACGGCCCCTTAAGCTAATTTCCTGCTTTAACATAAAAGAAGACGTGATTTCTAATCGCAATAAAAATCTCTTAAGAATGAATGGACGAGCATATTGCGCTGTGAAAGAAGAGAAATGTTTTTTAATCTGCGAAAACACAACTATAAAACTATGCACAAAAATATACGAAAACCTCTTCCGAAATACCTGAGATTCCGAAAAAAGTCCGTTATCTTTAGACACCTCATAAATCAATATTTTCTCTAGATTTAAAGAATCATCTATTAGAAAAATATTATTTTGCTGCCACAGATTTTCGGAAACGTTTCCAAGTAATTTTTATAGTGTTGTGAGAAATTTACTACAATGAAACACGTTTAAGACGAAATTGAGGGGGCCGAAATTTTTTTTTTTTTTTTTTTTTTTTTTTTTTCGTGTTAAAAGAATTTCGCGTTAAAAGATTCGTAAAAAAAGAACAGAACTCAAATATTTTCGATGTCGTAAAATTTTATTTCGATTTCCTATTAAACTGCTAGTAGGTCGCATCCATTAGGATAAAAAGCAGGTGAAAAAAAGAAAAATGTTTTTTGGGAAAAAATCAGATATCTTTTTTTAAAGTGTCTTATTCAGCATTCTGAGATCTAGCTTGTTTGAATCAAATAAGCAAAGCTGGCTCTAAATCTTCGTGCTTAGCGGTTCTCATGCGTTTTCGCTTTGGCTTAAACATACTGCGCTCAAGCATTAACGTAAATTGATCCCTGTTTTTATTAGCATTGAAAAGTAGAGTTGGCAATGCCAAACTATTTGCAGATTTCTGTTTTTGTCCTTTTTCATCAACTGCATTAAGCAGCTTCAACTTCATTTGAAGTGAAATAGCAGTTTGTTTTTGGACCGATTTACAAGCCATTGTGCTATTAATACATAAGCTAATTTACGAAAAAAAACCACGAAATTCACCGATTTTCACCCAAAATTCAGTGGTTTTAAAACAAAGTTCACCAATTTCAACTCAAACTAACTAGATCAAAAGCAAATCTTTTTTTCGTGTTAAACGATATTTGTTTCGTATTAAAAGAAAAAAAATGTATTAAATTGCATAGTATACTGTCCGGACCGCCTTATAATTTCGTGTTAACCGATTTTTCATGTTAAGCTTTTTCGTGTTAAACATATTTCACTGTACATCTCAGTGGTAACCCCTAATTACTGTGAAGAAAACAGCATAGGAAAAACCCATGTAAAATCAACTCAGCTCGAATTTTGGCCAAGTCCTGAAATATACTGCAATACTTGAAAGTATTCCATCGTTATAACCAATCATCACAGTAGAAACTAACGTGATAGCTTCCATAAAGTATAAGGCGGAGAAAAAATCTTTTTCATTCAGCCGTGAGACCTTCCGCAGGCCCGAGTTGAAACTAAAACTTTTTCCATCATGAGGTCACAGATGCTTCTGTCGTTTATAAGTTTGAACTTTATTAATGACATCACGTACTAGTGATCTAAGTGGCAAGGAGAAACAAACTTTGTCCTCTGTGGAAGTGCCGAGATAATATATGGAAATGCAGGAGCATTTTAAGATAGCTTTTGAATAGAATTGCGATTCCAGTTCGATTGAAGGTACAGAGTCTTAAGTCTGAGTTAGAATTTACTTTTGTCGGGCCATCTGAAGGCTGATTTTGTTGAAAGCCGGAAATGCTTGTTACTTTTGATCACAGAAGAGAAACCAGCGCAGTCCAACCAAGGCCGATAGCAATCCAAGAAAAACCAACTCCCTATCGTGTACATTAGAAAATACGTCCCGAGCGGAGAATTAGATTTCCCCTGCAAAAGGGAATGAAAAAGACGTTTGCTCTTGACTTATGAGAGGAACTTGGACTGAAATATTATAACAGAACTTTGTTATGACTTTAATTCAGTAGCGTAACAGTCGGAAATCTATTACTACTAATGCTTAAAAGCTATTTTGACCCTTATTTGTTGTGAAAACTCATATAATCCAGAACTTTCTTATTTGAATACCTTTTATTCTTAATAAATATTTATTTGGTTTTTATGAGAGAGGATCCATTAAAGTTTTACGCTCTACCAGTTCACCGGTCTCTGTCACAGTGTATTAATCAATTTTCTCAACCCGGAATATAAGTTTTTTGAATGCTATCAATACTCAAATAAACATTTTCGTGTTCAACAAACAAGCTTTACAGACAAACATGAGAAATTGACATCATTAACTTTAGCATGGATATTATTTTGCTACTCTTGAATGTGTAAATTCTAGTTTGCAGCTGAAATCATTAAAATAGAATTGATAACGTCTTAAAATCCGATATTGTGGTCTGAGAAAATTGAATAACGCACTATAATAAACTATTGAATTTAAAAAATCTAAAAACCCGACTGAGTAAAAAGTTTACTAATTAATTATTTCTCCTCAATGTGAAACTACTTATTTTTTCAATTCCTACTATTAGCTCACACACTCGCTATATATATCATGTTCAAATTTTCAATCGTTAATAAAATACTTATTATTCATCCAATCAAGCTCAAATATTTTTTTTAAGCTTGTAGTGGATGACACTTGATGTTAGTCCAGTTTTTTTCAAATATTAATTCCTTAATTAAACTAAATTAATTAATTTTCAATAATCGAGAGAGCCCTCTTCTTGATTAAGGTATTTTAAGACCGAAAGAGCCCTCTTCTTGATCAAGGCATTTTAAGCACCACTCAACAGGAAAGAAGAATGGGAGAAAAAAAATTCTCTTATTGACCTAAGTAGGAATTGACTTAAAATATATTTTTTTTACATTACTTGTTTATATTACTTACCTACTTTTTATTTACTTGTATTGATGACTTTTAAGTTGTGTTTAATTGTTATTTCCTATCTATAAATACTGTTTTGATGAGGTCTATAGATGTCAATGATAGTTAGAATTGCAGTAAAGCTAGAGATCCACAATACATGCACAACTTCCAGGTTGTATAATATTTTAACGGAGCTTCTGACTGTAAATTAGTCAATGAAACATCGTCTTCATTTTGAAAGACCTATCCAATGATATGCCACTCTATTAGGGTGCGTAATTTTTTTTTCGTCTCTACCACCATTTTGTATTTTACGGTCGCCATTTTCAATTTATAAAAACAAAACACAGCCAATAACCATAGGGCCGTTAAGACGAATCGATTGAGATCTCATTCATTAAAATCCATCCGGCCGTTGGGATGTTTCGAGGGTATAAAGAAATCCACTTATACAGATACGCGTGAAACACATAACTCTTCTTTTCAGTCGGGTAATAAATATACGGAAACTTTTCCGAAAATCAGTGGCAGCAAAAGAAGCTTTGTTTTTATAAATGCATCTTTAAATCTCGAAACTAAATTTATTTTTGGAGTATTTAAAGATAAAAAAGGCTTTTCGTAATCGTGGGTAAGTCCGAAGGGATTAGTGTATATTTCCTTTCGTGGTTATATTTTCATAGATTAATAAACATCTTTCTTTTTTTACAGTGTATCTATCAACTAGATGAGTTATTCTACATGATCATCTTCATCAGAAGAGTTTTTCCTAAGCCTCACAGTAACTGGCAGTTCCTGCAGAAAATCTCCTCAGGACGAATGGACGAGTATATTGGGGAATGAGTTGCGCCCTATTACTGAAAAGTTTTTCAAAAGATTTCATCTCTCCATAAAAGAGAACGGCGACCGCTTCGGAAACTTTTATTCTATTGCATGGTTTGAAAATTGAAATTATGCGATATTTACAATATGTGTTGTGAAATAAAAGCGAAGTCCTCAGTGCATGTTGTTACCACCTTCGATACGACACCAGCATTAATGACAAACATATTTTTCTATATAATAAAGAAAGTACCTTCTAAGTTCTTTTGCATTTTTTTTTTTTTTTTTTTTTTTTTTTGAAAATAGAATACAAATTCCGTAAGAACTGGTTTAAATGATGAAATATTAATCGATGCAAAAAAAAAAAAAAAAAAAAAAAAATGTCTGGAGGATATTTTGCTACCGCATGTACAAACTTCTGAGAGGAGTAAGCTATTCCACGGCGAATCCGAATCACATAACAATGTAAGGTCGGAAACGACGATCAGTCTTCCAATTTGGATGAATTTTTATCAAAAAAATCTGAATTTATACCAGATAAATTAATTATTTTTTACTTTATTTAATCCCCAAAATGTTTCTCATTAAAGGAAATAAAATTGCTAATTAAATTATTTGTTATGATTTTGGATCTTTTAATAAAAACTCCGCGAAAGTGAAAAGATTTACTGTCGTTTCCGAGCTACATTGCTAAGTTATTCTCGAGCCACGTGCATAAACATCTAGGAGGGCTAGGTTATGAGGCTGAATTTTTATTAAACAATTCTGAATTCATACCAGACGATTTAAATTATTAATTTTTACTTTATTTAATGCCCCAAATGTTCGTTGTAAAAGAAAGCAAAAATTGCTATTTCGATTATTTAGCATGAATTCGGATTTTTTTAATAAAAATTCTGCGAAATTGGAAAGATTGATTGTCGTTTCCGAGCTACATTACTAAGTGATTCTCGAGCCACGGCACAAACATCTAGGAGGGATAGGTTATTCAAAGACGAGTCAGAACCGCATAGCAATGTAGGGTCGAAAACGACAATCAGTCTGTCCAATTTGGCTGAATTTTTATTAAACAATTCTGAATTCATACCAGAAGATTTAAATTATTAATTTTTACTTTATTTAATGCCCCAAATGTTTGTTGTAAAAGAAAGCAAAAATTGCTATTTCGATTATTTAGCATGAATTCGGATTTTTTTAATAAATATTCCGCGAAATTGGAAAGATTGATTGTCGTTTCCGAGCTACATTGCTAAGTGATTCTCGAGCTACGTGCCAAACATCTAGAAGGGATAGGTTATTCAAAGACAAGTCAGAACTACATAGCAATGTAGGGTCGAAAACGACAATCAGTCTGTCCAATTTGGCTGAATTTTTATTAAACAATTCTGAATTCATACTACCAGACGATTTAAATTATTATTTTTTACTTTATTTAATGCCTCAAATGTTCGTTGTAAAAGAAAGCAAAAATTGCTATTCCGATTATTTAGCATGAATTCGGATTTTTTTAATAAAAATTCCGCGAAATTGAAAAGATTGGTTGCCGTTTCCAAACTACACTGCTATGTGATTCTGATTCGTCTTTGAATAACTTATCCCTCCCAGAAATTTATGCACTTGCTAGAGTGTATATCCCAGTACATCTTCCAGTAAATTTGAACATTGTAAATCTCTCTATCGTATATTAAATTTAAAGAAAACTCTTTAATAGAAAACGTATTACAAATTAAATCGTACTTTCGAGTTATCCAAAAAAAAAATTGTATAAGTTTATAGCATGTCAAAAATTATTATGATTATTTTATCATTTGTGGCTGATTAAACTTTAATTCCTATAATAAAAAATAATTTAAACATCATGAGATTTGTTTTACCATTTCAAAACTAATAAGAACGCTAATTAAGCTTATACTTATTTTGTGCACAATTTAAGTGCATTTAGTTTGACTGTTATTTTTTAAAACATCTGGATAATAAAATCAGGATTAATTTGTAACTGTTTAAAAGCTTTATGTGAAAAGAAAATAACAAAAATGTTTTAATAATTGTAATTGTGTCTTAGAGTAAGAAATTAATTACTTGTCACTCAAATGTTTCTAATGATTTTATTAATTTTTAGTACTAATTAAAAAATATATAATTTAAAATAGCGAGAATAACTTATTTCTAAAAATTAATTACTAGCTGCTTAGCCACTAATTGTTTTGCATTTAAATTGCACGATGTTTTTCGATATATATTTTTTTTTGGGGGGGAGGGAGGGGGGGAATTTAGTTTTAATACAAATTTCTAGTTTTAACAGTTCGAAATTAATCATAATAAAGAACGTTTTAGAGCAGTTTCCGCTCATTTCATCTTTTAAATTTCATATGATTTAGAAACGATTCTTTGGCAACATGTACGTCTTAAAAGTAACTTGCAAATTGCCATTTCAGAACGTTTATTGTTTCTGCAACCTTTAATATTTCATATTTTGCGAAAGTGTTCTGTGCAACATATACGTCTTAAAAGTAATTGCCATATCAAATTTCTAGCCCTAACAGTTCCTAATAAATCGTAATTTAGAACGTTTTCAGTTCATTTCACCCTTTTAAATTTCGAACTTTTTATAAACCATTCATAGCGAGTGATTAAATCTTAATTGTAACTACCACACCAAATTTCAACTTTCTATCCCCAACAATATAACAGAAATCGCAATTTTAAACCTTTTTTACCCATGCACTCTTTTTTGGGGTTGTTGTACCGACATAAAATATAATCTATGCTGGAGCGGATATAGTCACCAGCATTTTGCCACCATTATTTATTTTTTTTTCCTCGGTAGTTTCAGATATAACCGCCTACGAACAATGACATAAAGATTACATTTTTATAATATTAGAATATATACACTGTTAAAAGTTTTGCAGCATTCTGGCAGGTCATTCGACCGTTTTTTGAAAAAACGGTTTCATAACCAAAATTTAACTATATTCTGGCCATAAAATGGCATATAATATGGTCAGAATAGTGTTAAAATTACGGTTGAGTAACCGTTTTTGGAAAAAAACGGTCAAATGAGCTGCCAGAATGCTGCAAATTTTTAACAGTGTATTTGATGCATATTCTTTAACTTTAATAAAATTTTCTGTACAATGTCACGCATAATTTTTAAAATGGCGTTTTCGAATATGATTACCTTTATTTTAGCAAATAAATAAATAGAATGCTAAATTCATCTTCAAAAAGTTTAACTTAAAATTACACTATGTGCAAATTACTTAAAAAATGACAAAATATTTAAAAAGGTGTAAAATTACTTTAATACTTCTTACTACTTTCAACTGTACACATAGCCTTCGTCAGAGAATACAAAAATACTGTTATTAGCGTCTTATTTTCAAATTTCACGTAGTTCGTGTCGAAGGAGTGAAAGTAAAAGTCAATTTTTTCGATCCGGAAAACATTGGGAAAATAAAAATATGGATATAGAGGGAAGTGGAATATAGCCAATCATAAAGAATCATAAAGAATCTTAAGGAATCTTAAACAATTATAAAACGCATAATATTCCACTTCCCTCTATAGCCATATTTTTATTTACCCAATGTTTTCCGGATACTCCTTTTGACAGCAACTACGTGAAATTTCAAAATAAGACGCTAATAACGGTATTTTTGTAATTCTCTGAGAAAGGCTATGTATATAGTTGCAAGTACTAAGAAGTATTAAAGTAATTTTACACCTTTTGAAATATTTTGTCATCTTTTAAGTAATTTTCACATAGTGTAATTTTAAGTTTAACCTTTATTTTAATTTTTAAGTATTTCAACGTACCGAAAGACATGATGAAACAGAAATTAACTTAGCTTTATCAAATTTAAAATGTCTGACTTGATTTTAATATTTAATTTCCACAAAATGTGCTTACGAATATATTTTTATTTCACTAACTGAAATAATTCAATAAAAATATATTATAAATACACAAGAAGGATTGGATAACCGAAACAAACTTTAATTAAAAAAAAAATGTGTAATTCGAATATCGCATTTAATATGTATTTCCATTACTAATTTTAAAATGAAAATTTGGAAGAGCGTATACATCATAAATTAATAAAATTTTGAAGCAATGACGTAACAAAATTGATGTAATTATTTCGTTAATGTATTATTTAGGGTAATTGCAAGAAAACCGTGTTTAAAAGAAAACTGAAGGAAAATCAGCCGGATTCAATAAGGAAAGTTTTGAGAATAAATAACACAAAGGGAAAAAATATTGAAATATTGTTATTTAATAGTTGATTTGGGAAAGGAAATGTTCCAACAGACAATTGTAAGTGTTTCATAGTATAAGAAATTAATTACTTGTCACTGAAATAATTCTCAAAATTTTAATTTGTGATATGCTGATTGCATGTAAAAACTAGTCTTTGGGGGCCACCGTAATACTTACCCATCATGGATATGGATAATATAAAATATGAAAATAAAACATGTGATATTTGCTAAGCATTGTACTATATTACTTTTATTCATAATTTAATTTATTTGGACTTCCTTAAATATAATTAACATAACCCCTTAAGCTAACATTACTTTTTGTTGCATTAAAATATCTCAATTTGTTGATTTTCTGTAAGCAAGTAAACGCTATTGGTTTACAATGGAAGTGTATGGGAATTTGGCGAAATATTAGAGATACCGCCAATTTGGCGTCATTTTTGGCGACTCATTTTGGCCGCCAAATTTGACGATATACTACGATACAAACTTGGCGGTGTTTGGCGACAGAACAGGGTCCCTCCTATGGTAACACCCCTTATAGGTATGAAGATGCATTAAATACTTGACATTTACGATAAGCTATTGTTGGCATTTAATCTTATAGTTTGGCGATAGTTTTTGGGTCGGCGGGATAATTGAGTAGTACCGAATTGCGTAAAAGAAACATCCATATAACTCGAAAAATTATAATCCTATTAACTAACAGTTTACTGCGTCGGATTAAGCGTCTCATTTCCAATTAAAATATATCTTTGAATTGAAATTTGAATGAAATACAAGGTCATGAAAAATCGAAGAGTGTGAAAAATAGAATTACAAATATCTCGGCAACTAATTATCCGATCGAGTTCATTCATGATGGAAAATTTATGTTTTTTTATTGTCTTTTATATTCACTCCTTCAAATAAAAAATTTTTGTATACCTTTTATCAGAACGAATATTTCAAGAGTCCGAAAAAAATTGTTCTGGTTAATCGAGGTTACTGATATTCAATAGGCTTCTTCTCATTATTACTCCCTAAGTACACACCGAATTTCAAGTCTCTATCTCAATTTGTTCGGGAGATAGAGCGATTGCAAACACACAGACATACAGAAAAACGGTCAATTTTTTTTTCTAATTATAAATCGAAAAATTACAATCCTATTAACTAACAGTTTACTGCGTCGGATTAAACGTCTCATTTCCAATTAAAATATATCTTTGAATTGGAATTTGAATGAAATACAGGGTCATGAAAAATCGAAGAGTGTGAAAAATAGAATTACAACTATCTCGGCAACTAATTATCCGATCGAGTTCATTCCTGATGCTAAATTTGTGGTTTTTTATTGTCTTTTATATTCACTCTTTCAAATAAACAATTTCGAAAATTTTTGTATACCTTTTATCAGAACGAATATTTCAAGAGTGCAAAAAAAATTGTTCCGGTTAATCGAGGTTACTGATATTCAATAGGCTTCTTTCCATTATTACTCCCTAAGTACACATCGAATTTCAAGTCTCTATCTCAATTTGTTCGGGAGATAGAGCGATTACAGACACAGAGACATACAGACGGACGGACACATTTTTTTTTCTAAAAATATGGTTTTCGGAATCTACAGTGTCTGAAACGTGTAAATCCGTCCAAAAAAAAATTCGATTTTCAAAACGATTACTAGACTTACCCTATACTACGTATGATGGGTAAGTAATATAATTTTCAATATCGAAAATAAAATATATTTAACTACTAAATATGTATAAGGAGCATAACTTCATTTTAATGACGTTTTCTGTTACTGATTTCTGTCACTGTCACTCAAGTCACTGATTTTTCTTTTTAAGTAGCGTTTGCTAGTAAGATTACTTTTATTTCAAGTTGTACGTCACAACAGCAAATAGAAACTTATTTATAATAGAGCGAATAAAAACTTATACAATATTAGTTAATTAAATTAAATATAACTTCTATTTTAATTAGCCCCCGGTGCGGCATGCTAGTTCTTTCTCCCAGCTTATTTTGTTTATTCCAAAAAATAACGTTACCTTACAGAAGCCAGCCGTAAAACAAAGCAGTACGATTAAATATTCTATAGCAATTTTTTAAACTTCTAAGCATCGCACATTTTCAATTTTTATACAGTCGTATTGGGAAAAAAAAAAAGTTTTTTTAAATGCATTTTGCTTGAAAACTGTATCTCCATTTATTTTTGTGATATTAATTTTTTTGTAGTTTTTAGAGCCATTTGCTTAACATTGGCAACGGAAATACTCCATTTCTGTAGAAAGTAAAGGAAAAATAGTTCTAAATTAGTAATTATATATTTTTGTTGCCATTTTTTCATCACAACCGAAAGAAAATGCTATAAAATACGTGTTATTTTGAAAAAAATATAAAGGAATGATTTCTTTAAAAACAATGGAGCTATTATAAACTATATTTAATTTTAAGTGTTTATGAATCATTAGATAGCCGGTTTTTTTTTTTTTTTTTTTTGTCGATTTTCTTGAATGACAGCATCTTTTTGCTACATTTGTGCATTATTTCGCGATAGTGATGTGCTGTGCATGCTTTACTATAGATGTTTAAGAGTAGATCGTAAATGTGGAATACTTAAGCGGATGCGAATGACGTCATTTTCCATAAAATAAAACGTGTGCCTTAAGTCTTAATAATGAAATATGTTTTATACTGCAGTAAAGTCCCACTTAACCGAGTTATTTTCTTTTGATGGACTGGTGGCTTCTTTTATTATGAAGCAGCCATTATAAATGAAGTGTTAGAAAAAAAATAATGGCCATTTTTTACCCCATTCTTACCAGAAAATCAGAGTTCTAACTTTTTACGGCTGCTCTTTCATCTTCACCTAACGCTTCAGTTATAATGGCTGTTTCATAATAATAGAAGCCATCAGTCCATCAGAAGAAAATGAAGTAATGGAAATGCAGGGGGTGACACTAAATTCAGAAAAAGCAGAATTCCTGTTCTCTAGTTTTAACTTTCTTTGGTACGAAAAGGATAATTATATTGTAAAATGTGTTTTTGAAGTTCAAACACAGATAAAGCAATTGGGTAAGATTAAGGAAATTTTGAGAATACATTAAATAAATCAAGCAGAATAAATTGTTACTATTTGAAAAATTTCTGTGACATAAAAGATTGAAACAGTAACAATTTATTCAGTATATGATTTATACAATGTAACCTCAAAATTTCCGATAAAAAAGATAATTGCAATTGTTTCCTGATAAAGAAAATTAAATAATTGTCGTGTGCAATGTTTCCCAAAATGTTATTAATTAATAGTAGAGAAAAGTAATTAAGGAGAAAAATATCCTTTCATTAGCACAAACGAATTACATCTAAATGTAAAATATACTTAATCAACATACTTTTGCTTTAATTAAGTTTTCTTCGCAATGACACTTTTCAATGACACCGGCAGCGTGATTACAACTATTTGACTAATTGAAAAGCAATATCTTATCTTATTAACAATAACAGTGGGTGTGTGAAATACTACATTTCTAGGGTAAAACAATCCTGTAAAAATGAGAAATGGCTGATTTAAATTACAGCCAGTAAATATACTATTGAAACAGTAATTGGGTTATTATATGAAAACATGTATGAATAAGTGCACGCTGGTTAATAAAAACGTCATCATAGTTACTTTATCATGTTAAAAAAATTAGTCAATACATTGTAAAAAAGACAAATGTTTCTTAATCCAAAAAAACTATAAAACCATAAATGAGCAACCTTCTCCGAGCTACCCACCATTCCAAATAACATTCTTTATCTTTAGAAACCCGAGAAAAAAAAATATTTTCGTGATTTAAAGGGCTCCGGGACACACTTTAAAATAATTTTTATTTATTGAGTTAAATTTAGAATTTTTTTTTATAGTTAACCATATCATTTGTAAACCAAATCACGTGATAAAACTTCTCATATTTATTTTTAATCAAAATTTAAAATTTATTGAAAATGTTGGGGTCATTTAAAATCGTTATAACTTGAAATATTATTTGTAGAATTTCAATTTTCTTTCATTTAAATAAACAGAAATTTATAAGTTTTACTTTTTATTCAGCCTTTTTAAAAATATTAATTAAAAAAAAATTAAAAATACTTAAATTAAAAATTGAAAAAAAAAGATGCAACTTTTAAAAAAAAAATCATATTTTCAAAAGTAAATTTTTTTTTTTAATTCGCTGAATCAAAATTAAATTAAAACTATTGAAAAAGAAATATTCCAAGTTTGAACCCTTTATCTTTAATGGTTCTTAACTTATAACAATTTAAATACTAGAAATGGGGAAACAACCCGTCATGAATAAAAACGCATTTTTGCAAGAAGTCGTTTCCTTGACTACCATCGCTTGAAAGTTGATTTTGAAAACAAACCAAAACGGAAAAATTAATATTTCCTGTTCTAATTAGATACAAACATGAGTTAAACGACATTTTAAGCAGAAAAAAACAGTGAAAAATTTAATGCAATAAATTTTTTTAGTAAATTTGAAGATTTTTGTGTCCCGAAACTCCTTAAAAAAGCAGTTATAAAAAGAAAAATTTTTTAGTTGCCACTTTTTTAGTTGCTTAGTTTCGGAAACGTTTCTGAGTAGTTTTCATGGTGTACCAATCAATGTTCTCAAACTGGAAAATCGATTTTTGGGATGCTATCAGTTCTCAAACAAACATTTTCACCTGCGTAATTAAATTTATACATGCAATAGTAACCTAGTAATATAAATTTTAAAGTTACTGTTGAAGCTTTTTATTTATCTCGTCTGTCTATAAAAACATGCTTGTTGAAAATGAAAATGATTACTTGAGAATTGGTACTATCTGAGAAACTTATATTCCTGGATGAAAAATAGAATTATCTATACTAATAAAAGAAAAGAGTTTGTCTGTTTCTCTACCATAGCTGCGAAATCTACTGCAGGTAGAAGTCGGAAAATTTGGATGAGGACTGTCCAAAGCAGGTCCTAATACACCAGAGAGTCCGCGTACACTAACTAAAGTCACTGGAGACGACAATACGAAGGTGTATCGATAAGATTTTTCCCCTCATATAGAAATAATTAACACGTTAGTGCCACGATGACTGGCACTGAAGCTGAAAAAATTTACAATGTTTTAAGTAATTTTTAAGAAAGTATAATCCTGTAATAAATAAAAAGTAAGTAAATTTTAAATAAATTTTCAGTAATTACTTAAAACAATATATATATTTTTAGTTTTATATCGTATTTTAGACCGTCAGTCATCGCTGGATGACACGTTTTAAACGGAAAGTTCACTTTCAGTCACCGGTGACTGACGTGGCGCTTAACGTGTTAAGTGAAATTTATGAAATTGCTACATTTTATAAGTCCTTTTCTATATAGTCAGTGTGCACAGTAACACATTTGTGTAACCGGTATCTCAAAGTGAGGGGGGGAGGATGTATTCCAGAAGGCGTGATATTAGACCCAAACGGGGGCATTTTTCTAACTGTTACCGATCCCCACATGTGAGATATTGTTGGAAAGGTCTGTGACCACTTATTCATGCTATGCACCTCCCGATCCCCAACCCCCCTAATTTACCCACGGGAGGCATGAATGATGTCCGGAAATTTAGAAAAGTGTCCCCCCCCGGAGGTTAAATTTGGGGGCGGGTGGGCTCGGGAGGTGCATAGGATGAATAAGTGGTCACAGGTCTTTCCAACAATATGTAACATGTGGGGGTCGGCAAAACGTAGAAAAAAAGGACCCTCTTGGGTCTACTATCGCACCTCCTGATATGCATCCTCTCCCCTTTCTTTAAAATACAATTTGTAGAAATGTGTTACTCAGCACAGTGTCTATATAGAAAAGGACTAATACAATGTAGCACCTTCATAAATTTCATTCAATTATTTCTATGTGAGGGAAAAACTTATTCATACACCCTCATATTAGGGGCGGTTAAAAAAATTTGCTTTTAAGTACAGAGTCATCGAAAAAGGTGTCCCTGATTTTAAAAACAAATTGCACAAGAAATATGCAACCAATACGTACGAAACCAATGTGAAATTGTAGAATATCTGAAAAAGATTTAGTACTGGTGATTGCGCTGAACTTGACATGGCGGCGCGCATGCGCCGATGCCACTTCGTAACGCAGATGCCATTTCACTCATCAGTAATTTCGCAGCAATCAGGGTGCGATTACAGCAGAAAGCGCAGTGCAGTAGTACACCGAGTTTAAATCTGTTATTATGGTCAACGTCATTTTCGCTGAACGTATGGTGAAGATCCACCTACAAACAAACCCTTTGTTCGTTGGTTTAACCGGTTTAAGGAAGCCGGAAATGTGAACATTAAGAAATCTCCAGGCTGGCCATGCTGCAGAGGGAGCTCATATTGACGTTTTCTAACGCTCTTCATTCATACTAAAGTTTTTTTTTTTTTTTTTTTTTTTTTTTTAATTGAAGGTCGCAAAGCAACGTAAAAACAGTTACAGATTTTTCAAATCTAATAGTGTAAAAATTACTAATTTATCTGCATTAAAGACTTAGTCATTTTAATACGAAATCAGGGACAACGTTTTCGATGACCCTGTATATTAAATCATTCAAAATAGATTTTAGGTATATTTAAAGTTACTATCACTTGCTCGGACCGGTTAACTAGCACAATATAAAAAGTCCTTTCGGCATGTGCCGGGAGGAAAAGGTAACTATCATATTCCTTGTTTGTTTTTTGGTTTTTTTTTTGTTTTTTTATTGTTGTTGTTTTTTTAATGTAGCTTATTTTACTCAAACACACGAAGCTAAAATTAGTAGAACTCGATTATAGATGATTCAATAAAAATTTTCTTCAAAACTGAATATGAATAAGAATTTGGCAAATTAGTCAGCTAATCCCAAGTTCGCTTTATTTTGAGTGATTTGTGTTTCGTCGCCAAATGTGGCAATATCTTGATGTGCCCGTCTTTTTAAAACAGCAAGGTGGATGATGCTAAGAAATGAACTTGGTCGAGACCTTGATATGTTCTGTACACATGCTTAGTCATATCGAAATCGGTTAAAAAAATACGCATGCTGTCGCATGACAAAAATCAGATATTTGTAAATCGCTTTTTAAAATTTTAAACATTTTTAAATGGTAGCCATTTTGAAACAAGATGGCGATTTAAGCTGGCTAAAGAACTCTGCCCAGACCTTGGCATGTACTGTACGCATGCTTGGTCAAATCCAAACCAGTTAATTAATACACGTACTATCGCATAATGAAAATCAGATTGTTTTAAAATGTCAGCCACCCTAGAAATTCAAACTGCTATATCTCAGCCATTTTTTGAGATAAAGACAAAAGAAAAACTGTTGTGGAATCCTTGTATCAAGGTCAAACACTCAAGAAAAAAAAATATTTTTCAGGTTTTAATTTATTGGCACTGCTTTTTAAAATTTTAAGAAAATTTTAAATGACCGCCATTTTGAGACAAGATGTCGGATGAAGCTGCTCAACGAGCTCGGTAGAGACATTGATATGTACTACGCACACACTTAATCTCATTCAAATCGGTTTATAAATACGAGAGTTGCGTAAGTCACATTTGAGCTCACGGAGGGTGGTTTTGGGGTCTAGGGATCATGATGTCTGGTAATATACCAAAATTTTCCGGAAGTACTTTCCTCCGTTCGGCTGTAATAGGTATTTTTTTACTTTTTGTAATGAAAGCTACCTAAAACTACTCGGAAAAGTTTCCAAAAATCAGCGGTAGCAAAAAACTTCGTTTTTATAAATGCTTGCTAAATAATATTTACCAGTGGTGCTATCATGTTTAAAATATACAGAAATGCTATCAAAATAAACATTAAAAAAGCTTTTTCACGCTATCAAACCCGAGATAAATTGAACCTCAAAAGGATTAATTTTAAATTTATCCGTTTCTATTTGTTTAAAATTTTATGAACTATAATAAATCCATCATTATTATTATAAAACCTTCTCACATTGGAAAGTATTTAAAACTAAAGGGAATTTATTGAATAAAATAAAGTACGTCATTAAATCTTTTAAAATTCCATTAATGATTATAGGTTTATTTTATTAAATTTTTAAATAAGTATTATAGGATTATAGTTATATAATTCAGTTAAGATGCAAAATGTTTGATTCCATTTAAATAAAGCTTGAAGTTGCATCAATAAAACATATTTTGCCTTTCAAATAAATTAATTTGTAAAATAACAAGATAATCGGATTTCAAGAAAGCATTACCAGTTAATTTTAAGCTTAATATAGTGAAGATTATTTAAAAATCTATTTTAATTTTTTGAAAATAAATTAGAGTTGGAATATATGCTTCAAATTAAATCAGATAATCCCAAGCTTAAATTGGTTTTCTACAACGCTTTATCTAATTGATGTATATATATATTTATTTATTTAACTAGCAATTTCGTGCCCGGTGTTGCTCTGGATTACGTTGAAACTTCGAAATTTCTCACAGAGGAAAAATTAATTTGAATGCTTGGAAAATAAAACCAGGAAAAATAAATGAAAATAGACATCTATATTATAAAGCAAAAACATATCCGTCAGAACTCTGAAGTCGTATTGACAATGGCAACACTTGCAATAAAATATTTTTACTACAACTTTTTAAACTTTTAAATATCATTCAATTTCAATTTTTAACAGTTAACTAAGAAAAGAAGAAAATAAATCATGCGTACGACATAGATTATGAAACACTTTCCAACACTCCCTGAAAGCTTTACCAAAACTTCGTTATTTAGAGGAATGATTTAAATAAGATAACTAAATAAACGTTTAAAAAGGGGATTTCAGCAGTTACCCTCGATAGCCAAATGGGTATCGCAATTCTTTTGAACAGCTCTGTATTTTATCTGCATATTGATGTATGTACTGTATAAAGGGAAAATTTAGTTTAGAAAGAAAACGCATAACAGGTTGAAATTTCTCTTTCAGCAATTTTTACTAATAGATGGAAACATACTTGAATACTTTTGTACAGCCCGGTAGTTTTCCTAGTACATTTATTACACGCCACTATTTAGCTAAAATTTAATTCAAACTAAAACACTCTTAAAACAACTGAAATCATATTTTCAGAAATTATCATTCATAAACGACATGTATCCAATTTTTTGCATGACCCTGTATATCATTTTATCTATATTTTACAACTATTTCGTAATAAACTAAATGCAGATGAGCGTAAAGATGCATAACTCATTTAAAAACCACCTTTAAGCAATTTGCGCTCATATCCAGTAACCCCTACGAAGTCTTCCGAGTAGCCCTGTAGATAAATTATAGAATTTATACATACCATATAGTATGCATAAATATAGGGAAGCATAAAAGCGCATATCATAATTGGAAATGCATTTCCAGCAATCACCGCTAATGTACAGTACTTCTGATACAATATAGTATCTGAAATATTTTGTGTGTTCCTGTAAATGCTCTGCACTTTGTATTTTACATGAAATAACTTATAGTAAACCTCAGCGACGTGTACTGATTTCATTATATATGTAATAGTTTAACATAATTAAAATACTCCGCAAACAATCACCCCCCTTATATATCAGTATGTAACAGAATTCCTTTGTGTGGCCCTGTAAATGAATAATAACTATTCTTTGCCCCGCATATTCTACAGAATACATATTTTAGTGTCCTTCATAAATGCATATACATTTTGTTATATTTGGATGCGTGTAACATCATTAAAAATCATTTGAAACGTTTTTTTCCCATTGGCCGTAATATAACGGAATACTTTTGATTGTCCCTGTAGATGAACTAAACATAAACATGCTACAAAATTCATTTGAAATAAATAGGGTTCGTACTATGGTAAACTTCAATAACATCCAAAAATTTCCACGCAATCCGAGTACATTTACGAGAGTTACAGCGCGTACAGACGGACAGACGGCCAGTAAAACCGAAGTGATAAACACTTTTCAACTTTGTTGGAAAATGTTAAAAAGGCTCTTTAAAATAAAATTTTTTTGAAAGCAGTATCTCAGTTTACTGATTTTCTTATGGTTTTTAACCTCTTGACCTGGAAAGACGTGCTGTGTACGTCGCCTTGAATTAACACTAGAAAGTCCGCGAGCAGTCATTTTGACTGCTACCAAATGAATACGAACCAGAAATTTTTTACTAACTAGCTTAAAAGATACAAAGAAAAAAACTAGATAAATGGATAAGTTAATAATTTGAAATAAAAATTTTGGTGTGAAATGTTTTTCTAAAATATGGACGAGATAGTCACGGGCTTCTGGCAATTAATTTCCAGCGCAAGAGGTTAAAATGACTTCCAAGCATGATTTTTTACTTTCTTCTATCTTTACAAGAAGAAAGTATAGCTGTGCAATAGCTGTTGCACTTTTATGCAAAAATGCATGAATACAAAATTCGTTACGATTATATATATTAAATTCCGTAATACGGAAATAATAGGACTCCATCTTAGATAGGACATAATCGCTATGGCAACCTTGAATCATTACCTATCATGAGATATCATTGAATTACTTACGATAGGATTCCTTAGAATGAACAAAACTTTTATTAATATCTTTTTAAGTTTTGATTCGACTTTCATAAAATTTAAAGTAACTCGACAACGTTCTTCAAAGATTATTTATATTAAATTTAAAACCGTTAGGTTGGGTATTAATTGCGCTATTATATGTGGACAGACCGACCAGAAGACGACTGTAGCTGGTACGTATTTATATAATTACGAACGCATCTAATCTTCTTTAATTTTGTCGCCTCCGGGTTTATTTTAAATGCTTAACCCTTTAATGCTCGCTTTGCATATATGCAAACAATACTGTTTTGAATTTAATAGATTTTTTAATTCGTATATACCTAATTCACACCAGAAAATTAAAATAGCAATATTTGCTTTAGTTAAAAAACAAACATTCAGTATTTAAATAAAGTGAAATTAACCCTTGAAAGTTTCTGATGTAAAGACAGATTCTCTGAACTACGTTATTTCTAGAACGTATTCTATCATGGGAATTAAAGGGTTAAAGTTTAAGTTTAATAAGATAAATAATTATATAAAATAAGGTATTTGGAGACATACTTATTTATTAATTTGCATTATTTTAGCGTAAAACATCCACACGACAGTAGTTTTTACTTGTATTGCAGATGTGCTACAGAAGAAAAGATTGACGTATTATACGAAAAATGTATCTCTGATTTTTTTCATTATTTTTCCAGTGTAATAAACCTTTCAGAGAATCATATATAATTTTTTCGAAACAAAATGAAAATCGCGCATTTAAGGGTTAAGCGCTTAAAACATCGCAGCACTGAATTGGCAAACTTGATTTTAAGATTAGAATGCTTAATTTTAAGGTTTTGTAGGAACTGGAAGATGTGTGTGAATAATAAAAATCTACAATTTTTCTGAAAAATACGCGACGATTAAAGGATAAATTCCACAAGCTCTGGAATCAGTAGCCAAATTTTCAAGAAGAAAATGTTTTCACATATAATTTTTAAAGTTCTGACACAAATTCTGAATTTCTACTTTGAGCGAAACAATCTGTATTTTTGAATGAATAAGTGGATTGTGATCGTAGTTTCGTATGCAAAAATTTTTGTGCACTTTTACCTTTTAAATATGTTCAATCTTTTTTCACTCTATTACTTAACTTATTTTGTATGTAAAGATGGAATTTTGTAATAAAATCTTCACTCATTTCTTGTTAGGCCAGAATTGTAAAAATTGTGTACACAGGTGTGTTTCTGAAATCAAAACAGTATTTTAATACTTTTAGAACATAATTACAAATTAATAAATTATTTTTATGTTTTTTTCATTGAACTTAGCGCAGGAGATAAATCGCCAAATATTCTTTATTGTTACAACTGCATGCAGGTTACAACGACAATGTAATTAACTATGCGCTTATCCAACCTCCCCAAAATATGCCACCTGAATGTGAAACTTGCAACAACGAAATATTTTATGCACTTAAAAGTTTAAATATATATAAATGATTTAAAGTGTAATATTTTGAAAATATTCTTTTATCAATTGATAGTTTAATATTAATTAAATTACGATGATACATTGAAAAAGCAATTAAGAGATTTTGAATATGTAGTATAAATATTTTTTTGTTTTCTTTCCTATTTCTATAAAATGCTTTCCGTTACAATACGTTAAGTAGGCGTGGAGACCGATTACTTCCAATTCATTTAACCGCCGAAGAAATCTTACGCGATCTCCAGTGCCTTTCTTCAATCGCATATTTATGCAATTAAAGAAGGAGTGTATTAATTTTCTGCAATAACAGTAAGCAAATGCACGTTATATTGTTATATATAACGGCCCAGGTTGGAATTGCCTCGCTATTATTGAAATTTTCCATCTCTATAATAGATCTCTATAACAGATGCATGCATTTTCAACAGGCGTATATATACGTCCGTGGCACTGTTAAAAAAAATTGTAAATTTACTGTATTTTACCGTGAATTGCTCCAGTAAATTTATGAAAAATGGCACTTTTTTCCTGGTAAACGGTCAAATCTTGTAAATTTCATGTTTTACAGGCAAAACCCGTTTATCTAAAGGCAAAGTCCGTTTATCTAGGAGCAAAGTCCATTTTTTTATGTGCCTTTGCCCGGAATCTCTGCTGCAGTAAAATTAATGCAGCAATTTTTTACAGTGGGCGTTTAAGGGGGTAAGGATTCTTTCTTATTCAAATCAATATTACAAAGTTTTAAGTCTATTTTATACTTACCTTTGTTTTTGAAAGTATAGTCGGGATACATTAAAAAATCATTGTTGACAATTGTTTTTTAATTGTACATTTTTTAGATAGTTTACAAACAGAAAATTCGGCCTTTTGTATTCTGCCCGTATTATAATTGTCTGAGCGAAGCGAAGGCTAATACTCAGCGAAATATTACTGTCCGGACACTTTACTACTACGATGGATATTAACGCCATGTCCTACTAAAAAAAAAGCCTAATAAAAACCTTTCGTCAAGCATAACTCAAAAAATATTTGTCGGATTTCGTTTCTGATTGCACCAGAAGGTACCTATGACGGTCGCCTACTGAATGCACCTACTATGAAAAACAAGTTCCAAACCGTTTAAAAATTATATAGAAGAAACTCTTAAAAAAGCTCAATTTATCTGCATACGTCACAGAAATTTGGTGTGCGTCACTTTCCCCGGTTGATGTTTTCGTAGACAACTGGTTTGAACACATGGAGCAAATAAAAAAAAAATACGCACGCAGTAATATTGAATAGATCAGTTTCAACCACGTGATCACAAACCTTGCAACAACCCGTGGCAACCAGTTTTGGTGGGCAAACAAATAATAATACAGTATTCTGTACCACGGGGACCGTTTTTAGCCTGTTGTATAAAATCTGGCATGTTGTATGACATACAATTGTGGATGATTAAAACAAAAGACATGGGTGTTTATTGATCCGGGAGGTTATCTTTCTCTGGATGTCTGTCTGTCTATCATACAGTATGCAATTTTCTTGTAAAGGATGATATTATTATACAGTAAAACCTCCATAACGGACACACCCAATTAGTG
The DNA here is from genome assembly GCA_963932465.1 of Maratus speciosus. NCBI lineage: Eukaryota > Metazoa > Arthropoda > Arachnida > Araneae > Salticidae > Maratus > Maratus speciosus. Next base: position 367,808,462 of record OZ010794.1, on the reverse strand, counting down.
GATACCTCTATTTAGCGGGCATTTTTTCGATTACCAACCCTTAAATAACTGTACATTTTTTACTCTCAGTAGAGGACACCTCCAAATAGAGGACAAATTCTGCCCTCACGAGGTGTTCGCTATTCAGAAGTTTTACTGGTAAAACCTCCATAGCGGACACACCCGATTAGCGGATACCTCTATTTAACGGACATTTTTTCGATTACCAACTCTTAAATAACTGTACATGTTTTACTCTCTGTAGCGGTCACCTCTAAATAGAGGACAAATTCTGAATTCTCGAGGTGTCCGCTATTCAGAGGTTTTACTGTATATAATAGTGATAATTATTTTACAGGGCCGCACAAAAGAATAAGAATATATGAAACGAATATAAACTAAGTTCGGGATTGGTAGATCGCTTATGTTAATGTAATTTTAGGATGTTGTTACAATCATCCGCAGCATGTTTTTAGAGTTTCGTTCATCTAATGAAACCCTACCTGTCTCACTCCTTTGTCTGTCTGTTTGTCCGTCTGTCACAGAGCCCGTTCTCAGAAACTATATATGTCGGAGACTTGAAAATTTGCATACTTATAGCTGAACAGCACACATCGAACGGCAAATAATAAAATTTTGAAAAAGTCTAATATTTAACCCTCTGGGCTCCAACTTGTGTATTTTAAGCAATTTTTCTAACTCAGCCCCTAATTTAATTAAGTTGGAGACATGAAATTTTGCATACTTATAGCTGAACATCTCACATCAAACGACAAATAATAAAATTTTGAAAAAGGCTTAATATTTAACCCTTTGGGCTCTAACTTGTGTATTTATAGCAATTTTTCTAACTCAGCCCCTAATTAAGTTGGAGACATGAAAGTTTGCATACTTATAGCTGAACACTTGCGATAACACGATAAATCATAAAATTTTGAAAAAGTCATAGTTAACCCTCTGGTCTCTAACTTCTGTATTGTAAGCAATTTTTCTATCTCAGCCCCTAATTAAGTTGGAGACATGACATTTTGCATACTTATAGTTGAACACCTCACATCAAACGACAAATAATAAAATTTTTAAAAAGTCTAATATTTAACCCTCTGGGCTCTAACTTATGTATTTTAAACAATTTTTCTAACTCAGCCCCTAATTAAGTTGGAGACATGACATTTTGCATACTTATAGCTGAACACCTCACATCAAACGACAAATAATAAAATTTTGAAAAAGTCTATTATTTAACCCTCTGGGCTCTAACTTGTGTATTTTAAGCAATTTTTCTAACTCAGCCCCTAATTAAGTTGGAGACATGAAATTTTGCATACTTATAGCTGAACACCTCACATCAAACATCAAATAATAAAATTTTGAAAAAGTCTAATATTTAACCTTCTGGCCTCTAACTTGTGTATTTAAAGTAATTTTTCTAACTCAGCCCCTAATTATGTTGGAAACACAAAAATTTGCATACTTACAGCTGAACACCTCACATCAAACGACAAATAATAAAATTTTGAAAAAATCTAATATTTAACCTCTAATATTTTGTCTCGCGCAATTTTTAAATTTAAACTGCTTTGCAATACTGTTTTTTGTTCATTTTGCATAATAAGTGTAATGTGACGTAATTTGTTCTATTTCAGATTTCTAACGCATGTTAATGAATTTATTTTACAATATCCTTTCTCTTTTAAAATATAGTTTTTATGGCGTAATTTTCAATAAGTGCCTGCTTTTTATACCTAATTATTTAATTCTAATTTGAAGGTTTTTTTCTGTTTATAATAGTAACGTGTAAATAATTTTTTTTTGTTTGAAGCAAACATTATTGTTTGCGCTGTTTATACAGTTGGCAACAGTTTAAATTAATACCATTTTCTAAAATATGTAAAAAATATCTGTCAAAATGCTGAATATTTGAATTTAAAATAGAAATAAAACCTCTCAAAATGAGTCAAATTAAAAAAATTAATGAAATCTGCAGACCGGGATCTTCTATTGAATAAAATGATCTAAAAATGATTAAATTCCCATGTATAGCTTTTGCTCTTATAATTTTTTTTTAATGGAACGATTTTGTCCAACTTTAGCATTAAATATCTCTTAAAATAATTCTTCGATTTGAAAACTGTATGCATTAGTGTGTTGATCAAACATTTCGCTATAATACCACCGATTTTCATATATTTGTATGCAATAGTTTTCTTAATATTAACGAAGAAAGACCTCCTGTCACAAAAAATTCAAAACCGGCGGCGGCGGTGACAGCGTTAGTTACTTTTTATAGAATAGAGAGATATATAAAAATGAAAACTTGTCTATCTGTCTGTATGTAATTCTATAAAAAATCCACAATTTGGAAGCCAAAATTGTGAAGAGATACGTACATGTGTATTAAAACATGGCCGAGACAACTAAAGTAATCCGGAATCGAAATAACTTATAGTTAATTTTTAATTAATAAAAAACCACCAATTTACCAGCAATTTCTTATCAAATTTAAACATTTTTCGTTATAGCAGTTGCCAACAATTAAAAACGCAATAAAATTATTACTACAACAATTAATTTTCTACTGCAAGATTTCCACGTGAAAAATGAAAATGAAATAAATAGTTTGCCGAATTTAAAAAAAAAAGGTGAATATTACGTCATAACTTTTCTACTGCAAGATGTTCACGTGAAATATGAAAATGAAATAAATGGTTTGACGAGTTTAAATGAAAGTGAATATAACTTCATAACTTTTCTATTTCAAGGTTTCCACGTGAAAGAGGAAAATATTACGTCATATTGGAAATATAAAGGGCATGGTGGATATCGTATAAGTCATATGAGTGTGAAAAATGTATTGAAGCATGATAAAAACCCGATTAGGGAAATATTGACGTATTTTAACGTTATTGCTCCAATTATAAATTGAAATAAGTTCATTTATAGCTGTATTCTTTTGCGTCTGTTATATGCATTTATACATTTTTATATAGCGTTTTCATATGATTCATTCAACAACATTTCGACTGCTTTTTTTAATGTTTGTTTTGTGTTGTATGTTGAATTTTGAAATTGATTTTTCAGAACAAACATTCTTCAAATTCTGGGCAACGCCGGCACTTTAGTTTGTAACAGATAAATGGCTTTTGTATCTGTACATCTAATGCTAATATTATAAAGCGTTATAATATTATAAAGTATATAATATTATTAATGCTTGTACGTTTGTGAGGTGTTATCTCTGAAACTACATAGCCAACTTAAAAAAATGTTGGTGGCCATCTCTGCTCCGAAAAAAAGACTATTTTATGTCAGTGCAAGAACCTACATCGCTGCAGGAGCAAAAAAGTTCAAAAATTGTGATTTCTGCGATATTGATTGGGTTAGAAACTTTAAATTTGGTGCGGTAGTTACTTTTAAGATGTAAATACTCGTAATGAACGCTCTCTAAAAGGTTCAATTTTACGGATAAACGTAAAAATTTCTAGAAAGGTTCTAAACTATGATTTATTTGGAATACTGAAATTTTTGGATACTGTTGGGGTTAGAAACTAGAACTTTGACATGGTAGTAATTAATAAGATGTAAATGCTCGTTGTAGAACGAATTCTAAAAAAATAGAAAGACTAAACAAAGCGGAAAAAAATCTAAAGATGATCTAAGTAACGAAGAACATGGAACTGTTAGGAATATAAACATGAAAATCGACATGGCTGTATTTATCATGACGTAAATTCTTGCAATAGAACAATTTCTAAAAATGTCGCTATATAAAACAGTGCAGAAACAAAAAAACTTTCAAAAATTTTCTTTTTCTCTGTTACTGCTGAGCCCAGAATCTTGAAATTTTGCTTCGGGTTAGTTTTAAAATATACAATTGTCTCTATGAATGGTTTCTAAAAAATTTAAAATTTAAAAAGATGAAATTAACGGAAAGCGATCTCAATTACCATTAATTTGGAATTATTAGGTACAGCAACTTTAAATATTTCATAATGCTGCATTTCCTACGCAAAACATGCGATTTAAATGCAACAAAACTGATAGATACCCACCTAGCATTAAATAAATTGTGTAAATATTGAATAAAGACCTGTATGAAACAGTGAGTAGGTTGCCCGAAAGTACTTGTTAAAGTGTTCCTTCTCTAGGCTTTTCTCTCTCTCGCCAAGGCCACTAACAGAGGGAAGTGCCGTTTTAAATGTGATATGAATTTTTTATCTGATTCATTTTTCTAGACATTTTATCATAAGTTCATATTCTCAGTTATCATTAGTAGATTTTTTATATATTAGCTTATTCTGGTGAAATTTTGTAATCGGGTTCATATTGGCGTATGTTAGCTTGCATGATTTGCTGAATAAATATGTATGGATTTGTAAATTACTTCAAATGACACTTTCACAGCTCAAAAGTTATGCAGACGATATATTCAGATCTTGTGTCATACTTTATGTTGTAATCATTGCCGATTTCTTTTATTTAATACATGCTAAATACAGCTCAACTTGTGCAGAATATGTTTGAAAACAAAACAATACAGCGTATGTAGTGGCCAGCATACACTCATCATTTAAATCCGATCGAGCATATCTAAAACACACTCTAACGAAGCATTACATGCCACTTTTGATGTACTCGGTACTTTGATACTATATTAGATTTTGAGAAGAGAATTTCTTAAATGTTATCGACAACCTCATTGCATCCGTGGAAAACAAATATTGTACAATATTAACTATTCCGGGGGAGCACACACCATATAAAGTATAGTCCATTCTTTTTAAACATCATATATTTCTCATTTAAAGTTACTCAAATTGGTGCGGAGCGTCTGATTATGCTCTTGACATCATTTTATACAGTTAAAATTCCGATATAAGTAAATTAGTGTTTCATTTTCTATTTTACTTTTAATATATTGCGTACTTTCAATTTTATATCCATGCATGGCTGTCTTGTATGGTTTGATTTCCCATTTTTTTAAACAGTGTGTACGAATTTATATATAAGATTTTGTAATTCTACAATTCGTTTATTTTCATCATTTCAATTTTTCGCAGTATATGGACAATTAAAGATAACATCTCATTTTCTTTGCTTCCACATGTTATTATTAAATCTATGTTCTCAGTAATATCGCTCAGACTAATCCCTCTGAGGGAAGTCCTAGTTATATGTTACTTGATATACAACGATATCAGGCAATATTACTGTTGCGGAGAGCAACATTAGTACAGACCCTTCGTTATATGTTATTTTGGGTTATTAAAAATACACATTACTTTTCTTTAAAAAATATTCTATATTGTCTGTAAGAATTTATTATAAACAATCGGTAAAAATATATTTAGTTATTTATAAATACATATATGGGTATTTCCACGAGCACTTGTCGTGTAAGTCACATACTATGCTTGTTGGCCACCGTTATTTTATAAAAGTTTGCTTCGCCTTTTTCAATTAATGAGATATCTCCCATAAAATAAGTCACATTTTTCCATTCTAAAATACTGGTACACAGTAAAAAAAAAAAAAAAAAAAAAAAAAAAAAAAAACGGGAAAAATTACAGCTGATTTGGCTGTGAATCGCTAAAATACAGCGTTTTATTAACACCAGTATCGATTTACAGTAAACTGCTGTTATTTCAACAAAGGCAAAACCGCCTGGACTACATTCCAGATGAGATACCTACCCTACAGGCACACTGTCAGGTCAAAGCAGGTTATTATTAGCGTTAAGTAGTGTCGTACGAGTGTTAGCGTCGGTGTGAATATGTGCCTATTATGAATTCAAAATGGCGATTTTGGATACTTAAATACAATTCTGGATTACATATTTTAAAAAATCATAGTAAGTTTTATTTTTATGTTTATTCGTATCATTGATTTAATAACTGTATCAATTAGGCAGTTCTCTTATATAATGTAAGATACAAATTTTGTATTTGAGTACATATATACAAATGTTGACTGGCACTAGCTTTGAATCATTTGTATAAGGATTAAATATTTTGTCTTAAATTATAACAAAAGAGAATATTTCCAATTTAGATTTGAAAAAATTATTTTTCTTTTCTTTTTTCCATCATAGGACGTAGTTATTATTTACTTATGTGTCAATGTACCAGATTAAAAAAAAAAAAAATCAATATTTTTGAGATATGTTTTGCTTTGCTATTATATATTTTTCGCAATTTCATTTTTTCCGTTATTTGTATTTTAACATACCTTACTAATCTAAATTATACAATACTTTTTAATTGTCTAAAAGATTTAAGTGCGCTTTTTGTACTGTTTTAAATGTTTTTTTTTTATTTAATGTATTATTATAGTTTATTAAAATTTCAAAAACAATTTTACGACTTATGGTCCAATTTACCGACGGAGTTATTCACATTTTATAGATGCTAGTTTTTTACGCTCATTTCTTTTCATTTTTATATGTAATTTTGAAATCATTTATTGTGTGTAAGCTGGATGCACTTCTTTATTGATCCATAAAATATTCCAAGAGTTTGCTTACTATTGTCGCAGCATTCAAAAGCAGCAGATCGCATTTTGCTTTTGATAGTTATCGAACAATAAGAAGTAATTAGCACTAGATGCTGAAATTAGATATTTTGAATGTTCTCAATGTATGTTATATTACGCAGTACATTTGAAATTCACATAAGGAAAATTCTTTACAATGAGTTACAATAGTTTAAAATTTACGATTTATTGCTTTTTTCGGTGTATTTTCCTATTTTATTTATTATTTTGCTTTATGGTGCTAAATTTGTATCTTACACATGCATAACAGAATTTATTATATAATAATGTTATTAAAACTATGATATAAGTAGACATAAAGATAACACTTATAGAGCTTTTAGTTTTTAAAAGATGTATCATAGTATACAAAAAAGAAAAATTCAAAGTAAATAAACATTGCAGGGCGGGGGAGGAGGATGCAAACGTACATATACAAATAATAATAATAATAATAAATAAAATAAATACAAAATGTATATATATGAAAACAAAAACATATACCGTTAGAATGTCGCATTCACCTTGAAAACTATATCGAAATAAAATTAAAACTTGCTAAAAAGGTGCATTTAATGTCATAAATATAAAAAAATGTTAATAAGATGTTATTACATAATAAAATAGTTTTCATAAACTTCCAATATTTCATGCCTAGCGCTTTCGATCACCTACTGATCGAATAGCGATAGTGATCGAAAGCGCTCGGCACGAAATCTTGGAGATTTTTAAGTTTTTAAAAACTGTTTTATTATGTAACAACATCTTATTAACATCTTTTTATATTTGTGACATTAAATGCACCTTTTTAGCAAATTTTAATTTTATTTCGATATAAAATAAATAATAATAAAGGCTAAAAAATTACTGTTATCTTGTTGAAAGTGCTGTAAAATTAACAGCAAAATAGGCTGAAAAAATACAATTTTTTGTAAAATCTAAAAAACAAAATTACTGTAAAATTAATTGTAAAAGTGCTGTAAATTTACAAGTTTGCTGTTTACCCGTGAAAAACAAAATTGCTGTAAATTGACAGCAATATCCCCCCAACGTCTCCCCTATGTTGGAATTTCTGAAACATTTTTGGAGATCTACGCCCATAGTGACCCCTAGAACTTAAAACCACCCCCAGTTCAAAACTTTACCTATCTATCTATAATATATATATATATATATATATATATATATATATATATATATATATATATATATATATATATATATATATATATATGTATATATATATATATATGTATATATCACTTACTTATGGACACAATAACTTCCATAATTCTGCCCAAATCTCTTCCAAACTGAAACATAAAATCATGGGGAAGAAAATCTCGGTCAAGTTCGCCAATGGACAAAATCGGGCCAAGGGGGTGTTAATAGGGACAGGTTTCGTGAAAACCGAAAAAAAGCCCATAACTTCTTAGTTATAATACATATCAAATCCGTTTAAAGTTATTATTATTTCTAGAAAAAGGGTAAAAAAATTATGTATAACAGATTATTGATATCATTAAAAATGGGCTGAAGGGGCGAAAAAAATTAGTTTTTTAAGAAAAAAAAAATTCGTAACTTCGTCAATTCACAAGATATCAAATCCACTTAAATGTATTATAAATTTTCTTAATCTTATCTACAACTTTTACACTGGCAGGGTTTTGGTAGGACCAACTCACAAAGCAGAAAAAAAAAAAAAAAAGAACAGAAATAAATAAAAAAAAAAAAAAAAAAAAAAATTAAAAACAACAAAAAAAGAGGGGTGAAAAAGAAAAAAAAACATATATTCGTCAATTCATAAGATATCAAATCCGTTTAGATTTATTATAAACTTTCTTAATCTTATCTACAACTTTTATATTAACAGGTTTTTGATAGGAGCAACTCTTACAACAACAAAAAAATAAACAAATAAATAAATAAATAAATAAAAATAAAAACAAAAAAAATAGGGGATGAAAAAGAAAAAAGTCATAACTTCGTCAATTCATAAGATATGAAATCTGCTTAGATTTATTATAAATCTTCTTAATATTATCTTCAACTTTTATATTGACAATACTTTGATAGTGCCAACTCTTACAGAGAAAAAAATGGGGTTGAAGAAAAAATTATCGTATTAAGGCTGTTCTGAAATCCAAAGGAGCAAATTTATAACAAAAGTTTTTATTCATTTTTGTCCGGAAACGCGTGGAACTGGAAGTTGATGTTATACAGAAACAATGTAATTGAGAGACCATTTTCCATTTTTTTGTAAACATAATAGGTGTTTCGAAAAATATTGTCAAAGTTGGTCTTTTGAACCGAATTTCCCGATGAAAGCAGAAAAACCAGTGAATGAAGGGAGAAATACGCCTTCTGACAGGTCTGCCAATTTTATACACGTTTAAAAATGTGTACGTCATTGTGTGAGAAAGTATCAGGCTTGTTGAGCAGTGCGGTTGAGAACAGCCTTAACATGATTCTGATAAAACCAACTGATACAGAAAAATGAAAATAAAAACTCGTCAAAAGCGGCCAGATAAAATTGTTAAACTGGGTTATCTCTAATCTTGATTTAGTTTTTGTTGGTGAAATTAGTACTAAACTTCGAAATCTACCTATGCCTGTAGGCCGAGCCGGTAGGGATTTTCTCTCTCTCTCTTTTTTTTTCTTTCTTTTTTCTTTTCTTTTTTTTTTAAGGACTAAACATATTTTTAATTATTGTTAATAATGTAAATTCTAACAGACAATATGGAAGATTTTTTCAATAAAGATAATGTGTCTGTTTGAAAACCAAAAACAACAAATAATGAAGGGTCTGTACTGATGTTGCTCTCCACAATAATAATAAAGCCTGATATCATGGTACATCAATTAACATAAAATTACACATTTTATTACGAAAAATTATTTTTTTTTCATAAATATGGTCTATAACTCCAGTAACTGACATCACCCCTTTTTCTAGAACACCGATAACTGAAAAATAAGTTATCACAGTTAAGACCAGTTATTAGTATAAATAGTAATATACATTGCAGAATTTCACGGGAAAATGCTTATTTGAGTTAAATTATTGCTGCAGTATTAGTTACTGGTTAGGTGTTAATAACTGGGTGTTTTGTCCTACATGAATTGCAGTTATGAATCCAGGTGTTATTATTAAGATAGACATCGAATGCTTATAAAAGAGTGCTCTTATAAAATCTCTTGTTACTATTATACTAATTTTAATCACCCTTTATAGAATAACATACACATATATTTTTAAAACATACATACAAAAATATTGAATATTTAATACGTGATTCATCACTTTGCTAACTAAGCGTAGAACCAACAGGGGGGAAATATCGAACCCGGAACCTTTGGAATAGCCCTAGAAGTGCTCTACCATTTAAGCTACCAGGACGATACCCAGCTTAGCATCTCTTACTCCCACATATGTGGAGCAAACATTCAAGCCATGCTTTCTCCTTTAGATACAAATTTCCAAAAAACACAAAAAACTGATAAGTTAGAAAATAACTTGTATTTAATTACAGTTTTTACTGTGTATTTTTATTACTGGTTATTAGAAAGAATTGCAAGCATACATAACATATTAAATATAAAACAAATTAATGAAATGCATTTAATATTTGGAGAAGTCACGTTTTGACCGAATTCAGAGGAGGAAACATGTTTTGATTGTTTGACGATAAAACTCTATTGAATGAAATAAGTTTAAACTCACAAATAATAGAAAAGCATTATTTTACTTGAGAAAATACCGAACTTCAGTTTATTATTGATAAGATAAAATGACAGATTATGGTACCTAGTAGTTTTCATTAAATATTCATTAAATAAATACTCATTTGCCAAAAATCCACTTCAATTTTTAAAACTAATACCTTCATCTAGACGGTCACACACTTCCCTCTCTTCTTCATTGCAGGCTGGTAAATCATGGATAATGTGGTTGCCCCATTTGAAGACACCATCAGGTTGATTTTGCCACTGTTCACCATACGTTACCTTCAAAAGTTTGTCAACATCTTTTTTTTTTTTTTTTTTTTTTTTTTTTTCAACTAATATGGCGTGGCTAAGAGGAAGAGATTCTAAAACAACCCTTTGAACACGCGCAACAGTAACTCCACTTTTAAGAAGATTTACATCATATTCTTCAATTACATCTTGATATCTATAATTCTGGAAGCCTTTAACCTTAAGAATTCTCTTGTATTTCTCTAAAACAATCCGTTTCAATTGTGACATGTATGGTAGGTTTCGAAAGTACGCAATAAGGGACACATGAGATTGGCAGACTGAAAAAATCACTATTTGACTGAATGCAGGCTTTGGAGGAAACACTCTTTGATTGAAACGTCAAGTTTTAAAATTGGTTTATAATCGGAGAAAAATGTTTTTTGGTTTAAAATATCATTTATTTCTGTGTAATTTAACACAGAGTTCATAAAACTAACAATAAGTCATTTTTTATTTATTTATTTTTTTTTTGTGAGAAAACACGGTTTGAATGTTTGCTCCTCATATGTTGGTAAGGCTGCAACTGCAGCACAAGATTGAATAGTCTTCATGAGCACACAATCCTGAGGCGAAACATGAGACACAAATAAACCTATCAATAAGAAATCATAAATATTAATGATAAATAAATATTTATGTCTCATGTTTCGGCTCAGGATTGTGTGCTCATAAAGACTATTCCATTTTGTACTGCAGTTGCAGCTTTATCAACATATGTGTGAGTGAGTGATGCTAAGCTGGATATCGTCCTGGTAGCTTTATTGGTAGAGCACTTGGAGCAATATTCCAAGGGTTCCGGATTCGATTCCCGGCTTGGAAATTTTCCAATCTGTTGGTAACGCTTAGTTAGCAATGTGATAAATCAAGTATTAAATATTCGATAATTTTGAGCGTAATTTCACTGCTGAAAATTAATTGAAAAAATTAATTAAAATTATATATATATAAATATAGTTGAAACGAAACATTCATGTACACCTTAAATTTAATTTTAATGTCAAAGACGAGTATTAGCAAGAACAAAATTATTTCTTAGAATATAAAAAATGTAAAATAAAATAAAACTATTTCCAACTTCAAAGTAAAAGACTCTAGAGTTTTTTTTTCTTTTTTTTCCGGAATTGCACTACTTATTCAAGGGTTTTAATTTGTTATATCATCATTGCTTTGAAATCTCTGAAAAAGTCATTATTGATACTTTGGAGTTTCTCTTACTCGGAGTTTAAAGCAAGTTTATATTTTTTTAAATGCATATAATTTTCAAGATTCAAGGAGAGGTTTTGAAACATCTTTTAAAATGTTTCAAAACCGCTTTCAGACGTATTTGCATTTTAAATAGTTATCTGTTGTACAAAACTTTTCTACGATGCGTGAAAATACTCGCAAAAGTTTTGCATTTACATATGGAAATTTCGATCTTTTGAATTTACCAAAAGATATCTTTAAGCAACTGCGTTTGACTTTCAATTCAAAAACACGTTTTTAAAAGCATTTTGCTTTTGAAGTGTGTTTTTGAAAATTTGAAATATCAGTTCCATGACATGATTATGAGCCAAATGATCTACTAAATGATATAATCGATTATTAGAATCAATTATGAAACTGGATCGTCCATATTTTTAAAATTTAAAAACTGTAATTTTTAAAGTAATTTGCTTTCGCAAATTTGTTTTTCAAATTTTTAAAAATAAATTTTAATTATTGTTTAAGGGGGTTCCCCCATGTAGTGGATTCACCTCGAACGGCGCACGAGTGGCTTTGCGAAAAAATGTCAGAATGGAAGCAAGATCAGAGCAATCCGCATTGAAAGACCTCCAAGAGGAAGAGGAAGAAATGCTCTAAGGGACCAGGTATCGCAGATTGATAGTAAGTTGAGATTTTCATCATTTTAACGTACTTGAAACGCGTTTTTACCAAAACGTTGTTTTTCAAAATTTCCTCCATCATATCTCTAGAACGGTTTGAAAAATTCACTTGAAATTTATAGAGTAGACTCAGCACATGTAAACGCACGGAGTGAACTAGGATCATCTGAAAATTCCTAATATTTCTATTTTTTTTTTTTTTTTTTTTTTTGTAACGAAATAACAAAAAGAAAATCATGAAATTTGAAAATCATGAAGTCCGCCAAAAACCCAATTTTTAATATTTTCAAATTATTCTAGTTCATTCGGTGCATTTAGGCTTACAGATTAAAACGCCGTTCTTTTTTCCTTTCAGATAAGCCAATCAGTCGAAATCGTAGAGGAAGGGGACGTCCTGTTTTTGGAGGCAGGTGTCTTCAGAGTGGTGTAACTTACGTTTTAATAAAGATTTTTGCTCAAAATTTGTTTTACATATTCTTGAAATAGCAATAAATGTACAATAAAAAGCTCAAAGTTCTATTTCTTCATTTGTCGTGTCGTCAAAAAATTCCCAAAAATGCTTAAAATACAGGCCGTCACACGGGGGAACCCCCTTAAAGTAAAATACAGCAGTTAGTTTCATCCAAAAAGACTAAATCATCCGGCGCAATAAGGTCGACTTGGGTTGAAGTAAAATCAGGTTACCCGACCAGATGCAGAATCGGCACAAAATAGTTACACTGTGTCTTCCCAATGTAGTCATAGTGTGGCGTCACAGAAGATCTTATAAACGGCCTCATCTTCCCATCCACGTCATGTGACGTCACATAGTCTGACACAAAGTCACAATGTAGCGTGACAGTGACGCTGCAGGGACGTCACATTGCTATAGGGAATATTATTACTAGTTATGCAATTAATTCTTCATAAGATTCCTAACATTAGGTAAAAGTACTTCATTAGATTCCGAACATTAGGTAAAAGTACTTCATTAGATTCCGAACATTAGGTAAAAGTACTTCATTCATCAGTTGAAACTTTAAAAATAAGAACAATTTTTCGATGCTAAATAGGTGCCATTATTTTAAAATACGAAATGAAAAATATTGTAATGTAATTTTTTATTAATATACACGGAGTCCCAAATAACAGGATAAAAAGCTCTAAATCTCAACTTGATTCAGAAGTACTAGTTCAAAGAGAATGGAACATGACCCGATGGACTCGTGGGTGTTTTTTCTAGACTAAAACAATATTCAGAGAGCGCAAAATTAGGTTTTACTCAGACAAACTCTTTAGTAATGGAATAAAACAGTCCTCCCATATCCCTGATCTAAATTAATCCGGCTATTTGCTTTGATATCAGATGTAAATTTCCAACTGGGCGAAAAACGTCAGGATTCGAACTAGGGATCTCTTGGCTGAAGCCGCGAATGCTCTACCATCTGAGCTATCCCGGACGAATCTGGTGGAACTTTTTCACCCAGCTAACCTTATTGAAGCTTATTACTCAATAAGGTTAGCCGGGTGAAAAAGTTCCACCAGGTTCGTCCGGGATAGTTCAGATGGTATAGCATTGGCGGCAAGGTCAGCTGGGTGAAAAAGTTCCACCTGATTCGCCAGGAATAGCTCAGATGGTAGAGCATTACGACTTCAGCCAAGAGATCCCTAGTTCGAATTCTGGTCCGGATATTTTTCGCCCAGTTGGAAATTCACATCTAATATGATTCATTTACCAATTGGAATAATTGTGTTAAAATTAATTTAGTGTATTTTCTTTAATGCTATATTAAAGATAAAATTTATAAAAACGCTCCAAGACCTCAAAATAGATTCCTGCATAGGGTCGGTAAAACTTATTTTTCCGGATTCCAACCTAACTGGAATTAATCCGTTTTCTCAACCCAGAAAATTGGATTTTCGGATGCTATCAATTCTCAAGTTTAACATTTCCATGTTCAACAAACACAATTTGCCAGGAAACATAATAGATTAACAGCATTAACATTAACACTAAAATTAACATTATTTTGCTACCCTTGCATCAACAAATTCAGTTAGCAGTTGAAATTGTTCACTGAAAATAAATGGGTACTCAAAATCGAGTAAAAAGTACTCAATTTTAAATACGTCATATACTCAAAATAGCTCCGATCCAAATGTACTCAAAATTGAGAAACACATGTACTCATTTTTTATTCCAAGGTTGTGTTCAAATATGAATCGCGATGTACTGCTCCCTGAACCTACAAATTAAAGTAAAAATGTACTGACATTTATTTCTCGTTCAAAGTTATTAACAAGCAACTTTTAATTGATTATTTATTAAGAAAAACGAGTTGGAACCCGTCGAAATTCGACGAACTAAAATGTTAGAAAGGAACTGTCAGATCGAATTTATAATAAACCTACAAAAATAATTACAATAAAAAATTCATCTAACATTGGCTGTCTCACTCTTAAAACAAATAATATTTTTAACCTAAAATTACTAAAATATTTTTTCCACAAACTTCAACTGCTTAAATTATTGAAAAATTAAACTATTAGAATGCGTAATCAAGATGAGTAATTATGATGAATTTATCGATTGTGACTTTTATGTTTGTTTTTATGGGATGAAAAATCAATAAAAAGGATTTCGCTTTGTGACACATAAAATTTTCCCCCATGAAATCTAAATTGTACGTTATTTTCAATTCCCATAATTTATTTACATACGCACGACTCAAATCCACAATTTGAAAGTATTTTAACGCGCAATAGATTATTAATGAATGTATTTCTAAACTTAAAGTCACGTTTGTCCGATACAACTTTTCATGTGAACATTCGCACAAACTTTAAGTTCTAATCTCAATAACCGCGAAAAAAAAATTCAGAAATTTTCCTTTAGTTGCCATAGTATTGGCCATTTAGTATTGGTCAAATATTTGGTTTTATCAAAATAAATGATCGTTTTATTTTAAATATGACATAATTTTTACTCACTGAATCATTTTGCCTACGTCTCAAACTCAGAATCAGCGTAATGTAAAAATATTGAAATGTAACTGATTTATGAAGAAGAATGCGTGTTTTTTTTTTAATGTCTGACATCATTTTCTGTTCAAAAATTATAAAAAAGTTACTTTAATTTGTATTGTGAAAATGGCATCGATAAGGATATAATCAATAAAAATAATAAACCATGACTATTTTCCCTTTACTTTCAATATAAATGGAGTACTTCAGTTGCCACAATTACAAAATTTGTATTAAAAACTACAAAAAAATCAATATCTCAAAAATAAATTGAGATACAGCTTTCAAACAAATTGCATTTAAAAGAGCACTTTTTTCCCTATACGATGGTGTTAAAATTTAAAATGTGCAATGTTTAGAAGTTTAAAAATTTGCCGTAGTTATAATTGCAAAACCGAAATTTTAATTCAAATTTCAAAGTGTTGCCATTCGCAAAATGACGTATGCGTTACGCACAGATATGTTTGTCCTTTATAATATAGATAGCAAAATTATGAACAAAATACCCAAATCGAATATTTTTATGCCAAGAGCATTTTTTTAAAGAACTTTTAAATTATTTTAAAATACTGTGCATAATTTAATATTTACATTAATAAACATAATTTATGCCGCCATAAATGAAATAACCCATCACAGGGTACAAAATTATCGTTTTGTTTGAATTTGATAACATGTGATGTTTCAAAATTGAGAAAGCATATGTTAATTTTTGATCCAAACATACTCAATTCGATATGAGTACAACGATATACTCATTTTTGAGTTCTTCATTTTTTTTCAGTGTTTAATTGAGAATTGATAGCATCCTAATAACTGATATTCGAGGTTGAAAACTGATTAATACACTGTAAAAACAACTCTGAAACGCTTCAGAATATCAGTGCGGAGGGGTGGGGAGGGGATTAAATTTGTTTGTAACAGCTTTATCGCCAAACGTACCACACCCACACAGCACAAATTGGTTAATATGACATCCATATAATGTAAAGTACATCCATATACCATGTCCGTAATTCATCCAAGGAATTCCATATTACATAGTATCTACGTAGATATTACCATCAGATGTCTCTCCGAATACATCCATATAGCGTTTGTTGGACATCCAGATCCGACATAATATCTATGTAAAACGGATGTCTGTGTCCATATAGATCATGTCCTAGACATAATATGTATGTATATATACATCATATCTATGTAATATGTACGTATATGTGCTACACATATTTATGTAATATGTACATATATATATACATTATATCTATGTAACGTGTACATTTATATACATCATATCTATGTAATGTGTACATATATATATGTAATATGGAACAGTATGCATTACCCAGACTCTTCTGCCATCTTGTTTCTTTTTAATTACAAAAAAATATTAAACATGAAAAGTTTGATTTTAAAAAATATTTTAAAACATCAAAATTATTGGTAAAAAGCACAAATTATTAGCAATATTAGCTAAACTGTATTTTAAATAATACCAACTGTATTGTGTAACTGCTCTAATGACAATAAATATAATTAACATAAGAAAATATAAGGAAAAAAATACTTTTTATAATCTTAAAACAACATAAACACTTTATTATTTTTTTTTGTTGTTGTTATTTTTCTTTCAAAAACACTTAGTCTCACATGAATATAAACAACAAACCCTCTTTGCATCTTGAACAAAACACTAAAAACTTTTATTATATAAAAACATCATATCTCCTCCCCCCTTTTTTTCCTTTTAAAATCAAACCAAATAGTCCAATTGATCTGGTAACAAACAAGTTGGGAGTATACGTAAGGTTGGCCCACACTATTTTTTTTACTTAATTTGTGTACTTACTTTTCTTATTGTGTAATATTGTGTTATCATAGTTTGCAGCGTAAGATACTATTTTTAGAAAATGTAATTTAGCGAGTAATGTAATTAAAAAAACTAGTTCGTAGCGAGCGCCAGTATTACGATTGAGGTTACTTTAATAAACTTACTTTATTATCTCTTTTTTTGACATAGCAATGGGATTCCTACCATGCTCACAGATTTTTAAAAATCTTTTTTGAAATCTTCGATGCTGAATCCACAATCCTTGCAAAAGCAGCATACCGTCCAAGGGCACCTGGCACATTCCAGTTGCTTGCAGACAATCACTAATGGTAGTTACTTATTATATAATAAAACTACACACCTGTGATTTTCTGAGAGCATTCAAATTTGAAGATCTATCCCGGCACCAGCTGATCCACCAGATGCTCATCTCCACTGGTAAACTTTGTACTGATTGAGATACTGTTTCTGGACGTAACGTCAAAAATAACATTGATGCTCCCTACAGACTAGTTTATTTTTTTAGATTACATTATTCGCTAAATTATATCTATATGTTTCAAAAAATAGCATATTACACAACAAACAATGTCAAAACTAGGACCTACTACAGTTTCTCATTATTGATAATATACTATTTTGACCATTGAATTTATTGAATTCATTGATTTGTCTAAAACTTTATTATACACCCAAACATATAGACTCAAATCAAAGAATCTTCCATAGAAAGCATTTCATTTTTTGATAATGAATCCCACTTTCAAAAATAGTAAAAATAAGTAAATGCTTTTTCAAAAAAGAAAAAAGTAAATTTTTAATTTAATAGATAATTACATTTAAACTGATGACCTATGCTATAAGGAAATCTATAATAGCTGTACTTGTAAAAGAAATGCACCTAAATATCAATTTAAATAAAATTTTATAAATATGTATTTCTAATGGAGGATCCCCTATTATTTTGGTATCAAAACTTTTTCAATAAATGTAAAAAATCATTCCATCGCTAACAAGACATGCAGATTTAACTTAAAATACATTGAATAGATAAAATTAAATATATCAAAATAAACTTTTGAGATTAAGAAACCTTTTTTATGAAACAATAAATTTTTAATAACGTAATTTAACAACATAATAAAGTGATAAGTTATTTTGATTGTTAAAAAAATTATTATTATTAGGCAAACTGTTAACTTATCCTTGTTTTCATTGGATCTAATTTGTTAGCATTATTTTCTTTTATTCAAGACAAATTCACCATTTGAAAGTTTTTATTGATAATAAACATTCTCTTTTTTTTTCTTGCCAAAGCAGACTGTCGACCCCAAAAAGTGTTTACAATATAATTATGCAAAATAAAATTTTATATTAACATTTAAAATGTAAAACCGATGAGTAACGATGTAAGTCAAGTACAAATATTACTATGATCAGTCAATTATATAATAAGGATAAAGAAGATCATAAAATTTGAGGAGTTAATCAAAAATTAATTATATGGCTAAAAATTTGTTTGTAGTTTTTTAAAAATAAGGTTGAAAATCGTAAATGCTACAAAAAGTACCAAAATAGAATAGCAAATAAAAACCTGAAAAAAAGAAATTAAAGGACTTACTTACATATAATCCTGCTCGATATTAAATCCAAATATCAAACTGCATCTAAAGTAAAGTAAACATCACTTCTATTATTAGATTCAGTGGTTGTTGTAAATGCTAACTGTTTTGAATAAATAAATATGAATCTGCATCTTGATAAAACTAAAAATTTATAAAATTAAAAAACAAGTTGAACTTTGTTAGTCTAAATTAAACCAGCCAAAAAATGAATAAACATCTGCATAACATAATGGCGTCGCGTCTGGCGTGTTTTCAAAACAACAGAAAGCTCATGTTGCCACACGAAAAAGTGTATCGGAAGTAAGATATTTAACTCTTTAAAGGGCGCTGTATCTACCTCCATAAACTGTTGGTATATGAACGTCATGTAGACGTTGTTTCTTTGATAATCCAGTTTGTATTTTAGAATGAACGTTAAGTCCACCTCCATATTATGTTGGTCCATAGATTGTTGGGATATGAATGTTATATGTATGTTATATAATGTGTTCAACCATCCATCTTACGGCTTTGAATGAACATCATTTTGATGTACATGTATGTAATCTAGATGTAAACCGCTCTAAATAAACGAAATATCTACGTGTGTGCTGAGTGGGACATACTCTATAAAATAATAAGAATATACTTAACTTTTCTATTAGATAGCAAAATCTATGAACAGCAATAACTTGTCTTCAATGAAAATATTTATGGCACACTTATTCGTATTTCATGGCCTCCGGGGATATTTGTGTGCCATATATAATGTTTCTTTAAATCTTGAAAATACGGGGTGTCCCTGAATAGGACAAACTGTAAGGGAAAGTAATACACAAATCATTTTGTCAGTGTCGAATCAATACATACTGGGCGTTCTAATTTTAAGAAAACTGGTTAATAATTTTTTTCGGATGGTTTCAGCTTTTTAGGTTTCATTCTACTATTTATATGCTTTTACATTACGGATCGAGTTTATGTATATCTTGTTTAAAACATTGTTTTAAATATAGGATAAGGATAGGGTGATCTACTTTGTCTATAATACACTCTAAATAAACATTAAATTATAGGAATTTATCAGATTCAACTCGAATGTTGATCTTAAAACTTTGCAAATAATAATAATAATAATAATAATAAGCACCAGAAAGTAATCTGATATGTTTCAACACCAAATAATGCTTTAGGAAATAATAAAACAAGAACTTAAAGAAAATTGTTTAGAAGAAGTTGCAAATTTTGGTGATGATGCACTTTGTGGTACTAATTAATATTAAACATCTGTGAAGATCTCTTCAGACTCCTTAGACTGTTCTTCTCTGTGGTACTTAAGCCTCTCCTAAAACCACATATATAGTCTGCGCATATACATTTTGTTGCCAGTTCTTTTACATGCAGACACTCAGCGCGGTAGAGGAGTAAAAAACCACAGTAGAGAAGATTCTAAAGACACGGTACAGAGTTTAGTTGCCATCTTGCATTGAAATGATAAAAGTGACATAACTGGTATATTATCCAAACAAACCAACAATACTTCTCCGTGCTTGCACTAATCGAAAATAATCGTTTAAGTACTTTTTTTTCCATTATAGAAATAAAATTTGTCCACACGTGGAACTACCACCTTTTGCATGGGTCTCTTTAATTACTATATTATATAAAAACTTCTTCTGCATATACTTATTTCTTTACATTAAAATTTCAGCGAAAATTAGACTACACACTGTAAAAAAATACGACCTGTTTTCCTGTAGGAATCGTAAAAATAGTTGCCCTTATCGTACCGGAAAAATTTCCGACACAGCTCGGAATAAAATCCGTAAAATCGGAATAAAATCCGTAAAATACCGTTTTATTGGCCATTTCCTTTTTTTACGGATTTTATTCCCAGCTGGGTCGGAAATTTTTCCGTTACGATAAGGGCAACTATTTTTCCGATTCCTACAGGAAAACTGGTTGTATTTTTTTTTTTTTTTTTTTACAGTGCACTTGAAGAGACAGGCTTTAAAATTAAGTATTTTGATATGTATCAACTGTCTTATAAAATTAACAAAATAAGAAATACAGATATAGTGTAACATTTTGAATGAGATTTTAAATATACTGAAATTTAAAAAAAAAGTAAAGAATATTTAAGCAAAGTAAAGTACTGTACCATAAAATTTTCAGAATACGTTGTTCTTCATTTTTCAAAATTAAATAATATTTTTGTTTCACTCGTTTATTAAAATAATTTTCTTTTTATATTACCGCAATATTACATTCTCGGTACTGAATTGGTATCGATATTTTTTGTACCTAAACTTTTCAGAGGATATATGCATTTGTTTTCTTTCCTACCAATTTCTTTTTAGATTTCTGAAAGTGCCAGGAAATAAAATGTATTGCTATTCCTAAAGTTGTATTTTTTCTTTCCTGTTTTAAGACAGGAATATATTGGATATTTGTTTGGAATAAAATAGATAAAGAAATGTCAAATACGAGAGTTTTTTACATAAGATATTTCACAGATCCCAATTCAAAAGGGAAATTAAGGGGATGGCAGACCCGGTCCCAAAGGAGAACCTAGGGGTAGACAGGAACCAATGAAACCTGCTAAATAAAACAAGCCAGAAATTGTACGTGCTATGAGGTGCGTTCGTACTATAACTAGTTTAGTAAATATTCAGATCTTGGTGCAATAGATGTTGCACTCTTATACAAAAATACATGAATACATAATTTATTACGTCTATATATATTAAATTCAGTAATACGGAAACAATAGCACTCCATCTTAAATAGGACGTAGTCATCGTGATGGCAACGTAGAATAATTACATATCATGGGACATAATTGAATTAGTTACGTATGATAGGATTTCAAAGAACGATGAAAAATTTTATTAATATCTTTTTAAGTTTTTATTCGATTTTCAAAAATTTGAAATGACTCGACAATGTTCTGCAACGATTATATATAGTGTGTTTCATAAATATCGAAACATTAGGCTATCTCCTTAAATATTGCCCCTAGGCACATACTTTCAATTGCAAAGTTTCATAAAAAGAAAAAGGTGAAAAATTTGATGAGATAAATTGAAACTCCATGGGTGGTCTGGTTGAGAAAATACAAAAATTAAATTTTTATACGGCCCCCGTAGGATAAAATTTCGAATCAGGAAATTTTTCCTTATCCATTCCTGATTTAAACACAAAAAATTCCATCTTCATATCTGCAAAATGCCCGTTTAAATAATTAGTCAGATTTTAAGGGATTAGACACAAATTGAAACGCATGTAATTCAAGAAACAGTGTTACTTTAAAAGTTCCAGGAAACATGTAAAAAATATATTTATAGAATTAGAATTTAGATTTTTTTTTTTTTTTTGTGATGGTTAACCATATAATTTGCAAACAAAATCACATCCTAAAATTTCTCATAAAGTTAAAAAAAAATTTTTATTGATTATTATTTTTATTAAGAGGGGTAATTTAACATTATTATAACTCGAAACGTTATTTGGAGAATTTTACATTTTTTAAAGACATCATTTTACAAAGAGGAAAATATATATTTTAAGTTTGTTTCAGAATTTTTCCAATATTAATTTTAAAAATATTAAATATATAAATATAAAAAATAATCTAACTTGTTTTTTAAAAATCTTATCACTAAAAGAAATTTTTTTTTTCAAATTTGCCGAAAAATAATTAATATAAATTGATCGAAAAAGACACGTTTCAAGTTTGGATATTTTTTCTTATTTACTTGAATTACAATAACTTAAAGACAAGAAATATTGAAAAAAAAAAAACCATAATGCAGAAAAACGCTATTAAAGTTTTAAACAAAGATTGGCTCCTAATAAAATTCTTAAATGATTTTTTAAAAAATTGCAGGTTAATAAGTAACTACTTCCTGAAGCTTAAACATACGATTCAGTTCGACTTTTAGCTCTTTCCATCTACTTTCTGTACTATTTAAATGTCCGTCAGTTGATTTAAAACAAGATTTTTTCTAACATTCCGATTAAGAGTTTTTTTTTTTTCACTAGGGGGCTCGGCCCCCTACGAGCTACGCTCGCCAACCCTCGTCCAGACACCGCAGGCTCTAAATGCACGCTAATTTGATCGGCTTTAAAAAGATTTCGAAAGATTGAATTATAATTTAAAAAACAGTGGTGATCTCCCTATAAACGAATTTCTATTCATTTCTCTTTGATTGGGGAATTTTAACGCCAAATCCGCAGCCAAACTTGATTATCCCGTCGACCAATTTCGCCAAATTATATAAATCGCCAAACCACTCGCCAAATTATACAAATTGACATAATTTTTATTTTAAATACCGAAAGAACAAATAAATTCGTACAACATTAATAAAAATACAAATAAAACGTCGAAATAAAAATAACTTGATGACGTAGACACGTGTAACAACATTTCAAAATAAGCTTATATAAAAGGAATTAAGTAAACAGAGTCTTTGTCTCCTGGTATTTTTTAACAAAGCGAAACGAAAGTTCTTTTAAATGAGACATTTTAAATTAATCGTTTTTAATCTGACGTAATTTTTACCAAGCTATTCTTTCTCTTTTAAATAATCGCGTGAAAGTACTTTTGTTAGCAATGAAATATTATTTGCGGTTTCCTAACAAAAATAGTTGAAAATATCCTCTCAAAATATTAAATAAATCTCTAGCGCAATTTCTAAATTTAAACTTTTTTGCAATATTATTTTGTGTTCATTTTATGTAATAACTATAATGTGACGTAAATATGAAGTAATTTCTCCTAAGACTTCTAACGCGTGTTAATGAATTTATTTTACAATATCCTTTCTCTTTTAAAATTCACGTGTGTACTTTTTATGACGTAATTTTTAATAAGTTTCTGCTTTTTATACATAATTATTTAATTCTAATTTGAAAGTTTTTTTCTTGTGTATAATAGTCACGTGTAAATAAATTTTAAATTTGACGCAAACATTATTGCTTGCGCTTTTTATACAGTTGGCAACAGTTTAAATAAGTACAATTTTCTGAAATCTGTAAAAAATATCTCTAGAAATGCTGAAAATTTGAATTTAAAATAGAAATAAAACCTGAAAAAATGAGTCAAAATAAAAAAATGAATGCAATCTGCACTCCGGCAAATTCTAACACATAAAATGATCTAAAAATTATTACACTGCCATGTATAATTTTTGCTGCTATAAAACTTTTTTAGTGGAACGATTTTGTCCAACTTTAGCATTAAATATCTCTTAAAATAATTCTTCGATTTGAAAACTGTCTGCATCAGCGTGTTAATCAAACATTTCTGTATAAAACCACTGATTTTCATATTTTTGTATGCATTATTTTTCTCAATATTAACGAAGAAAGACCTCCGGTCACAAAAAATTCAAAACCGGCGGCGGCGGCGGCGGTGACAGCGGTAGTTACTTTTTTTTAGAATAGAGAGATAATTTTAGCCCTCACAACTTCACGTTTTATATCGTTCCGGCGAGGCCATTAAAAAATGTCTGTATTCTGGGGACGCGCCAGGCCCGGACATTACTTTCTCTGATGACTCGGCCGGGTTGGGCATGACGTATTTTTCATACCGAACTGGGGAACTGGGACTGGCATTCAACTTCCTAGGTCTGCACGGGGCGAAATTTTCAGACCCGACTTGACCCAACCCGCGTTAAAATCATTGCCCCTGACTGACCTGATCCGTACAAAAATCCGTATCTATATGTGATTCCATCTTAGAAGATTTTACTGTATAACATTTTTCAAATTCTCCAATACATACAAAATGGATTAAAGATATTAAATGATAAGTTAAACATTTACATAAAAATAGAGATTCATTAAATAAAACTAGAGAACAGGAATTCTGCTTTTTCAGAATTTAGTGTCGCCCCGGCATTTCCATTGCTTCATTTTCTTCTGGTGGACTAGTGGCTTCTATTATTATGAAACAGCCATTATAAATGAAGCGTTAAAAAAAATTATGGCCATTTTTTTTTTCTATTCTGACCAGAAAATCAGAGTTCTAACTTTTTACGGCAGCTCTTTCATCTTCACCTAACGCTTCATTTATAACGGCTGTTTCATAATAATAGAAGCCAGCAGTCCATCAGAAGAAAATAACTCCGTTAAGCGTGACTCGGATAATTGGGACTCTACTGCAAAGCATATTTCAGTTTTAAGACTTAAAGCACACGCTTTTATTTTATGTAAAATGACGTCATTTGCATTAATATAGAAACTTAAAATTAAATATAGTTTATAATAGCTCCCTGTTTTATCATAAATCCTTCATTTATATTTTTCTCAAAGTAGCACGTATTTTAATTAATTTTTTTTTTCAATTTAATTTTTTTAAATTTTTTTTTTCCATTTTATCAGAAAATGGCAACAAAAACATATAATTGCTATTTTTCAGCAATTTTTTCTTTACTTTCTACATAAATGGCATACTTGCGTTGCCAAAATGAAACAAATGTCGCTAAAAACTACAAAAAAATTTATATTTCAAAAACAAATAGAGATGCAGTTTTCAAACAAATTGCATTAAAAAGTACTTTTTTTTCCCAATATGATGGTATAAAAACTGAAAATGTACGATGTTTAGAAATTAAAAAAATGCTATAGAGCATTTAATTGTACAATGATACATCTACTTTGTTTATTGCTAGCGTCTATAAGCTAACGTTATTTTTTGGACACAAAATAAGCTGGGAGAAAGAAATAGCATACCGTACCGGGGCTAAAAATAGAGATTCATTAAATTAAATAAATATCACAGCCTTTGGCACTTCTTTAAAAAAAATATTATAAACATGGCAAAAAAAATCTATAATAAGTATTTTTAGTCAGAACTCCTCCATACAAATTTTTTTTAACCATATCGACATAAAAAAACTATATTTTGTATAAATTAAGTCGGTCCGAGCCGAGGTTTTAACTTTTTCCAACGCAGAACTTTTTTCTATGGGTCAGGCCGGACCCGGGTCGGAAAATTTCTGTCCATGTAGACGTCTACGGCAGACCTACAACATATTTTGAAAGCAAGTTTTACGTAAAATTTACTCGTTGCTATTTTATTTCCAAAAGCACTGTCTTAACTACCGTCCACTAACTGTCCACTGTCCACTAACACTGTCTTAAACCGACTTTTAATAATGTATAATTTGTGGATGATCCCTATCTCACAATCAAAATGAATCGATAACTTGTCGCTCAGAGGCAGGAAAAAATGGTGTAAGTCAACAATTTTGGATCATAGCAAACGCGGTAGCGTTAAGCTATAATATGATTAAGAAATAGAAAATGCAAACAACTTTCTTAAATTTCTGGCGAACCAATTGACATACGACAATGATTTTTCTTTTGAAAGATAGAACTTGACGAGACGAATAAACTGATAGCATTAAAAAAATTACTGTAGCTTTCAGTAGTTTTTTATTTAACCTTAAATGAAAAAATGAAGACACAAAATTCAACAAAGTGTAGCTAACGTTCCAGTGGGTGAATTAACTTCATTTTTGTTTTATTTTGATCCTCTTGTTCAAACTTAAAATAGATTTTTTTTTAATCTTTGTATGCTTGACGGTCGCTGAGAAAATCGAATTTGTCTTTTATAATGTCTCCATAAAATTATAGCAATCTCTCCTTTTCATTTTTTAATTGTCTAATTCAATAATTTCTTTCGTGTTGCCACTCCCTAAAAAGCAATCCAATAATTTTTAAAAAGGATAACACGTGTACATTTGTTGTTACAAGACAATAAAAATTGAAATTCAACAGATAGATTTTTTAAATTTAGAAATCGACGTCAACCTAAGCAGATAATGCATAATTTTCATAAATATATATATGAACATTCTTGATTAATATTTTCAACTGGGGTAATAGACACAATGGAGCGCAAACGAGTTGATAGGAAAAAACAAAAACAGGGTAAATCCCAAGCTTCTGTTCAGGAGCTAAATGTAAGTTTTTTTTAAATTATCATCATAACATCCTAATTTACGCAAGCGAATGGTATGCAGTAATATAAATACTTCACATATTAAGATTACCTTAAAAAATAGCATTCCATCTATTTTAAATAAGGAAGAGATGTCATATACGCACCAGTGTACATAACTGGCGCGATAATGGCGTTTTTTTGCCTGATACGGTAACAGCTATTGTTGTTTATTTATTAATTATTTTTTTATTTACTTTTATTTTATTTTTTAAAACTATATAAATTGTTTTGTTCTATAGTTATTAATTAAACTTTTCAGTATTTATTGTTATTTCCTTTTTTAAATAATAGAAAGTAATTTAAAAATACATATGTAACTGCTATTCGAAAAAATATGTTACTGCTATTCGGTTTTCGTCAAATTGGCGTCAGAAAAAACCGCGCCAAACCCGTTGTGTATATGACATCTGTGCCTTAAATAATTAGGGTTTCGTTTAACTTTAGGTACTTTTGCTTGAGATATTGTCGAAAATGTACAGCAAAAATATACGGTACTACTTGATTATCCCGTCGACCAATTTCGCCAAACTATTCGCCAAATGATACAAACTGGCATAATTTTTATTTTAAATAACGGAAGAATAAATAAATTAGTAAAACATTAATAAAAATACTAATAAAAACTTGAGCACAGCACAGATGTCATATACGCTCCGTAATGGCGCGATTTTTTCTGACGCCAATTTGTCGAAAACCTCGTTAATATATCACCTATATCCGGGTTACCATATCAAGCAAAATAATGACACTTTGTCGCCAGTTAAGTACCCGGTGCCTATATGACATTGGCGTCAAACAAATCGCGCCAATATGGGGCGTATATGACATCTGTGCCAAAACTTGAATTAAAAATCACTTGATGACGTAACAAACACGTGTATCGTGTTTAATGTCAAGTGAATGTAACATTTACTATCGTCTATTATTGTCATTTAATCTTATAGTTTGGCGATAATTTTTTGATCGACAGGATAATCAAGTTGTACCAAGTATGGTACAGATGTCATATACGCACCATGTTGGCGCGATATTTTACCTGACGCCAATTTGTCGAAAACCTCGTTTTCGAATACCAGTTACATGTGTATTTATAAAAAGGGGTTAACAATAAATTAAAAAAAGTTTAATTAATAACAATATAACAAAACAATTTATATAATTTTAAAAAAGAAAATAAAAGTAAATAAACAATTTATTAATAAATCAACAACAACATCCGGGTTACCATACCAAGCAAAATAACAAAACTTTGGCGCCAGTTAAGTACCCCGGTTCGTATATGACATTGGCGTCAGAAAAAAATCGGGTCAACGTGATGCGTATATGACATCTGTGGCGTTTCAAGTACACTTCTGAACGCTTCTTTGAAATCGGTGAGTTTCATCGCCAAAATCGCCAAGATGCTTACTGATCATCGCCATTGAATATATAAATAATGCCATATTTGCAAACTTATAGGTCAAAATATAAGTGGAACCTCGGTTCACGACCGCCTCTGTTTATGGCCAGTTCGGTTTATGTCCAACTTCGGTGATCAAAATTTGACTCGGTTGGCGTGCAATATCTCGGTTCACGACCAAGGCTGCCGAATAGTTCAGTTGGCAACCCTTACATAACTCATGTTATTAGTCAAGTTTGGAGTAAGGTGTGCATATCAGAGTGCTTTGTGTACCTTTATTACTGTAAAAAAATTAACTTTTTGTTTTATTTTTAGTCAAGTTTGCGCTAATTTTAGCTCTCATTATGGCTTCTAAGAATGAAAAAATGCTTAGTGATAGCAGTAGTAAGAAGCTTAAGCGAATTACTGTTCAATAAAAGGAATTGTAGCAAAACATCAGAACGATATTAGTATAACCGGTCTAGCTAAACAACACGATGTGGCCTAAACCTTCGATTTCTTCGATAATCTATATATATATTACGCTATCGTATGTGTCACAGAAATTGCGATTAGTTGTTAATTGTTTAATGGCAACGCTCGAATGAAACGCATCTCATTGGTTATAGAACAGCATTTAATGCATCTCCATACCTATAAGGGGGGTTACCATAGGCAGGACCCTGTTCTGTCGCCAAATACCGCCAAGTTTGTCATCAACTTGTAAATATATCGCCAAATTCCTATAGACTTCCATTGTAAACCAATTGGGTTTACTTGTTTAGAGAGAATCAACAAATTGAGATATTTTAATGCAACAAAAACTAATATCAGTTTAAGGAATTACATTAATTATATTTAAGGCAGCCCAAGTAAATTGAATTATGAATAAAAATAACGTGAATTTGATTTAAAAACCTTGAACCTCTTAAAACAGTGTGCATTACTTGGTTAAATAATTCATTATTGCGCGAAATAAGAAAAAAGTATTGGGAATATTTAGAAGCAACTCAGGTTTATTTATATTCAATATATAATTATCAAAAAATTTAAATGACTAGTATTAAAAAATGCTCTGATGAGCACCAAAAAAGGCTAATATGTTTTTAAGTATGAAAAAGGGTTTGACAAGTGCTTCTAATTGGGCATGAAAAAGGACAAGGGGTCCCTTCTTGGCTGCAGCTCACTGTCAATGCCAACTTTGAAAATATCATATTTGCGCTTTTTTCATATAAAAAAAATCAGCCACAGTTACGATAAAAATGTGTAGTATAACGACGCAGCCTGATTAAACATGAATGTAAAGCGACATAGTACCAAAAACCTTAGTTCCTGCAGCGTATCACACTCATGCAGGGCCACCAAGCACGCCCGCAGTGTAGAACTGTACAAAAAACTGATTTGTAGTGCAGTACAGACTGTTGCAGCACTCTGCACAAGAACAATTTCACATGTGCATGCATAACAGTATAATGCATTCATTGATTGTTCAAATTATATGCAAGTGGCTGTGGCTGTACAATGTACTATGCAGTACAGAAATGCATGTAAATTATAAACGAACATTAGACGCAGACACCTTTAATACGGAAGTACAAAAGCACAGTGTGAGTGTGCGCTGAGGTTCAAAAATTAAAAGCATAATAGGAATGTACAGTGTAGTATAATTTATAGAGAAATAATGGTACACAGTGCACTGTACAAAGTTGCATTGCAGACGCATGCGCAGTCCAACAGTGCACTTAACATGTTAAGCACGACGGAAAGTTTTACTAAAGTACCGCAAATTTATTTTATATAGAAAAGGCGCAAATATGATATTTTCAAAGTTGGCATTGACAGTGAGCTGCAGCCAAGCAGGGACCCCTTGTCCTTTTTCATGCCCAATTAGAAGCACTTGTCAAACCCTTTTTCATACTTAAAAACATATTAGCCTTTTTTGGTGCTCATCAGAGCATTTTTTAATACTAGTTTTAATATGTTTTGGAGACATCGAGAGGAATTTTTTGTGTGTGTGTGTTCAATTCAGGAATGGATAAAGAAAATTTTTCTAGTTGTAATTTTTACTCTACGGGTTTCGTATAAAAATTTAGTTTTTGTATTTTCACAAATCGAACACCCATGGAGTTGCGACTTATGTCATTAAATTTCCCACCTTTTTTATGAAACTTTGCAATTGGACGTACAGTATAACTTCTTTCATCCGAAACTCTCGGTTAACCAAAATCCATTTTGAAACCTTTTTTCTCTTAACTATCATATTCCTTGTGTTCAAGCGGTCCTTTCTAAACTACGAGCATATATAAATATTTTCTATCCCCTTTCTTAGAGTTCCTTTGAATTTAACTTGAGCTCCCTTAAGCTGCGGAGTGGAACGAAGAACACGAATCTGGAGTAGCAGGAAGACTGTGATACTGGTGAACTAATAATTTTAAAAAACTCCGCGATAGAGCTTCAAAGAAAAGGTAACCGAAACTGCGACAAACAAAACATTTTTTCAAACCCTTGTGATATATGTAAAAGGTACTACTTAATTTCGAAATTAAAATTCAGGTAATTTCTTCTTTTTTCTATTTAGCTATTGCTTTATTTTTTATAAGCACTTGTTACCATAATAAGAAATATTGCATATATCTCTCCTTAAACTTAAAATTGAGGCATTCTCGATTATCCGAAAATTTCGATTTTCCTAAAGAGTGTCGGTCCCAATTACATTGTATATATAATTTCGAACCATACGGTTGGGTAGTTTTTGCACTGTTATAGAGGACAGACAGACGGACAAGACGACGAACACAGTGGAACCTCTCTGTGCGACTACCTCCATTAAGCGACCACCCCCCTGAACGATCATTTTTTCATGGAACGAAATTTCAGAGACCATCCCAGTTGAACTTTCTCCATGAGCAACCAATTTCTTTAAAGAAAATGAAACCAATTCCGTTTTTTCCTGATCGCTTGAAAAAGGTTTTATTAAAAAAGTAATTTCGGAGAGCGCATTATTCATCAAACTTTTAAACTAAGTTTAGAATTTTTTTCTATTCTGGTAACTTTTAAGTGTTTAAATCCCTTTGTGCATTTTTAGGCAATGAATTTAACTCTGAGGACAAATTAAGAATGACGGTCAATAAACTCCCCTGCCCTATTCTGTCAGGAAACTCTCAAAGAAATAGATAAATTAATAAAATCGTCACTATTTGTTCCCGTCCCCCCCAAAAATTGCATTTACTTGCTGAACTTCAGACTTGGAAATAAAAGTTATAAAAGATAAAACCGTAAAATCAAAGCAATGTATTCCTTTTTTAAACTCTGCACTAATTAACTTATGTAATTAACTTTTAATTTAATACTTCAATTTTAATATTTTTTCCTAATGTGAAAAATAAATTTTAGTAACATCAATTGTTACATTTGTTCAACAATTAATATCTAGATTTATACATGACCTCCATTAAGAGACCACCTCTCGGAGCGACCAATTTTATTGGAACGGAACGTGGTCGCTTTAGGGAGGTTTTACAGTATAGTTGCTACGTATTTATATAATTACGAACCCAATTCAAAATTTTAAACCGAAAGGGTAAATGTCCTTTCTGTATATCAGATAATCCAACAGGGCATACTTGGGTTTAAAATGCCCGGTATATTGCACATTGGAAAACGACAAATGTGTCTAAATCTATGAAAATACAATATAACCACGAACGTAAATATATAGTAACCACTTCCGACTTATCCATGACCCCGAGAAGCATTCCTTACCTTTGAAACCTCAAAAACTAATATATTTTCCATATTTAAAAAAACATTTACAAAAAGAAAGCTACCCTTGCTTTCATGATTTTCAGAAACGTTTCCGAGTAGTTTTTGCAAATTATTACCACGTTTTCTCAAACCGAAGTGTCGATTTTTAGTATGCTAGCCATACTCAGTTAAACATTTTCATCTGCAGAATTGAGTTTATTTATGCAAGAGTAATAGACCGGGAACCGGCAGCACAGGCAATCACCTCATCCAGTTCACTGATGAAATTCTAGGATTAGTTAAATCTTAATTCGCATATTAGAACACAATCGGTCTGCCAAGCCATATCTTGGTGGGAAAAACCTGAAAACCCGATTTTAGAAGCTGACACGTAGGTTTACCATTGTGTTTTCCTGCTCCCAATCCTCCATGTTTTCATTCCTTTTCGTGCAGGAAAACACAATGGTGAACCTACGAGTCGGTCTCTAAAATCGGGTATTCAGGTGTTTTCCACCAAGATAGGACTTGGCAGACCGATTGCGTATTAATATGCGAATCAAGGTTTAACTAATCCTAGAATTTCATCTGAGAACTCGATTATGTGATTGTCTGTGATACCGGCTCTCGGTCTATAACAAATTAGATATTAATTTGAATGTTAATGCTGTTAATTTTAACATCTTTGTCTGTTAAATATTTCTTGGGCATGAAAATGTTTACTTGAGAATCGCTAACGTTCTAAAAATACATATTCCTTGTTGAGAAAACCTAAATACACTATAAAAACTACTCGGAAACGTTTCCAAAAATCAGTGGCCGCAAAAGAAATTTTGTTTTTATAAATGTTTCGTTAAATCTCGAAGATATATTGGTTTTTGGTGTTTCTAAAAAAAGGGTCTATGCATAAATAACGTTACCGCTTTAGGGGGTGAGGTTGGCATCTTATATCGTAAGATATCTTTAGGGGGAAGGGGAATGTGTCTTTTGATATCGATATCATTTTTGATCCAACCAAAATTTTCCCTTTATTGGTAATCTGTTCTTTACATCAAAATAGCTTATCTGTTTTTAAACTGTTATTTATTTTTATGAAAAAACAGTTATATTTAAAATCCTTAAATCCTTCTATATATAAAATAAATTGAGAAGTGCATGGTTAAACTGGTGGCATTGAGCTCACAGGCTATTCACACTAATTGTATATTATACTCTTATTTCAAAGAACAATGCCCTTGGAAAATAAATTAAAGGGGAATTAGCCCCTACCCCTCTGTTTCCCATCTTTATACTTAACAAATGAGCCTCCAAATCTCATCAGGGAAGCACCTTATCTCAATAAACCAGTATACTAAATTTCAAGCAAATCGGACAGAAAAACCCATTTATCTAAATTAAGGGGGGGGGGGGGGATAACCCTCCCG
Source organism: Maratus speciosus (assembly GCA_963932465.1). Taxonomy (NCBI): domain Eukaryota; kingdom Metazoa; phylum Arthropoda; class Arachnida; order Araneae; family Salticidae; genus Maratus; species Maratus speciosus. Next base: position 367,775,069 of record OZ010794.1, on the reverse strand, counting down.
TTCTCCCTTTATACTTAACCAATGAACCCCTTAAAACAAGTTAAAGTACCTTATCAGAATGAAACTATTTGCAAAATTTGAGGCAAATCGGATAATTCTGCAGAAAAAACCCATTTATCTAAATTAAGGGGATTACCCCTCCCGAGCCCCCCCCCCTTTATACTTAAGCCCATAAGTAATCAGGGGAAAACCTTATCAGAATTAACCTATTTACAAATTTTGATGCAAATCGTATAATTCTGCCTGAAAAAACCATTTATGTAAATTAGGGGGGGGGGGGGGGGAGGGTGGCTTTTAGCACCGCGTTCACCCTTTATACTTAACCAATGAACCCCCCAAAAGTAATCAAAGAAGAGCCTTATCAAAATGAACTTATTTACAAAATTTGATGCAAATCGGAAAATTCTCCCTCTAAAATCAGCTTATCGAAATTAAGGGGGGTTAGCCCTCGTTCCCCCCTTTATACTTAACCAATGGACCCCCAGAAGCAATCGGAGAAGCACCTTATCAGAATGAACCTGTTTATAAAATTTGATGCAAATCGGAAAAATCTGCCTGAAAAACCTACTTATCTAAATTAAGGCGGGAGTTAGCTCCCGTTCCCCTCTTTATACTTAATTAATGTACCCCTAAATGTAATCGGAGAAGCACCTTATCAGAATGAACCTATTTACAAATCTTGATGCAAATCGGAAAATTCTGCGTGAAAAACCCATTTATTTAAATTAAGGGGGGGGGGATTTTCCCCCGTTCCCCCCTTTATACTTAACCAACGAGCACCCAAAATTATTCAGGGAAGCGCCTTATCAGAATGAACCTAAAAAAGAAAATTTGAAGCAAATCGGATATTTCTATCAAGAGTTATCGCGTTACGTTCGTACATACGTACATACAGAACTTGCGGGCACATTATCTCTTAGACTTTGATAGCCTGTGAGTTAAATAAAAAACAAAAGTACCCAGTTAAACTAATGGCATTGAGCTCACAGGCTATTCACACTAATTGTATATTATACTCTTATTTCAAAGAATAATGCCCCTCAAAAAATAAATGAAGGGAGATTAGCCCCCGTTTCCCCCTTTATCCTTAACCAATTTACCCCCAAAACTAATCAGGAAGCTCTTTAACATAATAAAATAGTATACCAAATTTGGAGCAAATCGAATAATTCTGCATGAAAAATCAGTTTATCTAAATTAAGGGGTGTGGACTAGCCCCCTTTTCCTCCTTTATCCTTAACCAATGAACCCCCAAAACTAATTAGGGAAGCATCTTAACATAATAAACCGGTATACCAAATTTGGAGCAAATCGAATAATTCTGCATAAAAAACCCGTTTATCTAAATTAAGGGGGGTGGACTACCCTCTCTTTTCCTCCTTTATCCTTGTGGCAACTCCAACTGCCCTGACCGTTAAAGCTGCCTTATAAAATATAGTCATATAACATGACTTCTAAAAATCAATAACTAAATATATTACAATTTAGGTAAGAATTCAAAACTTCTTACCTTCTTAAATAATCCAAGAGACGGGATCGCGGTCCTCCGGCCAGCTTCCGTAAGAAATAAGCATCGAGACGTAAATAAATCGTTTCACTCCTTAAATATCCTTTCCGTAGTTCTCCACTGAATAAAATCCTTTTTGCAGCATCTATAAAATTATCCGCCTCTCTATTTACATTTTATTGTAAGGCGGGAATAAGCTTGTGCTTTTTGCTGCAACAAAAGGTAGGTATTAAAGGGAGTATAATTGAAGAGAAATTCATCTTTCTTTTTAAATGTAAGTATATTCCCTTAAAAGTTACAAATTACGCAGCGTTTAACGCTACGTCTTATCTAAACAACAAAATATCTACATCTATCAAAATAAGAAAACATTAAAGTTCTAATAAAAATTACTTCCGTGTTGAAAGGGAAAGTCTATGATGAAACAGTCATTGTTTATTTTTCTCGCCCACGCATTGATATAGCAGGTGTTCTTATTGCATAAGGTGGAAGGATTTATTGATTCAGTTAATTCACAACATCCTCCCACCTTTGAGTTCGGAAGACGGAAACTCAAATCTTCCAATTGGTCTACTTTTTGATAATTCGTCCATATCTGGAACGCTGAACTGAAACTTCAGAACCAGTGTCCTTTTCCATGTCACTATAATTCTTTCTCATCTGCTCACTATCCTCTGATACCCCTAAGGGTATCAATCTCGATGTTGGTCTTAGAAACTCACCGTGTTGCATCTTAATCTTGACTAGTCTGATGTGTCCATCTTTGGATGAATAAATTCCCAACACTTTGGCCAGAGGCCAATCAATTCTTTTCTTATTATCACGAGTGACAATCACAACGTCACCTATGGCAAAAGGTTTCTCTGTTTTATTGTTTTTACCTGACTCCCTTAATTGACCCAAATATTCCGATCTGAATCGTTTTCGTAGATCTTGCCGGAGCTTTTGTTGGTATATACGTCTTTTGTTAAATGATTTGGCATCGAGAATGTCAAGATCTGACGTACCACTATCTTTCACTTCTTGCAAGAACATTGCCGGAGTGAGAGGGACTAAGTCATTTGCATCCTCCGACACATAGGTGAGGGGACGGCTGTTAATTAGACTTTGAACATCACACATTATTGTCTCCATTTCCTCATAATTCAAGGAATTTTTCCCCAGAACTTTTCGCAGAACTCTTTGTGTTATTCCAATTAGTCGTTCCCACCACCCTCCCCACCACAGAGCTGAAGGCGGGATGAATTTCCCTTTAATTTTGCTGGATATACTGGCATTTGTTACAGCATTCCAGTCAATTTCTTTCAACAAATTTTCTGCTCCTATGAAGTTTGTACTGTTGTCGGTATATATAATCGAAGGTCGCCCTCTACGGGCAATAAATCTTCTCAAAGTATGCAAAAAAATATCTGTCGATAAAGAAGTAGCGAGCTCAAAATGTATTGCTCGAAAAATAGCACAGGTATAAATTACAAGCCAAATTTTTTTATTTCCTTTGAGAAAAAGCTGACCGGCATAATCGATACCTACGATTTTAAAAATGGCCGCTTATCTCACTCTGTCTTCAGGTAAGGGAGGAGTGGAAATTTCTATGGGTTTAAAATCGTATCTTCTACATTTCACACAGTTTCTAATAATTTTTCTAATTGTTTTGCGGAATTTTAAGACCCAGTAATCTTCTCTTAATTTGGACATCATTATTTGTACCCCCGCATGTCCTAAGTTTAAATGTCTCGTTATAATCAACTTTTCTACGACTGGATGGTCACTTGGAAGGATGACAGGGTATCGAAAATTCCTAGTATCGTCTCGCAAAAGTATGCGTGATTTAAGTCGCACAAGTCCATCAGAATCCACCATTATCTGAAAATTCTTTAAACGTTTATCTTCGGGACCAGTAAATGATTGTTTTTGGACTAATCTTATTAATATATTTTCTGATTTATTCTGTTCTTCCACAGTTAAAAACCCAAATTCTCTCTCTTTTTTAACTTTCTTGCAATTTTTGATAAATCTATATAACCATGCGATTATTTTGACCAATTTATCATAAGAAGAAATGCTATCGTAAATCTGGTCGTTTTTAACCTCTACATTTTTAGCACTAATAACACTCTTTCTTCTTTCTGCATCTATAATTTCAAAATCGGGAAAAATTTCTGATTTAGGCCACTGATCCATCGGTTCTCTTAGCCATTGTGGTCCCTCCCACCATTTATCTCGGGCTAAAACCTCAGCGGTACAACCCCTTGAAGGCAGGTCAGCGGGATTAAAATGGCCGGGAATAAAGTGCCACTTTTCAGGATCACATAATGAGCGAATTTCTGATACCCGGTTATAAACAAAAGGTGCCCAATTTTCATTTCTTTTTATCCAATAAAGTGCATTGGCCGAATTAGTCCAATAAAAAATTGCAATGTCATCTAATTTTAAATGAGTTATAACACTGCTTACTAACCTAGCCCCTATATTACAAGCCAACAATTCCAACCTCGGAATAGAAATTGGTTTCATAGGCGCAACTCTACTTCTTGCTTGAACCAACTGACAGAAATTACCTTGCTCATTTTCGCTCCGTATGAATATGCACGTAGCATACGCTATTTTGCCAGCGTCACAAAAGACGTGCAAAGAATGCAGATTATCTGCATCCCGTGAAAAACACCTAGGTATTTCAATTGTCTTTAATTTTCCTAATTGGTTTTTTCATTTTTCAAATTTTTTCCTGGTGGAATCAGGCAATTCCGTGTCCCATGTTACTTTAGCTTGCCAACATTCCTGTAATAATATCTTAGGTTTTAGTGTTATAGGACATGTGTACCCGATAGGGTCGAAAATTCTATGTACAGCCGATAAAATATTTCTCTTAGTTACTTTTCGATCATCTTCCAAAATCTCTTTTAAATTAACTGCTAATGTGTCCTTTTTAAAATCCCACATTAGCACCAAAACGGGGACATTTTCCCCGGTCAAAACTTCTCGAAAACTATGCTCCCACCCGCGAAGCTCGAATTTAGCAGTGCTAAGAAGAGTTTTTGACTCTTCGATAAAGCGGTGCAGCTCTTCCATATTATTAACGCTCGTAACGCAGTTGTCAACATAAAACGACTCTAACAACTTAAACGAGGTGTTTTTAAAATGATCAGGTGCCTTAATCAAATTATATTCTAACGTGGCACCTAGAAGGTAGCCAAATGCCAAATACTACTCTTCTGTGTTGAAGCGTTATTAACTTTTGAGGGTCTCCCCCTTCATACCATAAAAATTTCAAGTAGGGGCGATCTTTTTCTGTAATGCCGATCTGTAAAAAAGCCTTTTTTATGTCAGCAATTACCCCTATTTTCCCTAATCTAAATCTATTTAAAATAGAAGGAATCAGTTCAACCAGGTTAGGCCCCTTTTCAATACAATCATTTATCGATGGTGAGTCCTTTTCCCGAGCTGAACCATCAAAAACTGGCCGCACCTTCGTAGTGGAGGTTTCTTTAAACACCGCTCTATGAGGAAGGAAATGCTCACTACCTACTGCTTTTCTCTGATCAACCTTTTCTATTATCTTTTCATCTAACCATTCCTCAAATACTTGATTATAATCGCCTAATCTTCCTACCCTTTTCAATGAATCGACATAGGTTTTTAATCTACGTCGAGCAATATTTTCGTAACTGGGCAAACGAGGGTGGCCCTGTATCCATGGAAGACTAACTTCATATCTACCCTCGTCATCTACTCTTATACTACTAAGAAAATGTTCTTTTGTGGCTAATTCTAACTCTTCTCTACTTTTATTCTCCCCAGGATCCCGAATTCCTAAAGTGTCAAGGTGCCATAACTCGGTAATTTTTGCCTCTTTGACATGGAGCGAAAAAATGAGATTATTCATATTTTTACTTTTATAACCCTCAGTTTTGCCGGGAATTTTCCATCCTAAACGAGTTCCCATACAAACTAATCCTCCCTGTAATTGTTTTAAATGTCCGGTAAATAATTTTCCGGCGACATCCGCACCAATTAACACGTGAATTTCATCAGGGGAAAATTCGTATAATAAATCATTAGCTTTAGTGACTCTATCGGTCAATAAAATTCCATACCTTTTTATTTCATTAACAAAAGGTCCTTCTGGTATAGGGGCAAATTCAGAGCAAATCTTTTGTTGATCTAATACTTCAAATTTACATCGGAAACTATTATCCGTATTTCCCAAAGTAATTAAATAACTATCGTGTAGTTCTTCACATTGTTGCCCCCCCAAATAAACTATGCACTACTCTTTCCTGCCTTATACTATTATAGCCTAGCATTTTGGCCGCAAATTTCGATATATATGACCGCTGTGAACCTGTATCGTATAAGATTCTGACATTTCGTACTATATTCCCATTGTATATACGTACGACCAATGTTTGTAGTAAAACCTTTTTCCTAGAAGTTGTATTCGCAAGCATAACCGCAGAATCCTCTTTAGAATTATCTCCGAATTTAATTTTGTTCTTTTCTATACACAGAAATTGGTGGTGATTTTTTGAACAGTGAGTGCAATTAATTTTGACTTTACAAAATTTTGCTACATGATTGATATTAAAACAACGAAAACCCTTTCTTAACAAAGCATCTTTTCTCGCAGCGAGTGTCATTTTCCATACTACTCTACAATTTTGACTACGATGTTTATTATCGCAAAACACATACTGTTCTTCCGATTTTCCCTCTGCCGCGTTATATGATTCGGCCGCCGTAGGAAGGGGAAATTTTTTTTTTTCGTTCGCTCCTAATTTCTCTATTTACTGAGACCTCTTTATCTAAGGAAAACCCACTCTTAGCTAATTTGACCTTTTGTTCCATTTCTACTTCAATTTGTAAGAATTTCATTAATATATCCAGTTTATTAATTTCACTATCTTTCTCTTCATTAACGGTTAAAGTGCCGAGATGCCTCTCCCATAATTTAAGAATGTCCGAAGGTAATGCTGATTCGACCAATGGGTACAAAATGGATGCATAATTTTCAGTCGAAACTCCTAACATTTTTCGTGATCTAAGATAAGTTTCAATCTTGTCATATAATTTGACAAGCGAAAGTCTCTGACCCTGTCCCAAAGAATTATTTATTACAAGGCCCAGGACTTCCCGTATATAAACTTCAATCAAAATATCTTTTCTGCCAAAACGGGCCTTCAGCGATTTAATCGCTTCTGGATAGCTATCGGCAGTAGGGGGGAAGGAGTCCACAATTTCCCTAGCTCGAGAACCCTTTTGCGTGACCTGAATCAAGTATTGAATTTTGTCTTCATTTGGGATTTCATTGTCTTCGTGAATTTTTTCAAATTGGCCCCAGGGGGATAGCCAGTTTTTAATTTCCCCATTAAAGGGTTTAAGCTCCAACTTAGGGAGTTTAAATTTCCTTCTATTAGGCATGGCATCTAATGGCAAAGACGTTTCCTGAGTCTGGCTGTTCTCTAATTTACTAATATAATGAGTTAATTTATTTTTTATTTCTATATAATTAGTGGTATATTTATCAATAGACTCATATTCGGAGCAGTGTTGATTTCAGGGGGTGGCCCGGGGGGTGACATTCCCCCCCCGGAGTAATGAGATGTCCCCCCCGGAAGATTTGAGATTTTGTGTTTTCAATGGTCAAAAAGTGCAATCCCCCCCCGGAACTCTATAATGTCCCCCCCGGAGCCATAGAAATCCCTCCCGGAGAAAAGTGTCTGAATTCAACACTGATTCGGAGTCAAAGGCATCTTGAGTGCATGTCTGGTCTTCAGACAAATTTTCTAAAATTTGTTTATCGAGCGTAGAAAACTCGATTTGTTTACCTTCCAGTCTGTCTAAGACAGTCGCCAATTTATCCAAATCAGTTTCGTCGGAGGATAACACTTCTTCTATTTCTTTTACCAATTTGGTAAAATTTGAACGTACTGGGGTTCTGGATTTTTTTAATTTTTCCATCTTTCCCCAAATTACTTCTAAATTTATCTATTTATACGGAGGACTTGGATCCCGGCAGGGATGCCAGTTTTTATGTGGCAACTCCAACTGCCCTGACCGTTAAAGCTGCCTTATAAAATATAGTCATATAACATGACTTCTAAAAATCAATAACTAAATATATTACAATTTAGGTAAGAATTCAAAACTTCTTACCTTCTTAAATAATCCAAGAGACGGGATCGCGGTCCTCCGGCCAGCTTCCGTAAAAAATAAGCATCGAGGCGTAAATAAATCGTTTCACTCCTTAAATATCCTTTCCGTAGTTCTCCACTGCATAAAATCCTTTTTGCAGCATCTATAAAATTATCCGCCTCTCTATTTTTATTTTATTGTAAGGCGGGGATAAGCTTGTGCTTTTTGCTGCAACAAAAGGTAGGTATTAAAGGGGGTATAATTGAAGAGAAATTCATCTTTCTTTTTAAATGTAAGTATATTCCCTTAAAAGTTACAAATTACGCAGCGTTTAACGCTACGTCTTATCTAAACAACAAAATATCTACATCTACCAAAATAAGAAAACATTAAAGTTCTAATAAAAATTACTTCCGCGTTGAAAGGGAAAGTCTATGATGAAACAGTCATTGTTTATTTTTCTCGCCCACGCATTGATATAGCAGGTGTTCTTATTGCGTAAGGTGGAAGGATTTATTGATTCAGTTAATTCACGACAATCCTTAACCAATGAACCCCAAAACTAATCACGGAAGCTCCTTAACATAATAAACCGGTATACCAAATTGGAGCAAATCGAATAATTCTGCATGAAAAACCTGTTTATCTACATTATGGAGGGTGGACTAGACCCCCTTTTCCCCCTTTAGCCTTAACCAATGAACTCCCAAAACTAATCAGGGAAACTCCGTAACATAATAAACCGGTATACCAAATTTGGAGCAAATCGAATAATTCTGCATGAAAAACCCGTTTATCTAAATTAAGGGGGGGGGGGGGTGGACTAGCCGACCTTTTTCCTTAACCAATGAACCACCAAAACTAGTCAGGGAAGTTCCTTAACATAACAAACTGTATACCAAATTGGAGCAAATCGAATAATTCTGCATGAAAAACCTGTTTATCTAAATTATGGGGGGTGGACTAGCCCCCTTTTCCCCCTTTAACTTTAACCAATGAACCCCCAAAACTATTCAGGGAAGCGCCTAATCAAAATGAACCTAAAAAAAAAGTTTGAAGCAAATCAGATGTTTCTATCAAGAGTTATCGCGTTACGTACGTACATACATACATATACGTTCATATGTCATGCGTGCATACGGAACCGGCGGGCACATTAGCTCTTAGGCTTTGATAGCCTTTGAGTTAAAAAGTAACGCTTTGGAAATGGACCAATGAAAATCTGCGTAGATACCGCGAATCGCATCTGATTTGTCAGAGCTTTCTGACGCTATAAGGGGGTTGCAAAGGGGGAGGAGGCAACTCGGCTCTGTAGCCAAACGTCGGAACGTTTGTCGCCAATTTGGCGATATATCACCAAATTTGGCGACCAAAATTAGCCGCCAAAAGTGACGCCAACTTCGCGCTATTTCCAGTATTTTGCCAAATTGCCATAGACAACCAATGAAATACAATAGGGTTCACTTGCTGGCAGAAAATCAACAAATTGAGATACTTTAATACAACAAAAACTAATACAGCTTGTGAATAGAGCTTAATTGAACTATTTACCTCATTTTTAAGCACGAACAATAATCTGGGGTTGGCTAGAAAATAGGGATTGCCCGGCGATACCGAATAGAATCACGAAGCGATCACGTGGGGGGGGGGGGTTGGTGAGCGTAGCGAACAGGGTAGTGGACCCCCTCCCTCCTCCTAGTTATTATAAAATTATTTAATTCCAAAATGTGGAATACTCGAAAATTTTCCGTTCCTATTCTTCTCTCATCTGTGTATGTATATATAATTAACTATTCGAGAAACTAGGTCCGAAGTATGTTTGAAATGACTTGTTGTTTTACTGGAGAAGAAAAGAGAAAAAATGTTGTCCACCTGTTTTGTTGAAAAAAAGTTCTGCATGCACACCCACACCCCCATGCGGGGGCAAGTGCAATAAGACATTATCACAGTTGAATGCATTATGTAACAAAAAGCTATTATTAAATACTTTTAAATGTTAGCTATTTCTTTCAAGTGTTATTACCCGACTGAAAAGAAGGATTATGTGTTTCACGCGAATCTGTGTATGTGGATTTCTTTATACCCTCAAAACATGCAAACGGCTGGATGGATTTTAATGAATGAGGTCTATATCGATTCGTCTTAACGGCCCGATGGTTATAGGCTAGGTTTTGTTTTTATAAATTCAAAATGGCGGCCGTAAAATACAAAATGTCAGTAGAGACGAAAAAAATTTTACGCACCCTATTGAGTGGCCTATCATTGGATAGGTCTTTCAAAATGAAGACGATGTTTCATTGACTATTTTACACTCAGAAACTCTGTTAAAATATTATGCAACCTGAAAGTTATGTATGTAGGATCTCTAGCTTTACTGCAACTCTAACCATCATAGACATCTATAGACCTCATAAAAACAGTGTTTATAGATAGGAGCTAATAATTAATCACAACTTAAAAGTCATCAATGAAAGTAAATAAAAAAATAGGTAAGTAATATAAACAAGTAATATAAAAAAATATTTTAAGTCAATTCCTACTTAGGTCAATAAGAGAATTTTTTTTCTCCCATTCTTCTTTCCTCATGAGTGGCGCTTAAAATGCCTTGATCGAGAAGAGGGCTCTCTTGGTCTTAAAATACCTTGATCAAGAACAGGGCTCTCTTGGTCTTAAAATACCTTGATCAAAAACAGGGCTCTCTCGATTATGGAAAATTAATTAATTTAATTTAATAAATGAATTAATAATTGAAAAAAAAACTGGATTAACATCAATTTTCATCCACTACAAGTTTAAAAAAATTTATTTGAGCTTGATTGGATGAATAATAAGTATTTTATTAACGATTGAAAATTTGAACAAGATATATAAAGCGAGAGTGTGAGCTAATATTAGGAATTGAAAGAAAAAATAGTTTCACATTGATGAGAAATAATTAATTAGTTCGCTTTTTACGCAGTCGGGTTTTTTGATTTTTTAAATTTAATTGTTTATTTGATATAAAGTTATTTCATGTACTATAATAGTAATATTAATTGAGTTATCTTCAATTGATTCATTAAAGTGTACGAATAATAAATTTATAGCCATATCTGCTTGTGTTTGTCACTGCAAACAAAAGAAAAAAATTGCAGAAATCAAAATAATTTTTAGACATTGATAACGACATCATTAGGAAGGGGGTGGAGAGTTCGTGGGATGATAACGTATGATATCGTAGGGGGGGGCGGGGGTCCAAAAAGTTGATAATGTTATATTTGTACAGTCCCTAAACAACACTTTTCATAATCGTGGGTAACATGTAAGAGGTTATTGTATATCTTCATGCTTATATTCTACTTTCCTAAATAGAGAAACATATGTCTTTTTAGGTGCGTCCGTAATTATATAAATACGTAGCAACTACAGTCGTCGTTCTGTCTGTCTGTCCCTCTGTCCGCATATAACAGAGCACAAATTACCAAACCGAATGGTTTGAAATTTTAAATATATAATTGTTGCAAAATTTTATCGAGTCATTTCAGATTTTTTGAAAATCGGATGTATAGTTTAATTACAGGAGCAGTCAAAAGTTTTCCGTTACATTACGGCCAATGGAGAAAAATTATTTCAAGTGCAGTTTAATGATGTTACATCCTTTCGAACAGAATGAAATTGATATACAGATATAAAGTGCACTAAAATATACATTCAGTACAATATAGGGTGCAAAAAATATTTATAAAACTAGTTATAGTACGAACACACCTCATTTGCCGCGTTTGACATGCAATTTCCAACTTGTTTTAATGTGTACAAGGGAACAGAACATATATTAAAGTCGTTTTTAATTAAAAAACTGTACAGATTTTTTATATTTAGTATATTTTTTTATGGTCCACGAAGAACATTAACAACAAAACTTTTAATGAAAAAAGTCTATAGAGAAACGTTCTTAGTTCACTATAAAATGTTCATTTCTTTAATTTTCATGTCGTCTAACCAGACAACATGTTACAAGAATGGTTTCAGATTTGAAGAAATGAAATGTTATTTTAAATATTTCTTTCATTAAATAGCGATTTTTGTGATGATCTTTCCGGTTGCAATTAAAGAAAGATAATTTATGTTTTTTTTTTTGTTGTTGTTTTTTTTTTGTTTTTTTTTTTTTTTTTTTGGTAGTCATAATGTAGCAAACAATCGGCATGCATAACAACGATTATTTTTCGGTTAAAAGTAATTTATAATTTTATCAAATAATCAATTGTAATTAAATTAGTCAATTTAAAACATTAAAGTCAATATACTAACACAGAATTATCTTCTTCATTAACACATTTAGCAGTATTTAAAAAGTAACTTTCAAAATTCATTGCGTAAGACTGTAATTTGCTTTATGAAAAAATGTGAAAAAAAAAACTACGAGCAAAATTTTCTTCTTATCTGTAAAAAAAAAAAAAAAAAAAAAAAAAAAAAAAATGCAGTTTTTGCTTTATTTTGATTTAATTTCAAAAGTTGCTTACTGTATATTTGTCGGAAGAATTATAACAGAGTTAGTAAGTGACATAAGATTAATTATTTGAATATTTTACTGTACTATATCAGTAACTTCAAAACTCTCTGTATATTTTTCAACTTGGAAATCAAGAAAACATGCAAATAAGTTTGAAAATTATATTCTGAAACTATTAAAATAAAACTGATATATGTTTCAAAATAACTTTTTAAATAGCTATAGAGAAACTCGGGATGTGTTTAATCTTTTAATGACTTTTGTTCCTCAATAATAAAAAAAAAAAAAAAAAAAAAAAAAAAAAGTAATTTCGAAGAAATTCCTTTCTGGAATAACGGGTGTAATCACACGTCTACCTGTAGCCGAAGACTAATCCTAAACCTATGGGGAGGTTATTTTCTAATATCTCGTTTGCATTTCGACATTTTTTTTTCATTCAATAGATCTATCTCTATATTGCTTTTTTTTTTTTTTTTTTTTTTTACTTTTTCGATTTTGGTTGCAGATTTTTTTTTTTTTTATATAAAGTTACTTTCACTTTCGATACCGGTTCCGAAAATGAAAGAGTCATTCTAAAAAATATCTGCAACCAAAGTCGAAAAAGTAAAAAAGAAGCGATGTAGAGGTGGACCTCAGCTATTGCATGCAAAAAATTATTTTAAAATGTCGAACAGCAAACGAGATATTAGAAAATAACCTCCTGATAGGTTTAGCATTAGCTCGCGAGTGTCTTCGTTTGCAGGGACAGGAGCCTTAATGGAAGAATCCTACATTGGGCCCTGCTTCAATTCCTGAACAAAATATTCTGTTTTGTTTCCAAATAGCTTATAAAAATTTAAAACACTAGGGGGCTCTGCCCCCCCTACGAGCTACGCCAAACCCCGCTGAGACACCGCAAACTCTAAAAGCACGCTAATTTGATCGGCTTTGAAAAAAATTTCGGAAGAATGAATTATAATAAAAAAAAACAGTCGCAATCCCTCTGCTAACGGGTTGTTTCTGTCTTTTATTAAATCAGATCAGTGAAACATGTAAAAATAAACTTATAACTCTAAAATGAATTAAGTAAACAGAGTCTTTGTCTCTCGGTATTTTTATAAGTTTTTTTTTTAAATAAGACATTTTAAATTTATCGCTTTAAATCTGACTTAATTTTCGACAAAGTTTTCTTTCTCGTTTTAATAATCACGTGAAAATATTTTTGTTGTTAGAAAGGAGATATTATTTGCGCTATCTTAGAATTCTCAACAATAGTTTTAAAAGATTATCTCAAAATATCAAATAAATGTCTCGCGCAAATGTATTTTTAAATTTAAACTGTTTGGCAAGATTATGAATTGGCAATTTTAAATATGACGTAATTTCCTCAATGTATACTTTTAACGCATATTAATTGATTTATTATTTTGCAATTTTCTTTCTCTTTTAAAATTCACGTGTAAATATAGTTTTTATGACGTAATTATAAATATATTCCTGCTTTTAATGCGTAATCATTTAATTCTCAGTTGAAAGTTTTATTCAGTTTATAATAGTCACGTGTAAACAATTTTTAATTTGAAGGAAATATTATTCATTGCGCTGATTTAAAATTTGGCAACAATTTAAAATAATACACTTTGCTAGAAGTTGTAAAAAATGCCTCTGAAAATGCTGAAAAATTTAATTTAAAATCGAAATAAAACCTCAAAAAATGAGTCAAATTAAAAAAAATAAATGCAGTCTACACTCCGGGCACTTTTAATGTATAAAATGATCTAAAAATGATTAAATTCCCATGTATAGTTTTTGCTCCTATAAAATTTTGTAATGGAATGATTTTGACCAGCTTTAAATATCTCTTAAAATAATTCTTTGATTTGAAAACTGTCTGAATCAGCTTGTTTATGAAACATTTTTCTATAACACCACCGATTTTCATATTTTTGTATGCAATATGTTTCTTAATATTAACGAAGAAAGATCTCCAGTCACAAAAAATTCAAAACCGGCGGCGGCGGTGACAGCGTTAGTTACTTTTTTTTAGAATAGAGAGAAAACTAAATATAGGATAAATGTTTATTCATTCGAAATGTGTTTCAAATAATGAATAACTACCTATTATTGTTTATTCATAGGCAAAGACATTTGATTTTTTTTAAGTAAATTTATTCCGTTTCATTACCCCCACCATAAATTCATTTTACAATGATGAATATGACGAATGTACCGTAAAGTTAAAAAAAAATTTCAGTTACTCAAATATGTTATATTAAAGATATATTAGAAAATACTGTTTACCTTGGAATATTCTGAAATAAAAATGAAGGAACCCTAGTAAGTGGATGTTTTGAAAACTAATAATTTAAGATGTCGAAATGGAAATATCATACAGGTCGAATTCATATCCAGGTACTGAGTGCTACATCGGGTCGCATAAACCGATTTTACCAGAACCCGACTCTATACGACCCACAGTTACAGTCATGCAGAGTTAAGCAAATTCGTAATTGCAATTATCTTCAATGTAATTACAATTTAATTGCATGTAATTAATTATAATTAAAATTACATGCCGTAAAAATTCTTGCAGTACTGTAGTCGGAACCGCCCCCATTCCACTATGTGACGAAATTTCTGCGTTCGAATCTGTCTAACTATAATCAATTACATGTAATTAACTTGTAATTTCATTATGGATAATTGAGATTACAAATTTGCCCAACTCTGCAGTCATGTCATATTGATGATAATATTTTCCTTTGCAGATCAGGTTCGGCTTTACCCTATTTTTCAAATGAAAGTTCGGGATATTTTTCAATTGAAAAACTTACATACTTGAAGATTGATGAGTATATATATGTTAATTTTTATTCAAAATATAAAATTGATATTAGACGTTTAATTGTAGATAACTTTTCCAGCAATTATTGTGAATATGGATTAATTTTCTTTCACTTCGGGCACATATCGGGTACGAGTTTGAATATTTCAGGTTCAGCAAGATTTCGGAATGAGGTGTGTCGAGTTTCGGAATAAAGAATTTTTTTATTTGTTTCGGGTTTACTATTGTCGGGGCACAATTGTCGGATATCACCCAAGATGTTCAAAACTATATATACTTTAGTATACATGAAAATGCTTCCAAGTATACTTATTTTGCGTTATTATTGTTTATTTTGTATTCTAATGGTTCAGTTTAAAGATATTATTAATTTAAATTCGGAAAAAAATATGCTTAATTTTTATGGTGTTCAAATTTGCGAAAGTGGTCAGTTCTATGTATTCTTTGAAACTAGATATAAAATGGAATATAAAGACGATTAGATTAAATTAAAAGCAAAACTGTAAAACCTATTGAGATAGATTTATTTTTAAATTTTTGAACTGATAACAATTAAGTTTAAAATTTGTGCTCTGCAAAAAATGATGAACACAGTCATTTTTATATTTTCCTGTATATTTTTCGATTTTATGAATATCATGTGCCTTCTATTTCGAAAAATCAAGCCATTTTTCTAATCGGATAATAATTTCAAGTCTACATTGATAAAATTAAATTTTAAGCAAATTTTCAACTTGATGTTGCCAACTGGAATCGTTGAACTGTAGAAAGTTAGCAATTCAATACTTAATTTTTAACTTTACACTTATTCAGTGACTGCATTAACCCGTAACTGGAAACGGGAGTCAGAATGATTCCGCGTTGTACTTTGGCTCTGATTATCATATGTTTTTTTGTCCTTGAATAAAATCATTCCTCAGTACCGACAAATAGTTCTTTTATCATTACATGATTTCCAGAATATATTGCGTTTCTAAAAAAAATTCCAATGTTGTATACAAAAGACAAAAAAGGAAAATAACATTATATCTCTGAACACGTAAGAAAATTCATGTCTCCAGTTACGGGTTAAAATATATTTTACACAGCGTTGAGATACTAAAATGTTTTCGCATTTCCATAATTGTAAAAATTAAAATTAAAATTAAAAAAAAACCGTTGATAGAAAATACGACAGTATAAAATAAATTTAGAAGTTATACAAGTTTAAATAACTTATTTGAAAAATAATTTTTTTTTTTACATCATTATTTAATGACATATTTATGCGTATTTCTCAATTAAATTCGCAGCATAATTGAACATAATTTTTCGATGTTATTGATTATGAGCGGCAAAAATGGTGAATGGTTGAAGGTATACCGATATAGAATGTGATGCGATGGTCAATGGTTGAAGGTACACCGATATAGAATGTGATGCGATGAAAGGGATATAAACAGTATAAAACAAATCATAAAGAAAAATTACAAAATGATGCAGGGGTTAAAATATTTAAAGGAAAGAATTTTACCAATTGTAAAAACTAGACAATCCAACCAGGGCAACTCGAATTAAAGATTGTTACGCAAAAATCTTTTTGCGTATTTCCGCATTAGCTGTCATTCGTGAAACATTTCGCTATTTCTGATACTATATTTCTGGTTCTGATTATTTAATTATTTAAGCGCGTAATTCAATTAAATATCTGTTAAATTCATGTTTTTATTTATTTATTTGTGAGGTTTTAATTTCATTTACGCAATTTAGTCATGAAATATTACACCAAAACAAACAAATTTTGAATGAATACCAACCGTTGTCTTAAGTGCAAACGGCTTAATAACACGTACACGGGTCATTCCATGTCAGTTCAGGCAGGCATGTAACCCACCATCACAAATTTTGATGAAACTGCGTGTGTTTGTTCTTACTATTAAGATATGATTCCCAGTATTTTTTTTTACTCCTTGGTCAAATAGTTTCTGAGAAAAAAATTGTCAAAATTTTGAAAACTGCCATCAGTTGGCATTCTTGACTGCTCGATTTTCAAATGTAGCATGACATAAATATGATCATATTTCAATATCTATTCCACAAATCATCTTCAAATAATTTATGCATAATATATAGGGTACTTATTTTATGAAAAAAAATATTGTTACGCTTATATAACATTTTAAGTGTGTCTAAAAAATGTTTAATCTTTGAAGTCGTGATTTTTTTATGAAAAATAATGCATTACCTAAAATAGCATTATTAACAAAAGGCGGTATTTTTATTAAATTTATTTTTTGTGGGGGATATACTTAAAGGTGTCCTTTACCTGATTCTGAAATAAAAGTAGTGGGATTTTGGGTGTTTTTAGTAGTATTTCATATTTAAAAATATTTTGAGGCGTATTTCAAAGTAAATCAAGCAGAGTCATTCCATGTCAGTTAGCCTAAGATATTTAATTCACTGTCACAAATTTCAATGAAACTGGGTATGTTTATAGCTCATTTTAAGACAGGATCAAGGAAATTAAAGGTGATTACAAGTAAAATATTTTTTAAGATAAAAAAAAATATCTAAATTTTGAAATTTTTTTAAAAATGTTTTTAATGGCAGATCTATATTCAAAGACTGCATAAAAAAAAGTCATTTCAATATAAAATCACTAAATAAGTTTTAAATAATGTATATGTGACAAATAATGTAGGCAGATTATTATTTATTGTTGTTTGTCATGTTTAAATGCTAAGAGTGTGTTTAATCTTGTGAATTCTTAAAATCAAGAATTTTGTGAAAAATAATGTGTTAATCAAAAATTTATTATTGACCGAAGTCAGGCTGTTATTACTTTTTTTAATTGTACGTAAAAATATCTTTTCAATAGTTATGAAATAAAAATAGTGAAAATATGAGCAATTTTAACAAAATTTTCATAAAATGTGAATGTTTAATGATAAATATTGAAGCTTTTCATGCTAAGATGTACTAAAATGACTACGATATCGTGTATTTCTACTCTTGCTTAAATATAATACATACAATAATAAAATAACAAATATTATTTACAGCAATAAAAATTAAATTAAATAGTACCAGTTCCTTTACCAACACTACATTGCTCAACAGCCGACTTAAAATCAACAGCCCGCACTCTTATTGAAAAATACTTTCAACTGTTCAAATAATAAATAAACTGCATTTAAAAATTTTAATATCAACTTATTATCTTAAGACGATAATAATAACTAAACAACATGATGAATTTATAAATCAGCTTTTAATTGAAAAGTCATGAAATGGTCCCTTTAAATATTGTTGTTCATCGAGTCAATCAAAACAAATTATATAAAAAAAAAATAGTGAGCCTAATATGCTGACTGCAATGACACTTCTAACAAAACTAATTAATTCATTACCATCTGAAATCAAACCCGAAAGATCAAAAGAAAAAAAAATCATCTGTAGTGTGAATGTGACATACTCAGTGGTTGTTGAGGTATGTCTTTGTGACATTTTCACCTGTACTTCAATAAAATATAAACATGTAAGCTTTTTTCATTCATCCAAATTAAGTAAAACAATTATAAAATTTTGTTGTCATTACACCAGATGTTAAATTTTTCGTTACATACTATTAGATAAGTTCTTTACTTTTAGACATTATTGACATAATATCATAAAATTTGCTATATGTATTTTCTGTAAGTGTATAAACAATATATATATGCTTTATTAAACATAAATGAATAATTTTTAAATAATTTGTTTGAGAACAGGGATATATATACACACATATATATGTTGAAAATCCATCTTTCAGCAATATTGTGATGAAATAAATCAAATTACTACATATCATTAGAAACTGAATAAAGTTACAAAAGTGCAACTCATTAAGTTTTAAATGTTTTTTTTTAGATATAGTTATTTGAAAGATATAAATATAATGGATTATGCATTTTTTGCATATATTTAAAGCACAATACGTCAAAATTTTCTTCAATAGAGTGAAATTTGGTTTTTTTTTTTTTTAATATTAGCAGCTCAATGCTAAATTTTCAATATTAACAGCCAAATATGAGTTTAAAGATTAGGACTGTCATTTTGAAAATTTCTATTGGGCAGTGAGGAGCTAGTGAATTTTTTCTCTTTTTTGGAAAGGGATAATTGCTCTTCGCCCTAGAAGTTTTACTAAAAACAATATTGTTTATTTTTTTCCTTAAGAAACGAACATAAAAGATAATTTGAAAAATAAAATAAATGTATAAATAAAAATATTTCCAGGGATGATACATTGGATAGGTTTTACATTTGAAAATATTGATAATTTTAAATATGATTTAAATACTACTAAAACCAACCAAAATCCCACTATTTTTATTTCAGATCCAGTTATAATGTAGTATTATGTACAATTTAAAATTAAAAAATTAGTCATAGAAACTCCGCCTCTGATTGATAAAGATTTTTTAATAATTTCATTATTTTTTGTAAAATATTTTTGATTTCAAAGATTATACAATTTTTTAGACACATTTAAATATTTTTTAACATTACAGCAATATTTTTTTCATAATCTACATACTTTATTTACCTTGCTTAAATTATTCGAAGAAGATTTCTTTATTAGTTATTGAAATATGATTTTATATATAAAATGAGGCCTTTGAAAATTGAACAATCATTAATGGCAACTCGTGGCATTTTTCTAAAATTTTGATAATTTTTTCTCATATGTTCACTATTTCTATTTTATAACCATTTAAAAGATATTTTTACGTACAATTAAAAAAAAGCAATAACACCCTGCCTTCGGTTAATAATAAATTTTTGATTAACACATTATTTTTGACAAAATTCTTGATTTTAAAATTCATAAGATAAAAGACACTCTTAGTGTTTAAACATGATAAAAAACAAGAAATAATAATCAGCCTACATTATTTGTCACATATACATTATTTGAAACCTATTTAGTGATTTTATATTGAAATGACTTTTTTTTTTTATGTAGTCTTTGAATATCGAACTGTCATTAAAAAAATTTAAAACAATTTTTCAAAATTTTGATATTTTTTATCTTAAAAAATATTTTACTTAGGATCAAGAAAATTAAAGGTGATTACGTCTTAAAATAAGCTATAAACAAACCCAATTTCATTGAAATTTGTGACAGTGATTAAATGGCTTAGGGGAACTGACATGGAATGACTCTGCTTGATTTGATATGAAATGCACCTCAAAATATTTTTAAATAGGAAATACTACCAAAAACACCCAAAATCCCACTATTTTTATTTCAGAATCAGGTAAAGGACACCTTTAAGTATATCTCCCATAAAAAATAAATTTAATAAAAATACCGCCTTTTGTTGATAATGCTTTTTTTGTTAATGCATTATTTTTCATAAAAAATTCACGACTTCAAAGTTTAAATATTTTTTTAGACACACTTAAAATGTTATAAGCGTAACAATATATTTTTTTCATAAGCTGCGTACCCTAAATATTGTGCATAAATTATTTGAAGATGATTTGTAGAGTAGATATTGAAATATGATTATATATATGACATGCTACATTTGAAAACCGAGCTATCAAGAATGCCAACTGACGGCAGTTTTTCAAAATTTTGACAATTTTTTTCTCAGAAACTATTTCACCAAGGAGCAAAAAAAATTACTGGTGATCATATCTTAATAGTAAGAACAAACACACGCAGTTTCATTAAAATCTGTGATGGTGGGTTACATATTGATATTTTACTGCCTGATTTGACGTGGAATGCCCCACACGTGCACTGTAAAAAAAAATCTGTAAATCTACATAACTAGTTTTTGTAAAACTACAGAAATCTGCATGTTTACTAGAATTTTATCCGTAATCGGGGAAAATATTTACCATTCGCATAGTACAAATACATGAAATATCTTAGTTTGACCTGTCAGCCAATGAGAAAGGACTTCAATGGTGACGTAATGACTATTCACGCAGCCACAGAGGCGTTCAAGGCATCCATCTTGATTATGATTTCAAATCAGTAGGTAAGTAAATATTTCTTCTTTATGAGTTAATTTTTTTTATATTTCCATTCTACTTGATTCCTAATAAGTACAAATCAACTACACAGTAAGACTGTTTGATTTCGAATTATAATATAACATGATTTTAGCAGGTATTAATGCGTAATCTTCCTATTATTTTTTGTTAAATATTTATTATTCAGTCAAATGACTATTCTTTACACCAGTGTTTATTAGATGCGTGCAATTTCTAATGTTTTATCTTTTAAATCAAATTTTATTGCAATATGGTTAGCAGATTAAATATTTTATTTTTAATTATTGATGCAATGAATAGTACTCCCCCCTTTGACTGATAATGAAGGCCAAATATTCCACTATTCTTCCGCAGAATACTTAAAATGTATACCAAAATTATCTGTCTTAATATTAGTCGTGCCGAGTAATCGGTATTTATTGTACTGGATTCCAGCATCGCGTCGGGTTTACTTTATTATTTTGGTTCGGATCGGGTCGGTTTGGGTTTCTTCGAATCTTGCGTGTCGGGTTCGGGTTGACTGATTTTTCAAAAGAATGTCCAAAATATTTTTTTCATGCTAAACATCTAGGTGTAGGGCAGATGTGCCAGTAATGGACAAACTTCTACATATTTTGTTTGTAAAAAAAATTAAACAATAAAAATTTTACTTAAAAAAATTCATAACTCTCCCCCCCCTTACATGTTTTATAATCTGTATTATTGTTGATACTCTTAATCAAACCAATTAGGAAGCAAAAAGTGATCCTTCGAAGTTCCACTGTTTTTCATTTATGTTGGCGAACATGCAACGGTTTAACTTAATAAATTTATATATTCTTTTACTTTCCGGCAAAATTTATTAATGACTGTTAATGTTAATAATGACTATTAATATTAATGACTTGTTTATGCATAGATGTAATAGTTTCCCTATTTATGGAACATTATACTGTATATTATCCATCATATAAACTAAGCCTTAAAGAATGGTTCTAAGCATGGATTAAACTAAGCATGGGACAAATTTTGAAACTTGCAATTTCTTTAATTATAAAATTGTTTCTTAAAACTATGTTTCTATATTGTTCAAGGACATTAGAATTTTTTTCATTTTCTATTCTATAAACTGAAATATTGTTTTTGTGTCAAACAAAGTTCATTTTTTTATTTTTATAAAAGGTGTCCCATTCCTCCACACTCTCTCCTATGATTCTAACTCTGAATATTGGGCACTTCTCTATCTATACGCACGTATCATGGGTATATGTGTTAAAACTATCAGAAATATTATATATATGAATGCGTGTATATGAAAAATGAAATGTTGTAATATTTTTACCTATTCCTAGAGAAGAATAAATGGTTCTTAACTGTGCCGTAAATAAAAAGGATTTATCACATTTCTTATATACTTTTGATTTCTTAACCTTTAATTGATGTTACCGGTCTCTCAGACCGCGGCTTTTAGGTAGATTTCTTTACAAAAAAGCTACCTATTGCAGCCGTTCGGAGGAAAGCGATTTCAAAAAATTTTGGTATATTTTCATCGATCATGACCCACAGACCCCGAAACCACCCTCCGTTCAAAATTGATATATATATATATATATATATATATATATATATATATCTATATATATATATATATATATATCTGACCTATGTCACACTGTAACTCCCGTAATTATGAACCGATTTCGATGTAATTCGGTGTGTACATAGTACATACCAATGTCTCGACCGAGTTCGTTGGCCAGCTTCATCCGCCGTTTTGTTTCAAAATGGCGGCCATTTAAAATTTTTAAAAAAATTTAAAACTTGAAATGTGGTACCAAAAAATTAAAAATGGAAAAATATTTTTTTCTTATGTATTTGACCTTTATACAAAGATTCCGGAGCAGTTTTTGTTTCGTCTATATCTTAAAAAATGGCTGAGTTATAGCATTTTGAATTTCTAGCGTGGCTGACATTTTGAAACGTCCTGAAGTTTGTCACGCGATAAAAGGCGTATTTATGAACCGATTTGGATGTAATTCGGTGTGTACATAGTACATACCAATCTCTCGGCCGAGTTCGTTGGCCAGCTTCATCCGCCATTTTGTTTCAAAATGGCGGCCATTTAAAATGTTTTAAAAAATTTAAAATTTGAAATGTGGTACCAAAAAATTGAAAATGGAAAAATATTTTTTTCTTATGTATTTGACCTTTATACAAAGATTTCGGAGCAGTTTTTGTTTCGTCTATATCTTAAAAAATGGCTGAGTTATAGCATTTTGAATTTCTAGCGTGGCTGACATTTTGAAACGTCCTGAATTTTGTCACGCGATAAAAGGCGTATTTATGAACCGATTTAGATGTAACTTCGTTTATACATAGTACATACCAATGTCTCCACCGGGTTCGTTGGCCAGCTTCACCCGCCATCTTGTTTAAAAATGGCGGCCATTTAAATTTTTAAGAAAAATTTAAATTTGAAATGTGGTACCAAAAATTGAAAATTGAAAAAATATTTTCTTCTTATGTGTTTGACCTTGATAAAAAGATTCGGGAGCAGTTTTTGTTTCGTCTATATCTTAAGAAATGGCTGAGTTATAGCATTGTGAATTTCTAGCGTGGCTGACATTTTGAAACGTCCTGATTTTTCTCACGTAATAACAGGCGTATTTATGAACCGACTTGGATGTACCTTGATGTGTACATAGTACATACAAATATCTAGACCGAGTTCGTTGGCCAGCTTCATCCGCCATCTTGTTTCAAAATGGCGGCCATTTAAAAAAATTAAAAAATAAAAAAATTTAAATGAGATACCAAAAAATTGGAAAATGAAAAAGATTTTTTTTGTATGTGTTTGACCTTAATACAAAGATTCCGGAACAGTTTTTCTTTCGTCTATATCTAAAAAAAAATGGCTGAGTAATAGCATTTTGAATTTCTCTTGTGGCTGACATTTTAAAACGACCTGATTTTTGTCACGCGATAGCAGGCGTATTTATGAACCTATTTGGATGTAACTTGGTCTGTACGTAGTACATACCAATGTCTCGACCGAGTTCGTTGGCCAGCTTCTTTCGCCATCTTGTTTCAAAAGGGTTGCCATTTAAAAAAATTAAATTTAAAATTCAAAATGAGGTATTAAAAAATTGGAAAATGAAAAAGATTTTTTTACGTGTTTGGCCTTGATAGAAGGATTCCGGAGCAGTTTTTGTTTCTGAAAATTTGTTCTTTTGTTGATATCTTAAAAAATGGTTGATTTATAGCACTTTGAATTTCTAGCATGGCTAACATTTTGAAACGATCTTGTATTTGTCACGCGATAACACACGTATTCGCCTATTTCGATGTAAGAAGGCATGTGGATAGTATACATCAACACCTCGACCAAGTTCGCTGGCCAGATTCATCAGCCATCTTGTTTCAAAATGGCGGCCATTAAATTAAAAAATATATATATATTTAAAGTGAGGTGCAAAAAAATTAGAAATTGAAAAAGGTTTCTCTCTTAAGTATTTGATCTTGATATAAGGATTCAGGAGCATTTTTTTGTTTGTCTTTACCTTAAAAAATGGATCAGATATAGCAGTTTCAATTTCTATTGTGGGTGACATTTTGAAAAATCTGATTTTTTGCATGCGACAGCACTCCTATATATTAACCGATTCCGATGTGAGTGAGCATGTGCACAGCAATTACTAAGGTCTCGACCAAGTTCACTGCTTAGCCTCATCCACCATGTTGTCTTAAAATGACAGGCACTTTAAGAAATTGCCGAATTTGGCAGCCAAATATAAGTTACTTTAAAGAAAAGCAGCTTGGATAAAGCTGACTAATTTCGCGAAATTCTCATTCATTATATTGATAAAAATTAGTATTGAATCTCCTATATTCGGTTTCCACTAAATTGAG
This sequence comes from Maratus speciosus, assembly GCA_963932465.1. Classification (NCBI taxonomy): domain Eukaryota; kingdom Metazoa; phylum Arthropoda; class Arachnida; order Araneae; family Salticidae; genus Maratus; species Maratus speciosus. The sequence goes on along the minus strand of OZ010794.1, from coordinate 367,750,193 downwards.
CTTCGTGTGTTTGCATGATATAAGTTGGCTTTTTTTAAATAAGGATTATGAAAGCTACCTCTTCCTCCCGGCACTGGCCGGAAGGACTTTTTTAAATTTTTATAGTTTAACTTGCAATTTTCAATTTAACTACAAACACTATCGAAATTTTGTTCCGTTTGGAACTTTAGTTCTATCACCAGAGACTTTTGAATAGGTGAATTTTAATTATAACAGTGCTGTACAAAAAGTTTAGTACAAAAACACCATCCTATGAGTTAATCGTGCCTTTTATTCATCTTTCGATGAAACTGTCTCACAGACCACTTCACACTAGTTACGTGACAATTTATGTGACATCAGTTAAAAGTTAAGCAGTATATTGAAATATGTATTTATTTTATCTGAAAATTGTTCTGCTCAAGCTTTTTGTAAAAATCTTAACAAGACTTGGAAAAAACCTAAATATAAACATCTGCATTTTAATTTTACGTGAAGTTCTGAGCAATAAAATGCTGAGTTTTTACTTTCTCATGCAAAGAGAGATATAGGGTAGGTAGGGGTAAAGATACGAACCGGGCAAAAATACGCACCGGCTGATTTCATATGAAGCAACATTTCGGCTATCATGACCAATAGGTGGCAGTTTGGTTTCAAGTGTACTAGTCATTTATTTAAACCTTTTGGTAAAAGTAGCAATTTGTGGTAAGAAAATGAGGTAAGTTTAAATTTTCGAATTTTGATATAATATTTTGTATATTTCACTTTTTTCTTTACTTGACAATACCTGGAATTTTTACAAATCCAAAAATTCAGTGGAGATCGAAAGCTTTTTAGCTTCTAAATGCCGTAGTTTACCTCGATCACATTTGTTTATACTTATAGGTAGCCGGTTAAGCAAAATATTGCAGAATGGGGTAAAAGTACGCATAGGGGAGACCGGGGGAATGCCGCCAACCCGGGTTATGCCGCCACCCCACCTAGTTTAAAAACTAAGGGCAGTTTGAGATAGTGAATGTGCCTGCACTATAGCGGCCGACAATATAAACAGTGCCTAAAGTGAGAGTGAATTTGCTGTACGTCGTTCTTTTGTTCTAGTGAAAAATGTAGTTTTCATCTAGTTGCTTGTTATTTTGGAGCTTCAAATGAGTAGAGATAAGCACCTTTTATTGTAGCATTAGGTATTTAAGATAATATGACCCGTAAACTATATGCATTCGCCGACATTTTGATGTAATGTGTTGAACAAGTTCGGATCTTGTTTCGGCTTTGCTTGAGGATTTCCGCCATATTGTCCTCTCGGGGTAATGCCGCCACCATGCAAATCGGGTGAGAAATGGCCTCATTTTAATGTTGTGGAGCAGATTCAGCAGAGTGACTTTTGCAATATGAAGTAAATTGTAAGCTTAACCATTATTTTGCTCAATTACATTGCTTTCTAACTATTTTCAGTAAGTTGTGTGTTTCCTAGTATCCATTTGATGCATGTACTAGGTCATTAAAGAGTGGCGGCATTACCCCGGTACAGTGGCGGAATTACCCCCAGTGTCCTGGGTAATCCCGCCACTGTGCAGAGGTTTAAAAAATATTTTTTTATGTATGCTTACTTTGCAGTTATGATTACGGTTAAATTTATACAGATACTAAAGATCATGATTCAGCTTTAGAATTTTTACTATTAAAAAATAAACATTTTTTCGAGGTGAAAAAATTTAAATTCCCTTAAGGTGTCGCCATTCCCCCGGTCTCCCCTACGCCTTGGGACAAAGATACGCACATGTTTATGATACGGGACTTTGCCCTATCGTTTTAGCTAGATGCAAAGCTTTCCACTTTTCTAAATTTGTATTATATAAAATATAATAGATACATAACTAATATAAGTTAGTAAACTACATTTTCCTTTTTCTAGTTAAGTTTTTTAAATATAGAACATATGTTCTACCTACCTACTTTTAAAAATCAATATTCTTGTTTCATGAATCGCTTTTGTTTTAAACCTTAATCTTTAACTCCTGTTAACGGTCTCACCGACAGCTGCAATATTCAGTTTTCGCAATTTAACTTTTAATTTTCAATTTAAGTATTAATTTTTGTTTAATTTTGATTCGTTCGGTAAATTACAAGTATAGCTGAAGACTTCTGAATGCGGGAAAGTTTACTATAATAGCCCTTTACATAAAGTTTAGCGCAGAAACCGCCTCTTATGAGTCAGTAAACCATTTGATTCAATCTACGATTAAGCGGTCTCGGAGACAGCTTACAGTATTTATGAAACAATATTTGTCACAATAGTTAGAGGTTAACTGCTATTCGCGATCTTGCAGACCGCTGTTTTTTCATGGTCTAGTTTACAATTTTCAGTTTAAATACTATAAAAATTTACTAATGCTTTTACATTACTCATTCATTTTAGTGGAAATGGGGCAAAAACCGGCCGTAATGGGCAAAAATACGCACTGCGTATCTTTGCCTCATCACTGCGTACTTTTACTCCAACCAATGGGGCAAGGAGGAGGCTGGCCACCCAGGGAAACCCAGCAAATGCTTTTGAGTTTTAGTGCAGTCCCTGGGGGAAGAAACCAATGGGGGAAAGATATGCAGAGCAAAAATTACAATTTCTTACGGAAATGTAATTTGACAGAATGTCGTATGATAGTGGAACGTGCCTAAGGTTTTAATACAACATTTTAATAAGTCGTCGCATATCAATGTTTTCGTTAAGAATCAAAATTAATGATAAGTGCGTAATTTTACCCCCCACCTACCCTATATCACTTAGGTGTGTCATGTGATTGTGAGCCATGTTGAGGACAACTTGTCACCAAGCGCCATTGAGATCAACCATGATGGCGCTTTTTAACAAGCTGTCCTCACTTCAAATACTTGTGGGCATGATACCTACATATGTTTGAATATTAAAGTATATACATTTGTCCATTTTCCTACATAAAACATAAATTGTTATTAGAGATGTAATTGTAGATTACATTTCATAATATCAATAAAACATGATTTACTTTCCTTTTATTTCGGGTTCGGGTTGAGATAAGTCTGGGTTGAGTTGCAGGTTGCCGAAAATTATTTTAGCTGATTCTGGTCAGTTTGAGGATCGAGGAAATATTTTTGGCGTGTTCGGGTCGAGTTGCGGGTTGACTTAAGTATTATATTCTGTTTTGTGTCGGATGCAACTTGACCCATGCATGACTACTCTGTAGTCGGCTAATTTTCAATATATCAGGATTCGTACGGTCCTTAAAAGTACTTACATGTTTCAAAAGGATTTTTTTGTGCTTGAAAGTGCTTATTTTCATACAAATTTTTTTAAAGTCCTTAAAAGTGCTTTACTATCATTCTATTTCTTAATCGGGGATGGAACTCTTCTGCATTTCTTTTCATTTCTGATTAAAAAAAAAAAAAAGCCATTGCTAACCTTTCTTCTGAAATTTGACCTCCCCTTTTTTTGCTCTCTTCTGCACAATACCACAGTTTAAACTGTTTAAAACTTTTTTTAACCTTCAACTGATGTTACCGGTCTCTCACAGACCGGTGCTTTTTTCAATTTTTATAGTTTAACTTGCAAATTTCAGTTTATCTACAAACACTACTGAAATTTTGTTTCGTTTGAAACTTTAGTACTAACACCAGAGACTTTGAATAGGTGAATTTTAATTATAACACTCCTGTGCAAAAAGTTTAGTACAAAAACATCCTATGAGTTTATCGCGGCTTTTATTCATCTTTTAGTAGGAGAGCTGTTGAACATTTTTGAGTAGGTATTTGAGGCACCCTGAAAATTTGTGCAACACTTCTTTTGTAATGCCTGAATACAAAATCGAATGTCTGGCTGAAGGATCGTGGCCCAAAAACTGTGCCAGACACGTGTCAAGTGCCATTTGGCACTTGACACGTGTCTGGCACAGTTTTTGTGCCGACTAAAGTGTCTGTCATTTTCAAAATACTTTTTTCTAAGCATAAATATTATTCTGCCTCAATCTCAGCGTGCCTCAAATACCTTTTTTGGGTAGTCAAAAAATGGCACTTGACACGTGTCTGGCACAGTTTGTGGGCCGACTAAAGTGTCTGTCGTTTTCAATATATTTTTTTCTAAGTATAAATATTATTCTGTCTCAATCTCAGCGTGCCTCAAATACCTTTTTTTTGGGTAGTCAAAAAATGGCACTTGACACGTGTCTGGCACAGTTTTTGGGCCGCGATCCTTCAGCCAGACATTCGATTTTGTATTCTGCCATTACAAAAGAAGTGTTGCACAAATTTTCAGGGTGCCTCAAATACCTTCCCTAAAATGTTTAACAGCTCTTGGACTATTTCGATGGAGCGGTCTCGCAGACCGCTTCAGACTAGTTATGTGACAATTTCTGTGACATCAGTTAAAGGTTAAAAAAATGGCTCTACTCTATTTGTTACTTTATAGTGAATAAATAATCAGTCCTAAATTTCATTAACTATTCATTCCATCATATTCATTTCATTAAAATTTTAGTCTAGAATGAATGTACTAAGTTTTCCCCCTCTTACTAGGTGAGCGGTTGAAGATATGTACAGATTTATAGTCAAAAAACACATTTTTATAAATTATCATAACAATAACTAAAAAAAACTAATTCTATCAAAAACATTGTCAATACAGATGTTGTAGAGGTTAAAATTCTGATTGAAATGTGCACTTACACTTAACATTTTTGTTGAATTTTTAGAATTATAATTTAAAGTTTTGCCTAATTCGTTAAGTTCTTGAAGCCAGAACAGACGAGGTTATCAATTTACCCTGTTTCTAATTTATATATATATTTTTAATTTATTGAGGTATTATTTGAGGATTTTGTAATTGCTTTAGGCTTTATTTTGGATATTTTCAGAATTATGGCTTAACCTCTTGATTACGGATTATAGCCCAGTGGTAGGAGATGAAAAAAAGGCCGAATTCGGAATTAAATACGGGAAAGCTGGAAATTGTTTTAACCCCTTCGACATAGGCCAGAAATAAACTTACTAAGTTTCCCCGTCCTACTAGCTGCAGTTTTGCCGCTACGAACAAATAGATAACTTAAAGTGTATTATTTCATGATTTTTAGCATATTTCAAAAATGATGGGAGATATTGTTTACGATCTCTGATATTGTATTTGAATTATGCGTCGTATTTAATTTGACATATATAGTGAATAACAGTGCGTATGCCTCACATTTAAGGAGGTCGAAAATAGTGGGGAGGAGCGAGGGAACAAATGAGCCTTGTCGCTACAGGAATTATAGGTCAACCAATAGCACGATTTTAAACTTCGATATTTTACTAAAAGAACTAAGATGGTTTTAATAAAAAATATTTTCGACTAGTATACGAGCATCTTAACACGGGAGAACTCGCTGCATGAGATTTTCTCTCACAGTCGTACTTTTTTAAGACTCGTATTTAAACCATTTTTCATTTTAATTAAAATTTCAAAATGTTATTTCAATTATTTTACCTCTTTTGTGAATAAAATTACTAAGCCAACCAAAAAAAGTTGATATTATATGAATGTAAAGTAAAAGAAAAGGAATTGGGCATTCTCACTAGCGAGTTCTCCCAGGTTAAGTTAAATTCATAGAATTTTAAAACCTTTGGAATATTGAAAAAAAGTATTATAATCTTTACGTATTTTTTTTTTTTAACTAAGGTTTATGTTTGACGATATCAGTTGGGAAATGGTATGTAAAACGGCTGTCAATTATGTACCTCTTTCTCGATAACTACTAAATTATAATCCTCAAAATATACAAAATAAAGCATTAACATAATTACAGAAACATCGGGAGGTCCTCAATAACTTAAAGAAAATACATGTATGTAGTAAACGGAGGCAGGGCGGATTGATAACTTTGTCTTTCTCTTGATTAGCGATTAACCCGGGAGAACTCGCTGCATGAGATTTTCTCTCACAGTCGTACTTTTTTAAGACTCTTATTTAAATCATTTTTCATTTTAATTAAAATTTCAAAATGTTTTTCAATTATTTTACCTATTGTGTGAATAAAAGTATTAAGCCAACCAAAAAAAGTTGATATTATATGAATGTAAAGTAAAAGAAAAGCAATTGGGCATTCTCACTAACGAGTTCTCCCGGGTTAAGACAAAATTTTGAAATAGAATTGCGACCTTAATGTTCAGCAAAAATATTAATATGGGTACTCATTTTATTCAGAATTTCAAATTCTACGACATTTTTATTGACAGTGTTTTTGAAAGAATTAATTGTTCTGAGATATTAAGATAATTTAAAGGATTTTTCGACTATAAATATGTACATATTTTCTAATGTTCACCTAGTACGAGGGATAAAACTTAGTACTTGCATTTTAGTACGGAAGGGATTGAAACAATTTCCAGTTCCCCACCCACATAATTGTGAGTTACATCCGCCGATCACGGGGCTTTGAAATAGAATTGTGACAATGTTCAACAAAAATATTAAATGTAGTTCTCATTTTACTCTGAATTTTAAGCTGACGACGAGCTGAACACGAAAATTGCAAAACCTGAATTTCATTTTTGATTTCAAAGTTCTGCCATTTGCAAAATGACGTCAGCGTTACGCACAGATATGTTTGTCCTTTATAATATGGATAAATATAGATTTTATTTTCATATCAAAATCTTAGTGTTTTTTTTTTTCTTTTCAAACTTTTTACACTCTTAAATCCATTTATATCTGAACCACATCAATACTCGATCATTTCAAAGCTACCGTATAAAATCAAGTGTGTATTTTTAAATAATATATACGTAATGTGGGTCATACAGTAAAATGCGCAGAAAAAATGAAAAGTGACTTCGGACAATGAATTTTTTTTAAAGATTAATTTTTGTATTTTTTGTTTAATGTTTTGCAGTATTTCAAAGAGGATTGAATGTACAGTGGACTCTCTCTATTCTGAACACGCATGGGACCGACCAAAAATGTTCAGATTATGGGGGTGTTCATTATAGAGGGAGACTGTGAAATAAATGCATTACTACTACAACGATTGAGTTTATAGGCTGTATAAAATGCCAATTACCGAGATGGGCGTGCTGAATTTAGATTTGGCGGCTAGTGCAATGTCAAACTGAATACAGTTGAACCTGTAATCTACCGTCTCTTTTTTTAATTAAAAAAGTTTTACAAAACATACATATATACAATATATTACTTAAAAACAAAATCTGTACATTATTTAACAAAGTGAGTAATTTTAGTTTGTTTTTGCACTGTGCGTGCTTGTGCAGTGTACATGTTAGCCAGTTGTTTAACCCCTTAATTCTCGTTCCCGTGACATTCGCGTCTTTTATTCAGATTGTTTAATTTCTACCAGTTTTATAAAATAATGCAATTGGCTTTATTATGGTATCATTTTACCTGTCATTAAATAAGGTGAATATTTCTTTTTCAAAAAACTGGTGCCAATAAGCAATTTGATTTTTTAAACCGCAATTTAATGCGACCGTTAAGGGGTTAAAAAGTGGAAAGACTTCGGGTGATGTTCAGTTACATAGTTCAACAGGTCTTAAATCCCTTGCCCATATTGTTTGAAAGTAAGCGTACTTCTAGTTTCATCGGTTTATTCTGACTTTACGTTTTCTTCACTATCCTCTTCCGCTTCAACGATGTTGTTATCGCAAACTGGAAGGCTTCCGTCGGCTCCAAGATAAGCTCCAGGTTCAATTTCAGTATAGACCATTTGGAAAATTGACCCCAAGTCACTCACACCTGTTGCTTCTTATTCCTCTATAAGAATTGCTCATTCTCACATTGGAATCCAGGTTTGTAGAAGCAGCTTTGGAATGCGTAGAAAGTTACTTCATTCCAAGTTGTTGATATCCAATGGATACCATCCATAACGTTGACCTTCTTCGTTAGCTTGGTTGCCTTCAAAAAATGGATTCGGTAGTGAGCTTTAAAGGTCTTGATTACTCCTTTATCCAGTTGTTGGATTATAAAAGTACAATTCGGTGGTCAGGAACTTCAGACTCACGTTACTCAGCCGCATGTTTGTGTGTGATCTGGCATTATCCACAAAAAGAAGAATTTTTCTCTTTCTCTCTTCATCATCTCGTTACTACCCTTCAATCATTGTGAGAAATTTGTGAATGTCATCATGGCTGTTCAATTTAATTTACACAGGCAATGATGCGATTTTCACATTTTAGAAACATCGTGGTTTCTCACTTTTTCCGATCACAAGTGGTAAGAGCTTCTCACAAATAAAACTGGCACTGAGCATCACGACAAGTCTTTCTTTTGACATTTTTCAGCCCACACCTTTCTCGCTTGCTTCTGTTAGGGTTTTATTTGGAAGACCGGTTTCGTTGGCATTGAAAATGTTAAACGCGTCGAAATCCTTCAATATATCCTGAAGATTTCTTTCCATTCCTTCACAGTGTCGATATTTACGTCTGCAGCTTCACCAGTGATTATTTTGAATTCGATGTTATACCGATTTTTGAAGCGAGTCAACCATCCTTCTTATGCCTTGAATTCCATTATTTTCTCCTTTTCTGTAAAATTAAGAGCAATCTTCTTTAGCAGGGGTCTCGTACAAGAAGATTCTTCATTCTCATTTGGCAATAAAACTTCAGACGCGATTGTTTATGTTCTTGTTTCCCATTTTCTTTTTGAAAATTCTACAGTTTGAGGAAATTTCATTTGATTTGTTCAAAAGCGATTAGAATTTTTTTTCTCTTTCTTGCTTATGGTGTTGACTTAACCTACTGAAATTCCAAACTCACATGCAATTTTCCTTTGACTTGCGTTTGATTTTAATTTTTGAACAACTTCGTATTTCTCCTAAAGCTTCAATTCTACTTATTTCCAGTATAGCTACATAAGTGTAATGCTTCTTACCCTGCAACTATAGAGAAACGGCGAACAAAAATTTACCATTGCCGAGCAAAAGGAAGAAAGAAACAGTAGCGATAGTCCCCATGGAGGTGTGCGGAAAAGAAACCATAATCCTTTTTTAGCCACTCCCTCTAATACCTGTTGACTTTTATCTGTCACTGGGGGCGGGGCCTTTCTGTTGCATAATCTTTCTATTTTTATCTCGCCTCCGGAGAGGGGGACTCTCCTGACATGGGTTTTACATTATTATTATTATTATTATTGTATCCCTTTGCATAAAAATTGATTGTTTTGTTCATTTTATTTATCTGATTAACATGATTTACTTTTTGTGAAATGGCAACAGTTTTATATCTGGACTTTTTTGTTTATTAAAAATATAAGAATGTTCTAGCTAGTTTAGATGTAGAACACGTAAAGGCATAACTGTTTGAAAAATATTCTTTCAATTTCTTTTTTTTTTTTTTTTTTGTTATAACATATGTTTTGTTAACTGAAGATTTTATATCAATTATTCAAACAAATTACAGCATTGAGCAGATGCTTAAAATCTGGCAATGATTCTGTCTGTTTATTTTTAAATCGAGTTTATTTAAATTTTTATTCTTCTGCAACAATTTCCAGAATTTTTAATTACAAACACACGTTCAGTTTACAGAGAGGCGGAGTAGAATGGGGATCAAAAGTAGCGTTCATAATAGCGAGGTGTTCACATTAGAGAGTGTTCAGAATATAGAGAGTTCATCTTATGTTAAATCTATGGAGTTTCGCCGGGGCCGTCGGAATGTGTTCATATTACCGAGGTGTTCACTTTAAAGAGTGTTCAGATAGAGAGAGTCCACTGTATATGCTTTTTGGTATTGTTATTATTATTTGGTATTAATATTCTGCATAATTTGATTTTTGGAGTCTTATATGTAATTTTGAAATATGCCTGGAAAGGGATGGGGAGGACACGGTTCTTCCAGAATTTTAAATTCTAAAAAGTTTGTCGTTATCATCCAGACTCTTTGAAATTTTTAGACGTTAAAAACGTAATGTTTTCGTTGCCCGAGTGAAAAAATATTAATATTTTGTGGAAAAAGGCTGGTAAGATTTTTACCACTATGTAACACTCAGGTTTTTACTAATTTTGTCGAAGTTTTTGCATATTTTATTTAGTAAAAAATATTTCTATTTGTCCGAATGTTTCGAAATTTTCGTAGGTAAATGTAAATCTGGCCTGTTGTGTAAACAGATTGTGTTAAAATACGGACGTTTAGTTAGTTTTAGGGTAGAAAAAATATAGCCTTTGTGAGGCGCGAAATGACCTATTAGTCCCCGAGCCAGGTACAAATTTCGTCAGTTATTTCCTCTCGGCCGATAATTTGTAAAATGCTTCAGAGAGTTGTATCATGAAGCTCCGTGAACGTTAGCTGCAGTTCCGTGGGTGGGTTGAGCAGCGGTAGCCTCCCACGCACGTAAAAAAAAAAAAAAAAAAAAAAAAAAAAAAGTCACTTTCTCCCGATTGAAAAATTTTCAAATTATAGATAACCTAATATACTGAAGAAAAAAAAAGTCAGCTAATTATAAAGTGGTTGTTAATACGTCAGCTGGTCACACGAACATGAAAAAAATATACAAGGTGCAAAGGAAAGTCTCTTTAACCTGAAAATACTTGCGAAAGGAGAGAGATACATCTATGTATTGAAGTAACGGTATAGTAAAGCGAATACGCACGACCTGATGCAAACGACAGAAGCGTCCCTAGTGGCGAAATTTGGAAGTTACCTATTGAAAACCGTAAGCGAAAAGAGATAGAGCAAAATTTCCAGTTTGAAAGATTTGGAGCATCAATTAATTAGTACGAAACGACATTTGGTTCACACGGATAAGATAAATCGTTGCCTGTATACACAAAAATGTCCGAAATCAATGAGCGACGATTCTACTTTGCATATTCACATTCTGTAAATGTAGCATTGCAAAATTTTAGATTGTGACGTTGTACTGTGCTGTAATGGCTGAAAAAATTTAATTTCCAATGCATTTAAAATTTTAGATTAACCCTTTCAGGGGCAGAAGAATTCTGTTAGTAAACTTATGAAACAATCGACTGACACCAGAATATTCAAACGAATTTCACAAAAAATAAAAGGTCGTTAATTTTCACTTTCATTAGGAAAGCAAAATTTTGTTAAAATATTATTGCTGCCATTTGTCCATTTTGGAATTAAAATTAGGTGGCTAGACCATCTAGCCACCGCCCTTGAAAGGTTGAAATCTATGTCGTCGTATTCAAGAGTCTTGCAATAGACGTTCTATGCTGAGAAATGTGCATGTAGAATTACGCCACGAACACAATTGTGTATCGTGAGCAATGGCGAACTTTTCGAACAAACTGAATATTAACATTTTATCACTGTGAGACTGTCTTTTTTGTTTTTTTATGGGATGTTATCAAAATACATTCAGATAAGCACATATTTATACCAGAAATTGTACGTATTTCTTCATACTTCTGGCTATTCCATCCAAACGTTTACACAAAATAGAGTGCTTCAATTTTGGACCTTTTTGGGTATACAGGCAAAGATTTATCTTATTCATGTAAACCAAATGCCGTTTCGTACTAATTAATTGATGCTCTCAAACATTCTGATTGGAAAATTTGCTCTATCTCTTTTCGTTTTCGATTTGCAATGGCTATATTCCAAATTTCGCCACTAGAGAGCGCTGCCGTCGCTTGCATTAAATCGGGCGTAGTCACTTTACTATGCCGTTACCTCACTTCCATAGCTTTAGTTCTCTCCGTTCGCAAGTATTTTCAGGTTAAAGGGTCTTTCCTTTGCACCCTGTATATATTTTTCATGTTCGTGTGACCAGCTGACGTATTAACCACCACTTTATAATCAGCTGAATTTTTTTCCCTTCAAGATATTGGGTTAGCTATAATTTGACTAATTTTCAATCGGGAGGAAATGACCAATTTTTTTACGCGCGTGGGAGGTTACCGCTGCTACACTCACCCACGGAACCGTAGCTGATGTTCCCAGAGCTTCATAATACAACCTTTTGAAGCATTTTACAAATTATCGGCCGAGAGGAACTTGGTCATCAAAATCTGTTGCTGGCTCGCGGACTATATGTTCACCAATGTATTTGAAAGAGTTAAAATTCATGTTTTTAAAAATCAATTGCATTATCAGTTAGAAGATTTTAACTTTTAGAGCATATATATATATATATATATTTTTTTTTTTTTTTTCCGATACTTCTAAAATGTTATCCTGGAATAAATTGCTACAAGTTTTCGAACAATCTTTTCTATTTATTTTTTTTTTCAAAAGTTTAACTGCTGGGTGGGGGAAAATATAGTAAATTTAATATCGGAATATATCAACGTGTTAATATTGGTGATATATCGCGATAACTACCGTAAAGTTTATGCGAATAGAAAAATTGCTTACTTTAAAAGATAAATAGCATGTGACCTAAAATTTTAGTATAAACAGATGTAGAAAGGAGTTAATAAATGTTTCATGCTATTTTCTCCTACAGCATCCTTTAAATATATATACATATATATATATATATAATATAGGGAAGGTGGGGCAAAATCGGGTACCATAAGATTTTGTTAGTCTCAAATGCTGTGAAATGGGAAAACAAATTTTGAACACTGTTTTTAATGTAAAATGAATCCTTGGCTATAATAAAACATTCTTTTCAAAAAAATATATATATAATTGTTTATATAAAAAAATAGCTTTTTTCACACGTATGCAAAAATCTGGTTTTACTTCGCTGGTTGGGTTAAACCTGGTATCCATTTAAAACTATTGGAAAACTCATTTTGGTCAAAAATGTCTTTCTTTAATATAGTAAAAAATACATTTTTAATATTTTTAATAAAAAGAAATTGCACATGTGTTCGTCCATGTGTAAAAAAAATAAATCGGTGGCAAATTTTCTACGTTGTATAGGCCTGCTTACTTTACTCTGTACGTTTTAAAGTTCTTTTAGCTTCAAAAATCACAGATGAATTTGTCATCATATTCTTCTGCATTATATGTTTCGTGGGCCTATCCGTGGCATTTCAAACATCGTATTTGGATTTAGAGTTTGAGTAAAGTTCATAGCAAAACATACAGGTTTAATTATCCTCTTCTTCTGATGATGTGTTCGCAATCTTTTTTTGCTTTCTTTTTTTCTTTTTAAAGAATCTTCTTCTTTCTTCGTCTTGCAGTTTGTTTGGCTTATTTCTGCTTAATATCTGTTTCGATCTGTAATTTATAGGGAGAAGAAATCAAAAGTTTTTCCCTTTCTTTTTCTCAATTCTGAAGCCTTCCTTAGAAGGGGATAATAACATTTTAGGCAAAATTGGAAATTCAGATTGCTGGACTACATAGTCTGAAGATGTCAAATAGATAATTTTACTAATATATTCTGTAGATGTAACATTTTGAATCAGTGATGACGTCTGTGATTGTGATGTTAACTGCTGCATCTGGAAGCAGCTCGACGTGAAAGACGCTGGATAGTGTCAACTTGTTGATGTTCGGAAGGTTGAGCTCCAATATCCTGTGATGTATCAGAAATTTTTATTTCTGCCGCTATGCCAACCTGTGGCTGGATAGACCTAGGTGTGTTATCACGACTTTCATGGGTTTCTCTGTCCCTTCCGAAGGAGCAAAAAGATGGTCTGAAAAAATATTGTTGTAGGGGAAAATCCCTGTTTTCTCGAACCTTCTGATTGCAATATTTACAATTGCTGCTCTCGAAAATGTAGCTTTAAATAATTTTTCAATTTGCTAAGTTGTTACAGATCACGCAGTGTTGGAAAATAACCACTTCCTCACCTCTTGACCTTAGTATGAGCTTAGAGGTGCATGAATGATGCATCAAGGGGCTGAAATCGATGCGTTGCGTAAAAAAAAGAAGTTTAAATAAATACATTGCTTTCTCTTACTAGATTAACTGGATTCTTTTAGTGTGAGTTTAATACCTATTAAGGATTTAAAGAACAGGCTTTTCAGGACAAGGATTGGAAATAATCTATACATTTTTTAACCAAATAAAATAAAGACCTCTTTCGTAATCCACACTGTAAAAAGAAATACTGCCAGTTTTCGGGTAGGAATCTGAAAAATAGTTGCTCTTATTGTATCGGAATAATTTTCGACCCATCTCGGAATAAAATCCGTAAAAATAAGGAAATAGTCAGTAAAAGGGTATTTTACGGATTTTATTCCGATTTTACGGATTTTATTCCGAGCTGGGTTGGAAACTATTCCGGTACGATGAGGGCAACTATTTTTACAATTCCTACTGGAAAACTGGTATTATTATTATTTTTTTTTTTTTACAGTGCATCCACTCCTATTATATACAGCAAAAGAGTCTGGGAAAGCATCATCCACCAACAGAAGGTTTTTTTCCTGCCTGTTTAATATTTCAGAAAAAAATCTTGTTATATATTAGGTAGTCTAGTTATATAGGATTGAGATTTTAATGATTATTTGTCAATTTGGGCAGATTATTTTATTTAGAGAAACAAGTCACGAAATATATTTGCATTTTAAGTAGACCTATAACGCAAGTTATTACACCCCAGATTAGAAAGTTATTTATTAAAATGCAATAAGCATAATATAAAATTATGCCTTAATCAATGCCATTATTTTGTTCAATAATAATTGCAAGTTATTTAATTTCATAAATGTAAGTTAAAAATTAGACCCACTTTTTAATATAAAACAAAATCAAAATTAAAGTTTTCATTATAACTAGAAAGATTTAGAATTATAACTTAACAGCATTAAGAATACAATTTAAAGTTCCATGCTAATTTATTAACTATACTAAAAAACCATTCTATGAGTGCCGGACAAAACCCCGGGTATACCCAGTTTTGACCCAATCTTAAGTACCTGGTTTTACCCCAACATGACACAGTTTAAAACATGGCGTCACTACTCTTAATCCTATAGTAAAAGATCAGTAAAAATGTTTAAATATTATCAGGAAAGGAAAGAATTAGATATGTTCAGTAATATTTAATATGCTGAAAAAAGTGGTTATACGCGTAAAATCTAGAATCAAATAAAACAATTTTTTAAGAGTAATTGAAACTAAATCGTTCACACGAACGAGAACCGCACACAGTAACGTTCCAATCGGCTATACATGCCATAATGGTTACCGACAAGTAATTTCTCGTGTTGGCTGATAAACAGAAGTACAAATGAAGGAGGGGTCTGCGCTACCCGGTTTTACTCGCCTACCCTGTTTTGTACAACTCATCCACACACACACACACACACACATATATATATATATATATATATATATATATATATACATACACAAAATAAAAATATTTTTAAACAAGAAAGTAAAATAATCAAACTTCAACGATAGATTATAATTTTCCAACAGATTCAGAATTATGTAAAAAAAAAATCAACGTTTAATAAGGTTAAATATGATGGCTAAGTAAACAAATTACAAAACACGTAACACATTTCAAAATTAAAGTTCAGCAATTATTATCAGTCATCTGAAAAATATCAGAATTCCTTTTTTGCAACGCTATATATGATCTATAGATTTGAATATATACTGAATAGTATGCTAAACATTAGTTCAGTTAAGAAACGCATTTGCACAGTTTAAAATTCCCCTTCAACATATTTCGTCAATAAACGGAAATGAATACATCTTTTTTGCAGCCCTGTATATGATTTACAGATTTTATACATACGAAGTAACTAAATTAGTTAAATAATAAAAAAAAAACTCGTACCACAACAGATAACGAACTACCAGCAATTGTTTATTTATACAGATAAGCGAATCCTTTTGTGTCCCCCCATAAATAAACGATGGATGCTATGCTCATCATGTTCTATAGTAAGCATCTTTTTGTACACCTCAGTGATGTGTATCAATTTCTATATGTTTGAAATAGTGTAATATCATTCCAATATACTACAAATGATTTTTCCCTATGGACCATTGAAATAGACCATAGAAAATTTGTGATTTTAATCAATGATTTTTTTTTAAAATCAGTTGATTAAAATCATGATTTTAATCGTTGATAATAATTGTTAACACCCGTTTACAGTCAAATGGCAAGCATGAGTTTTTGTTAATCTCGATTGATTGATAATTTTTTTCCTTCAACCAACTGACGCTTTTTGCAATATTTTTCCACATTTGATTTAAGAATTTCACAATATTTTGATTCTACCCAACAATTGGAGAATTTTGCAGCTTTTTCTTACAAACTTCCTTGGCAGTTATCCAAAGTTTTCAGCATAATAAAATATAAAATTATAACTAAAAATTAAATAAACAGCACATAAAGAAAAACTATGAAATTATTAATTTAGATATTTTATTTCCAATATTTCGATTGACTGAGGTTTAATGCAGTTTTATTTATTTATTTTTTAAAATAAATAAAATTGTGTGATTTGTGTTTGGTTGCGGTTTTCTCTGGGACGGGAAATTTTAAGTTTACCTGTGACCCCGTGAGAGAGGGTGGAAAAGTTACTGTTCCTGCTGACCACTAAAATTTTCAAATTAGTGGTCCAAATGAATTTTTGGTGTTCTCGGACTAGCGGACCACCAATGATTTCGAACACTGATTGATTTTTCAAATGCTGAAGATTTCCTTGTAAAAGATAT
This sequence comes from Maratus speciosus, assembly GCA_963932465.1. Lineage (NCBI taxonomy): Eukaryota > Metazoa > Arthropoda > Arachnida > Araneae > Salticidae > Maratus > Maratus speciosus. The sequence continues at coordinate 367,733,656 of OZ010794.1, read as the reverse complement.
TTAAATTGATATACTGTTTAATTTTTTTATTATTTTCCTTGTGTGAAATTTGATTATTGTTATGTCTGCACAAGAAACAATTTTATGTCTTAAAATATTTACTCTTCTATTTAAAACAGGTGGAGAAATTAACCTGATGCGTGGACCTATTCCATTTTACCTGACTTGAAATTCTGATTCAGAACATACTAAGCTTCAAGAATTCTTTATATTTGATGACCTGAATGGTCAGAGAGGGTGCAGCACCCTCCTAAAACTGTGAGAGAAACTTTATGTAAAATGATATTATATTACAGTAAATATTAGTCTGACATACTATACATATAATTTAATGATTATATAATTTGTATTTTCAATAAATGGAGCGGCATACCGCAAACCAGCTTTAAATGTGTTGCTATTTAATTGTGTCTGTAATCATTTCTTTTTTCAGCTATTGCAAGGCTGCTGTTGGTGAATACTTTTCTTTTCTACGAGCATTGTTATAAAATAAATAAATCTTCGTCATAGATTACCATTTTGGAATACTGAAAAAATACATATATAAGTAACAATAATTAGTCGCTTGGTGGCGAGACTGCTGTTATTAAATTAACCCTTCAAAGTAAGTATTTAATATACTATAGAAATACATTGTGTATTTAAAAAAAGCTTTAAAGTTTAAAGTAATTAGCTGATATTAGAGGTTAAATGGATTCTGCTACTTATAGCTGCCTTTTTGATGCTGATTATTTCATTGTTGACGCATATACTTTGATTATGTATCAGTTATGTTTGTGCTTTATTTATTCAAAAGTGTTATATTCATTATTGAATGTTAAACAGAAACAAATGCTGAACTTTTTTTGTTGTTGTTTTATATTCAAGTGAATTAATTTTGCATAATTGAGCTGTGTTGCAATATAAATTTTAATTTTTTTGTGTGTGTGTGTGTGAAAAGGTAAAAATTTGAAAACTGTACAATATAAAAATTTCAGCATCTATAGATTCACAACAATTAAAGAAAAAAAAAAGATCATGGAAGTACGGTGCATAGGCACTAAGTGCATAATGGAAAAAACCTTTTCAAACTCGTGCAAAAATTAATATTGGTTGAAGATATTCATTCAGCCATTGTTTAAAATAAAATAATAATAAAAACAGGTATGTATTTAAATATAAGAAAATTATTTTTTTTTTAATATTTTCTTTGTGAATAAGCAAACACTAAATGGACTATAAGTGTAACCGAGTGCGGAGAAATATTGCAAAATGTACAAAAACAGAATGGTAATATTTGTGGGGGAAAAAAAAGCAATTATTTTGTGAAATAGATCAAACTGGTTTACCTTTATTTTTTAAATATATTTCAAAGACAATAGAATCAATAATTAAAACTTAATAATTTTCAGTTTAATGAAAAAAAAAGTTTTCTACTGCAAGATAATCTCGCAAAATCTGAAATTTTGTTTTTTATTACACCATAATGATAAATCGAAAACCAAAGTGAGGGGGAAAAAGAAAGCTACAATCCAGTGTAACCTTTCCCCATAAAGATGAGAGAAAATCCTGAATCGTGGTTCAAACTTTTAGCAAAAAATTGGAATGGAGAAAACCTTGAATTTTGATTTAACCTTTCACCAGAAAATTTTATTTAAAAAAACTCTGAATCATGGTTAAACCTTTTACCAGAAAATTGGATTTAAAAATAATCCTGATTCGTGGTTCAACTTTTTTCCAGAAAATTGTATTAAAAAAAAACTAAATTATGGTTCAAACTTACACCAGAAAATTGGATTAAAAAAAAAACCTGATTTATGGTTTAACTTTTCACCAGAAAATTGGATTAAAAAAAATCCTGAATCATGGTTTAATATTTCACTAATATGTGAAAGCACCAATAAACTGGTGAAACTTATCACCAATATCTTGGTTGCAGCTAAATTTCAGCGACTTTTCACCATTTTCTTGGTGAAACATCACACTTTATTTTTTAGTGTATCGGTAATATATATTTTTTTAATTTAGGCATACTTTATAAACTCAGTAATGATACTTTACTTTCATTATTGTTTCTATTCGCTTTTTTAATTTAACAAAAAACCGTAAGATCTGCTTCTACTTATCTGCTCATTTACTGCTGTTGTTATAATGTTCATTTAATATCGATTTGATTTTGTACCTATTTGAACATCTACAGTAAAGCTTCATTCAGTTTTCTAATGCCATAACATATAAATATTTCTGTCAATTGCTGTGGTATTGCTCAAAAACACGTCAGGCGATATTACTTATTTTGCATCGAAGTATTTTGATTGAGGAAAATTCCACTCTAAATATCTAAAACTGTAAAAATTCAACTCCATATTGAAAGAGTACCATAACAATAACTCTAAATAATATAAGTATTAGCATACAAAAACAATTACGTAAAATATTTTCGTAATACTGCTGAAAAACCGTTAGTGATCTACTGCAAAATTTTTTTACAGTTACAAATACCTTTTGATGAGTGTAATTTTAGACAGAACAGAAAGAAATCATTAGCAACTGTACTGCAATATCTCTTGCACGGTTACAAAAAACTTTATGGCGAGAATACAAAAACTCTTTTAGATACAATACTAAAAAATCATTGGTAATTTTCCTGAAGGTACTTTAATAAAGTTACCGAAAATTTTTTGCAAAAGTATATGCAAAGTTTTGGGTGGAATACTAAAAAAATTCATAGTAAATGTACTATGAAATCCTTCGCAAATTTAGAAAAAAATTCTTAGTCAATGTACTAAAAATTCCTTTGTAAGTGTACTAAAAAATCATTAGAAAATTCACAAAGTATTGTTTAGGAAACTACCTAAAAAATCGTTAGTACCTTTACTAAATAATCCTAAGTAAATTTACGAAAAATTCTTTAGTAAACTCGCTAAAAAATCGTTAGTAAGTTTACTGAACAATATTTACTAAACTTACAAGGAATTCTTTGGAAAACTCTCTAAAAAATCCTTAGTACGTTTACTAAACTATCCTTGGAAAATTTCCCACAAATTCTTTAGTAAACTCCCTAAAAAATCGTTAGTAAGTTTACTAAGAAATATTTAGTAATTCACAAAAACTAATTAGAGAAACTGCCTTGAAAAACCGTTAGTAAATTTACAAAAAAGTTTTTGGAAAACTCCCTAAAAAATTGGTAGTACGTTTACAACATATTCGTTGGTAAATTTACTAAAACTTATTTAGTAAACTCCCTAAATAAGCATTAGTAAGTTCACTAAACAATATTTAGTAAATTTACAAAAGTTTCATTGGGAAACTCCCTAAAAAATCACTAGTGCGTTTACTAAACAATATTTAGTAACAGTTACTGAAGAAACTTTTGTAATTTTACATGATTATCTTTTGTTGTGGTTACATAAAATGTTCTAGGAATCCCAGTTTCCAACAAAATTCTTAGTAACCTTACACTTTTTTTTTTACAGTGTGGTTACGTTTTCACGTATGGGTTTCATACAATAATACACGTATTTTCATATAAAAATACGTGAAACCCACGTACACGTATACGTGGGTGTACGTGGGTTGCACGTAGATTTAAAAAATAATCATATGTAAAAATTATTTATAAACTCTAAAAAAAATTAGTAAATTAATACAGGCATCCCTCGACTTACGTAATACTCGACTTACGTAAGAAATTTCGAAAATTACATTTATGAACATACTGGCACGTTTGATACGCATTTGCATACTTTTGATAATTGCTTTATAAATAAAATATGCAGAAAATAACCAAAACAATAATATATTTTCATATATTAGATATAGTTATATTTTTATTGGGATATACAATCAAATCATTAACAAAACAGACACAAGTCTGATTAAAATCAGCCAAAAAAACTCTGTTTAACCGTTACAATTTTGTTAGCTGAATTCAAACCATATCGAAACCTAATTTTAAAGTTTTGGTGAGGAGGAACGAATGTATTTTTTCTTCCAGCTTCAGAGCTGTTCGTTTGATGTAGTTTCAAAACTGATATAAATTAATTCATCAATGTTAAATTTATAAATCCTATATTCCACAAGATACTTTTTCTTTGAAAAGGGTTCTTTTAGTTTATTTTTATATTTTTTCATATTTTTACAGTTTATATCGAAGTAAATACTACTGCATGCTACTTTATTTATAAAATAATACTGTGTAAATAATGTATATATTATATATATATGTTACGGCTAAAGCAAGAATCAAGGGTAAACCTAGGTAAAACCGGTTAAAGTGCGGGATTACTCAGGCCTTGGGGATAAAGCTCGAAGAGTTCCCAACGCTTCCATTTTTAACCGGTTAAAGCTAGGTCTAACCAATCTTGGTCGGTTAAAGCCCGAAATTAGTAAATTCCGATATCAAATACAGTTATAAAATCAATTATATCTATTATTTTTTGTGGGGTGTCCATTACTGGAACAGAGCGTGTCTATCACTGGAATTTTGGGCGTTTTGATACATGCTGGCCTTACGAATTTTATACATTTTGAGATTGCTACACAGCGAGAACTGCTGAATCCAGTGATTTTTTTTTCGGTTAATGAACGCGTAAGCGTTCATACGACGTTTAGTGATTGCCACTTTAACAAGTTCCCAGCGTTTTCCAGATTGCTGCAGAACTAGGTTGCTATGTATTCAGTGATATATAATATTTTTTATGAACGCGAAGCGTTCATACTTACGTAAATTAGAAATGAATTGTTCAATGTTTGCTCTGATATAGGCACGTACTTTAAAATATTAAATGACACCATGATTTTCTCTGAAAGTTGTTGAGAAATGAAAATTTTAATCATTGTCAGAAAGAGCGTCTTTTACAGAATTTTTAATTTTTTATCACCGGTTTTTCAAAACAGAAATTTTTGAATAATTTAATCGGGAAAATGCCGGGCAAAATTTACAATAAAAAATAGTTGGGGGAATAATGAAGGAGAGTTAATAAAAAGGAAAAATGCATCCCCGAGGAAATCTCTGGTTGTCTGATTACAAGGTTTTAATATGTTTCTACAAAGATGTTTTATAATAATTTCGGGCTTTAAGCGACCAAGATTGGTTAGACCTAGCTTTAACCGGTTAAAGATGGAAGCGTTGGGAACTCTTCAGACTTTATCCGCAAGGCCTGGGTAATTCCGCACTTTAACCGGTTAAACCTAGGTTTACCCTTAATTCTTATTGTAACCGTAACATATATATATATATGATAAATACTGCAGTTTCTGGCAAAATTTTTCATAAGGAATTTACAAATTCGACTTACGAAAAAGTTTACGGAACGCATTACTTACGTAAATCGGGTGATGCCTGTATATAGTTCTTTAAAAATGTCTGTTTAACCGTTACAATTTTGTTAGCTGAACTCAAACCATATCGAAACCTAATTTTAAAGTTTCGGTGAAGAGGAACGAGTGTATTTATTCTTCCAGCTTCTGAGCTGTTCGTTTGATGTACTTTCAAAATTGATACCAATTAATTCATCAAAAATTTATAAATCCCATATTCCACAAGATACTTTTTCTTTGAAAGTGTTCTTTCAGTTTGGTTTTATATTTTTTCATACTTTTATAGTTTATATCGAAGTAAATACTGCTGCATACTACTTTATTTATAAAATAATACTGTGTAAATAATGTATATATTATATATATATATATATATATATATATATATAATAAATATTGCAGTTTCTGACGAAATTTTACATAAGGAGTTTACAAATTCGACTTACGTAACATTCGAATTACGGAAAAGTTTAAAGAACGCATTACTTGCGTAAGTCGGGGGGGGGGAGGTGCCTGTATACATTTTTTTTAAAAATACATTTGAAAGTACCTTTTTTTTTATTCTAGGTTATAAAAATTGAAAATGTTTAGAAGCTTAAAAAATTGCAGTAAAGTCAAAATTTATTGGTTAGATAAGTACCACCGTCAATATCACGTCAGCGTTACTCAAGCACTGCTTTTGCTCTATAATATAGATTTCCAAATTTTTAACAAAATAGTCTGTTTTTCATATTCTTGAATTTGCACAGCATAAAATCTTTTGAAATATTTTTAAAATATTTAAGTCGGTTTATATTTTCTTTTCTTTCTTTAATTTACATAAGTAGCGAAATCTTTGAGATTTCTTCGGTTTTTAAACTCTGGCATAAAGCTAATACGAAAATATTGCTTTATTTTTTTTTCAAAATTTTATTTATATACATAGTTGATATATGCATAAAATACTAATGTAACGATTTTATGAAACGATTTTACATAGCAGTTTTAATGTAACTATTTTATGAAACTGATTTTGAAAAGAATTAAATGTTAAGTACGTGGGTGGAGCTAATTTAATTTTAGTATATTATTAAAGTCACCTACTCAAGGCTTTTTTAAGAGGTTCTATATAGCATTTATAGTTTTTGTTCAGGATGCAAAAAGTAATGGAATACAAGTAACGATTTTATGAAAGTTTGTAGAACGGGGGAGAGTTAATATACTTTTAGCATGATGTTACAGTCATCTACATCATGTTTCTTCTTCAAAAGGGTGTGTATGGGTCGATATCTGAAAACAGGATAGTTTCATTCCAAAATTTTTATTTTTTAAAATTAATGTACTGGACGACAATAAGTGAAATTGTTTCAATACAATTTTATTGAAACACAAGTGCAAAACCGGAAAAAGTACAGCAGGAAATATTAAGTAAACACATAAAACTAAATTTTATGTGGGTGAGATTTATATTTCTTTTCTTCGAGCTTTCTAACTTTGCCTGCTAGGCGGTTAGAGGAAAAAGAAGCGTAGAACCAAATGATCATTTATTTCTGTTGGGCAAGATTAATGTCCGGCCGTCGCTGATGGAATTTTTACCAAGATTAATTTAGAGCCATCTTCGATTTAACAAACTAAATAATCGTAATTTCCATTACATAACGTTACAATAATGGCACAAAATTGTTTTATTTCCATGATTGAAGAGATTTTATAATAAATTATACAACGTTTTTCAGTCGATTTGGGGTAATAAAAATATGTCTTTATAAAGGTGCATAATATCCATTGATATTAAAATGATATCATTTAAATTTCCTGAATATTTAAGTGCACATTTATAAAGTCTTATGTTATTTAACTACGGAGAGCATCATAAGTTAAAGTATAGCAAAGAATGCTAACAATCTTAATTCATTTCAGACTCAAATTTAATGATTATGCAGAGAGTTTTAGTTTGCTTTTCAATAAAATTTAAATAATGTATAACAACCTTCATCACACTTCTTTTATTCTTTAATTTGAGGGTATCTGATGAGCGTTCAGTGCTCTTTAAAAATAATTATGTGATGTTAAATTATATTAATGGTTCGATAAAATTTTAAGAGGCGCTTAAACTAAGACTATGTCGATCTAAACCTCTAAAGTGTTCCTAATTGAGTTACTGCTTCAAGTATTGACTTTGCAAAGGGTTTTAAAATTTCAGGCATTTTCATACAAAATGTTTTAAATCTGTTCTTTTCTCACAAGAATACTATAAGCGATCAGAAACAAATTTTAAATATGGATATATATTTTTTAATATAAACACTGGCACTATTTATTAACTTTTAATTTAATGTAATGATATACATGAAAAGTAATTAGTAACCCTTGATATAATGAGTAATCCTCACATATGAATGATCGCTTACTAACTAATATTTCAGAATAAAAATGAAATTTTGTAACAAAACCTATTTTTTGGCTTTTTAAATAATAGTAGATTAAATAATAATAAAAAAAATTATTTTGAATGAGAGGTGCAATTCATAGTCATGTTATAAAGCAATAAAAACAATTGTTTTAATGTGGTACTAAATCGAAATTCAAGATTATTGGGTGGTTCGGTTGGGAGGGGACAAACCGATGGCTAATGCACAAAATGGTGCATGCTTGAAACATTTCCTGGCATTTTAGATAATGTTAGATAGCGAAATTTGATAAAGAACTAAATTATCATGTCTGTATAGCGAAAACTAAAAGAAAAAATATGCAATTGTGTTTATAAAAAGGTAAAAAGAAATCCCTCTTTTCTTAAAAAGTAACTAACGCTATCTCTATTTTCAGTCGATTTAGGGTAAAAAAAAATTATGGCTTTAATAAAGGGGCATAAAATCTATTAATATTAAAATAATTCATTTAAATTTCATGAATATTAAAGTGTACGTTTATAAAGTCTTATGTTCTTTAATTTAACTATGGAGAGCATCATAAGAAAAAGTAGAGCAAAGAATGCTAACAATCTTAATTCATTTCAGAAACAAATTTAATGATTATACAGAGACTTTTAGTTTGCTTTTCAATAAAATTTAAATAATGTGTAACAACTTTCATCGCAATTCTTTTATTCTATAATTTGAGAGTATCCGGTGAGCGTTAAGTACTTTTTAAAAATAATTATGTGACGTTAAATTATATTAATGCTTCGGTAAAATTTTAAGAGTCGCTTAAACTGAGATTTTATCGATCTAAACCTCTAAAGTGTTCCTAATTGAGTTACTGCTTCAAGTATAGACGTTGCAAAGGGTCTTAAAATGTCAGGCATTTTCATATAAAATGTTTTAAATCTGTTCTTTTCTCACAAGAATGCCATAAGCGATCAAACACAGATTTTAAACATTGATATATATATTTTTTAAATAAACACTTGGCCCTATTGATTAACTTTTAATTTAAAAAAATGATAAAAATGAAAAGTAATTAGTAACCTTTGATATAATGAGTAATCCTCACATATAAACGATCGCCTACTAACTAATATTTCAGAATAAAAATGAAATTGTGTAACAAAACTATTTTTGACTTTTTAAATAATAATAGATTAAATAACAAGACAATTATTATTTTGATCATTCGTAAATTATGTTATTCAAAATCTCCAGTGCAGCGCCTATGAAAAACAGTTAAACATTTTCATTAACTGGAAAACTGGCATTTTTGTCAAAATAATATTTTGTTTATTTTGGAGCAATAAAGGCTTTAAAAAGATATACAAAATTACGATAGAAAGAAGGACATATTACAAGAATTTTGCTTTTTCAGAATTTAGTTTCACCCCCGATAAATAAAAATATTTATGTATATAAATATAGATAGTTCAGTTTTAAGACTCCAAACACGCGCTTTTATTTTATATAAAATGACGTCATCCGCATCCGCTAAATAATTCCTCATTTACGATCCAGTCTTAAACAACATCTACAGTAAAATATGCATAGGACATATTTTACTTAAAGTACTGTTAATTACTGTTACTTTACTGTTAATTAAAGATGAATGTAAAACATAATAAAATCAATAAGAATTTTATCTTGCTGTAAGAAGGCTAAATTAAAGATTAAATTAAAACATAATTAAATCAATACGAATTTTATATTGCTGTAGGAAGAATAATTAACGTTATATATCGCTGAATAATACACATCCAAAAAAAGAGATTTCATCATTCAAGAAACTGGACAAAAAAAAAAAAAATCGGCTTTCTCATAATTCATATGCCTTCTTTTATTTGTAATATTAATATAGATACTTAAAATTAAATTTAGTTTATAGTAACTCCATGTTTCATCAGAAATTGTCCATTTATATTTATTTCAAAATAGCCCCTATTTTAATTATTTTTTTTCTTTTTCAGTTTTTATGAGACAATGGCAACAAAAAGATATAATTGCTATTTTTCAACTATTTTCCCTTTACTTTCTACAGAAATGGAGTTGAGTTGCAAAAGTTAAACAAATGGTGCTAAAAACTACAAAAAATTAATATCTCAAAAATAAATGGAGATACAGTTTTCAAACAAATTGCATTTAAAAGTACTTTTTTTTTTCAATACGACGGTATAAAAAATGAAAATGTGCGATGCTTAGAAGTTTTAAAATATTGCAGTAGGGATTATACCGTACAATGGTACATCCTAGTCCAGACAATAGGGAATTTTACCTAGCAAAATTAATGGAAGTTCTGGAAATCGGCTTACTTTATGTTTTTTGGGTCGCTGAATCCGAATTTGTAACTTCCCACAAAAATTTCCCCCGGAAACTCCCCCCCCCCCCAAATTTCGGTAAAAAGCCCCCCCAAAAAAGGTTTTAATAAAAATCAATTTTTTATTGTTTTAGGGGAAAAGTATCTAGAAATTCAGAAAGTAGACAAAATTTGCAACAAATTAGATATATGACATTATGACTTAGGATGAAGGGGAAGGGGAGATCTGCCTCGGAACATGCGCGCGGTGCTGCGTGGACTAAGTTGCGCAATTCCACTTAACCACTCACACGTTTACATTCGCCCACCCTTCTCCCCTCCGAACTTTCCTTAAAAGGTTTACTTTAAGTTTTTTGGGTCGCTGAATCCGAATTTTTAACTTGCCCCCAAAATCCTCTCCCCCGAAAACCCCCAAAATAGTTGTTATGAACTTAAATTTCTTATTGTTTTAAGGGAAAAGCATTACGAAATTCAGAAACTAGACAAAATTTGCAACAAATAGGATATATGACATTATGACGTAGGATAAACGGGGAGAGAGGGGGCTGGCTCGGAACATTCCCCGCGCACTTTTCTCAATAACCAAATTTTTTCAAAAAATCAATTAATTTTTTGGGGGTTGCCGGGTGAAATTTTGGTGGGAAGTTTCAGATTCGGATTCAGCGACCCAAAAAACATAAAGTGAGTCGAAATCCAGAACTAGTATTTATTTTTCCAGGTAAAATCCCCTATTCCCTGGACTTCATAACTTAATGCACGTAGCGCCGCAGTGCATGTTCAGAGGCAACCCTCTCCCTCCCCGTTCGTCCTAATTCATAATGTCACATATCCTATTTGTTGCAAATTTTGTCTAGTTTCTGAATTTCGTAATGCTTTTCCCCTAAAACAATAAGAAATTTAAGTTAAAAACAACTATTTGGGGGGAAGTTAAAAATTCGGATTCAGCGACTCAAAAAACTTAAAGTAAACCTTATAGAGAAACTTCGGAGGGAAGATGGGAGGGCGAATGCAAACGTGTGAGTGGTTAAATGGAATTGCGCAACTTAGTTCACGCAGCACCGCGCGCATGTTCCGAGGCAGATCCCCCCTTTCCCTTCATCCTAAGTCATAATGTCATATATCTAATTTGTTGCAAATTTTGTCTACTGTCTGAATTTCTAGATACTTTTCCCCTAAAACAATAAAAAAAATTGATTTTTTTAATAAAATCTTTTTTTGGGGGGCATTTTACCAAAATTTGGGGAGGGGGGGTTGCCGGGGGGAATTTTGGTGGGAAGTTAAAAATTCGGATTCAGCGACCCAAAAAACATATAGTAAGCCTTTTTTCCAGAACTACCATGAATTTTGCTAGGTAGATCCCCTATAGGGTCTCTATTGCCTGGACTATCTGCTTTGTTTTACGGCTGGCTTATACAACGGAACGTTATTTTTTGGAGACGACACATTACTAGTTGGGAGAAAGAAATATCATACCGGGGGCTAATAAATAAAAATGATTTTGAATGAGAGGTGCAATTTATATTCATGTTATAAAACAATAAAAACAATTTTTTAATGTAGTACTGAATCGAAATTCAAGATTATTCGGTGGTTCGGTAGGGAGGGTGACAAACCCATGGCCCATGTATAAAATGGTGCACGCTTGAAACACTTCCTGGCATGTTAGATAACGAAATTGGATAAAGAGATAAATTATCATGTTAAACAGTTCATAAAAGTTAATGCATAAGGTTAAAATGCATAAAAGTTATGTCTAAGGAAAACTAAAAGAGAAAATATGCAATTGTGTTTATAAAAATGTAAAAAGAAATCCCTCTATTCTAAAAACAATAACAAACGCTATCTCTATCTATCGTAATTAAATTTATTGTGCCCAGGGCTCTTTATCAGTTCATATTAAGAAAACTAATGCATATAAAAATTTTAAAAATGGTTGTTTTATAGAGAAATGTATAAGAAACACGCTCAAGCAGAAAGTTTTCAAATCGAAGAAAAATTTTAAGCGCTATTTAAAGGTAAAATCCGACAAAAAAGTTCATTTATTGTGGTTTTTAAATAATTTTTCACAATGATTTTTTAAAATCTATCTGCATCGCCTGTGAAGTTTCTGGGAAACAAAACTAAACGCTTTTTTCTTCGAATCAGATCACTGTCACTTTAATTCAATTAAATACTCTGATTGACCTCTTACATTAAAATGTGACTCATGTACACTGATAAATAAAACTCGGTGTTAAATTAAAATTAGAAAATTTATTATTACCAAGCCATAAGCTTGGTTCAGATATAGCCGGTTTTAGCGCCGACAACTCGCTTCAAAAGTTGCTTTACATCTACGCTAAAAATGAAACACAGTAAATAAACAAGTAGGAAATTGCTCGTCAAACGTGGCAAATGAGGTGCGTTTAGTACTATAACTAGTTTTATCATTATTTTTTGCACCCCATATTGTACTGAATGTATATTTTTTTGCACTTCATAAGTGCATAGGCCGTAACATCATTAAAATGCACTTGCAATAATTTTTCCCATTCCCAGTAATGTAACGGAAAACTTTTGACTGTCCCTGTAATTAAAGCATCCGATTTTCATAAAATTTGAAATGGCTCGACAATATTTAGCAACAATCATATATTTAAAATTTCAGACCATTCGGAAAGCTGTAACATCATTAAAATGCACTTGCAATAATTTTTCCCATTGGCCGTAATGTAAAGAAAAACTTTTGACCGTCCCTGTAATTAAACTATACATCCTATTTTCATAAAGTTTGAAATGACTCGACAAAATTTTGCATCAATCATATATTTAAAATTTCAAACCATTCGGTTGGGTAGTTTTTGCTCTGTTATACGCGGACGGACAGACGGACAGACGGACGGACGGACGGACTGAGCGACGACTATAGGTGCTACGTATTTATATAATTACGAACGCACCTAAAAAGGGTTACAGTAATTCTTGGCAATGCCTCTTTTTCGCCAAGCCTTGGACGGAAAGGTGGTTTTAACAGCCTGCAAGCTCAATTACGGAAGAATTACAACCGCTTGCACTTAAAACTACACATCAGCATTACTAATTTTCCATAAGAAAATTAAAAATTCATCAATAAATATATAAATGATAAATAAAATAAAATAAAACACAAATTTAACATATATGTAATCGAACAGTTCTATTTTTACATCGTCGAACAGGTTAAAAAATGTACTTTCAAGTATAATTTGATTGAACTTTGTATCTCGGTTTATTTGTTTATGTTTTTTAAAATAATTTCTAAGCATAAAATATTTTCAAATTTACCTCTATCGCGTAGAATCTGATTAAGAAAGATTATTTCGATTGTAATTAAAACAATATAAATAGTTCAGTAATTTTTTCTAACTAATAATGTGGAACGAAATTAACAGCTTATAAATAAATTACTTAAAAGTAATATATTCTAAATAAAACACAAATTTAACAGACATGTAACAGAACTATGCGCTTAAGCCACTGAAACTATCAGAATAAAAAAGATTGCAGTAAGTAGTGAAATCTGTAGCGATTTTTTCGACTATTAACTCCTGCCATGCGACTAATACAGAAGTATCGCTTTTAGTAAATTTCATTAGTAATACATTATGTGCATATTATCATTCCATCACTAATAATTCTTATGTGAGAAAATTGCTCTATTATTTTTAAAAACTTGTGGAAAAGATATTTTTGTTGAAAATTTAATGTTTTTCATGAAAATAAAGGCGTATTTTTAAGCAAATCTGTGTATAAAATGTTATTTATTATGTAAAAGGTAAAGAAAATTTAGGAAGGAAAACAAAAATAATTTCAAATATGTATAATTCGATGTGAACCAGTATGTTCTCTAAAAAAACAAGTTGGAAATTGCTCGTCAAACGTGGCAAATGAGGTGCGTTCGTACTATAACTAGTTTTATAATTATTTTTTACACCTCATATTGTATTGAATGTATAATTTTTTGCACTTCATAAAGTGCATAGCCTGTAGCATCATTAAAATGCACTTGCAATAACTTTTTCCCCATTCCTCGTAATGTAACGGAACACTTTTGACTGTCCCTGTAATTAAACTATACATCCGATTTTTCTAAAATTGGAAATGGCTCGACAAAATTTTGCAACAATTATATATTTAAAATTTCAGACCATTCGTAGGGCTGTAACATCATTAAAATGCACTTGCAATAATTTTTCCCATTGGCCGTAATGTAAAGAAAAACTTTTGAGTGTCCCTGTAATTAAACTATACATCCGATTTTCATAAAATTTGAAATGGCTCGACAAAATTTTTCAGCAATCATATATTTAAAATTTCATACCATTCGGTTGGGTAGTTTTTGCTCTGTTGTATGCGGACTGAACGACAGACGGACTGAACGACGACTGTAGGTGCTACGTATTTATATAACTACGAACGCACCTAATGAGCTGCAAATAATATTTGTTAGTTTTGCTACTTGTGCTACTAATTAATGAAATCACTTATTTGCAGTTTTATTAATTCTGTAATTATTTACTCTTTTCTCTAGCTAATTTTTTTAGGATGCCACAACCTGTTCTTTATGAAATGGCAAAATGGATCTTTTTAAAAATTAGTGAAATTCACCAGAGTTGTAGCAAGAGATTTCTTGTAAAAAACTTCCCCATTCCACAGTATTTCTAAATCCATGTGCCCAAGACTTTGCAAAAAGGATAGAACTTTATTTAAAAAAAAAAAAAAAAAAAAAAAAAAAAAAAAAAACTTGTTATTTAATTGTATTTTTTAATTTGTAATTCAAAAATTATTAAAATTAATGACACTTTATTTATTATACTAAGAAACTATATACTTTTTTTCCCCTTATATAATTACTAAACACATGACTAATATATTTCCTCATGAAATAGCGCCCTTTTTTGGAACTAGCATCCTGACCATTTTTCTTTCTAGAATGAATACTAAATTATTAAAGATCATTTTAGTAATTGAAGCATAAAAATGTATATTATGTTCCTAATTACAAAGTTAATTTTTTGTTTAATAATCATTAATTTTAGTATTAAACAATTTAATAGTAAATACAGTTATTAATAATTTTAATAAATGTAAATATCACTAGTTAATACTTAATACAGTTTTACATAATTATTACAAAATGTTAATGTATATAACATTATTGTATGCTACTAATTAATGAAACTACTAATTTGCAGTTTTTATAATTTATGTAATTACTAATTAATAATAATTTTATTAATTAAAGTGTAAAATCACAGAATATGTTAGCAATTAGAGGTTAAATTGGTTTGGAAACCTAAAACTCTTGATAGCTATTCAGTATTTGAGCGCTGGGAAAAAAATCATAAAAATCCGATTTAAATAAAAAAAATCGGATTTTATCAAAATCCGTTTTTTTTTTTTTTTTCAAAAAAATCATGATTCTTTTTATACCTAAAAATAGGTGATATAATTAATTATAAAAAAAAGAGAAATGTCAAAGTTTACGTTTGGCTGGGGAAAAGGTAAAAAAGTCCTTCCGGCCAGTGCCGGGATGAAGAGGTAGCTTTCATATTCCTTATTTTAAACAAGTTGGAAATTGCTCGTCAAACGTGGCAAATGAGGTGCGTTCGTACTATAACTAGTTTTTAAATTATTTTTTGCACCCCATATTGTACTGAATATATAATTTTTTGCACTTCATAACGTGCATAGTCTGATACATCATTAAAATGCACTTCCAATAATTTTTTCGGAACACTTTTGACTGTCCCTGTAATTAAACTATACATCCGATTTTCCTAAAATTTGAAATAGCTCAACAAAATTTTGCAACAATTATATCTTTAAAATTTCAGACCATTCGGAAGGCTGTAATATCATTAAAATGCATTTGCAATAATTTTTCCCATTGGCCGTAATGTAAAGAAAAACTTTTGGCTGTCCCTGTAATTAAACTATACATCCGATTTTCCTAAAATTTGAAATGGCTCGACAAAATTTTGCAACAATTATATCCTTAAAATTTCAGATCATTCGGAAGGCTCTAATATCATTAAAATCCACTTGCAATAATTTTTCCCATTGGCCGTAATGTAAAGAAAAACTTTTGACTGTCCCTGTAATTAAACTATACATCCGATTTTCATAAAATTTGAAATGGCTCGACAAAATTTTGCAACAATCACATATTTGAAATTTCAGACTATTCGGTTGGGTAGTTTTTGCTCTGTTACATGCGGACAGACGGACGGACAGACGGACAGACGGACGGACAGACGGACGGACTGAACGACGACTATAGGTGCTACGTATTTATATAATTACGAATGCACCTAAAAAAAGAGTTAAATATATATAACGCACAAAAATAAGTTAAATAGATAAGTTAAAACCTTTAAATAAAAATTCCGGTATACATTTTTTATATAAAAGTTGAGTGAAATTTCCGGTGCTTCTAGTGTTAAAAATCTAATAACTAGTAAATCTGCAGATCAGGAGCCTCAACGTCATCTTTGCAAGTCATTGTTTTTTAACACTCATTGCATAATATTCAACTTCCTACAAATCGCTTTTTAAAGTTTTCAAATTACATAAATATTTATGAGCATACAAGATACTTCGTAAAGTTTCAGAAATTAAAAGTGTTAAACAAGTGGCTGTACATTGATGTTCTGAAATTCTGATGAGCTACTTATTCTGGTAACTTTTTAAATCAAAAATTGCATTTCTTCAGGGGGGCTCTGCCCCCCTGAACCCCCCGTAGTCTATTTAAATTTACATTCGTAATTTTTTATTGATTGTGCGGATGGTTATAGTATATCTTAGTTTTTTTTACGCTGTGATTCATAAGGATAAGCATAAGTTTTTTTTTATAAAGTAATAAAATTTAAAATTTAAATAAAATATTCATGTTAACCGTACACAGACAATAAATCTTGAAGTGACGCCAACAATGTAACCCTAAAATCCGCTACATTCGGCACAACACAAGGACGTGCTTAAAAAAGAAAAAAAAAAAAAAAAGAAAAAAAAAAAGAAAAACGGATGAAGTCAAAGAATTTGGTCCCTTTTCCACGTGCTTGTTTTGTTTGGGCCGAATGAGGGCATTTAAATTTGAGCGATAACGCACATCGTATTGCAAACTGTTTTTACGGCATACTGCATCTCCATCTATCTCTTTCCTCAGTGAATGATAGTTAATTTTATTTTACCCAAGATCTTTTTATTCCAGCATCTTTGTTTTCGATAAATGACGTCTAATTCACCTGCTATGCGTACTTACTCAAAACTTTTCATCTTGTTATATTAAGAAATACTCGGGAGTTTTCTTTTTATTTCCAATATGCCGCCATATTAATTTTTCTATTCTTAATTTTATTTTTCATTTTCCTGTTTCACGCAAAACATTTCAATTGAAAATTGTTTAAAAGAAAATATTATTCCGGGTTTTGATTTTCTTGGCAACAATTAAAGAAATATTGGTAAATGTTATGGGAAAATGTTACGTTATTCTCTATGAAAATAATGAACTTTTGTATTTTTAAGCAAAATACTTCAATAAAATAAATAAAATAAAAGAAATATTGCCTATTTTTATTTCTGGGCTAAAATCCTTCTATATGCAAAGATACAAATGCATTAATTCATCTGTTTTGACGTTGGCTTTACTCAATCATTATACACGCAATTATACTAATATTATTAGGACCAAATACGTTGGTAGGCAACAGAGAAAGAAAAGGAAATAAATGAAATATGCATTATGTCAAATTGATAAAACAAAATGCTTTATATTATTGGAAAACATGCATAAAATTCCCCCCAATATTATAAACCTAATTAAAAAAATCTCGCAAATATATTGACATAATTTATTGGAATAATTTAATAATGTTATTTAAAAATGTCAGCATCAAAAATTTACCATTTAAATCCATTTTTCACATGAGCCATTTCTTTCAACAAATGAAAATCTGAAAATCGTCTGACTTGCCATTGAAAAGCATTATAGAGCAAAATAAAGTGTTCCATATTTCCCGAACGAATGACCCAAATTTAACCAAAAACTATACAGCTAAGTCCGGGTACCTCATCAACATGCTCAGTGAATTTCAAGCCGATTGGATGCTTTTTGCGGCAGTTATCGCGGAACAGACAGACAGACTAACAGAAACCAAAACTTTTCGTGTCTCCACAGTAAGCCTTCACTGACGTTTCGGCAATTATAGAATTTCTTAATAGTAAGCCTGGCAGTTATTTTTTCGCAAATAAGTATCATTTCTAGTGTCACAAAAAAGTAGAAACTTCTGACGTGATTTACTTTTTCTTAATTACTATGATGAAAATTGCCTATTTGCGTAAAATCACCCATATATTTGTTGATGTAGAAATGTTTTCACTTGTTCTCAAGGTAATCGTGATAAGATATTTATGTTTTCAAAATTAGCTTGGCATCGTTTTTTTCATCACGCGTTCATTTATTTTATCGTCAGCATTATGAGTGCACACAGCTTATCACAACTATCACTTAACACAACTTATCTATTGGGATTGCGCACTATAATTAATTAAATTTCAACAAATTAAATATCAAAATCCATTAAAAATTTTAAACAGATAATCGACAGCGGCGCAGCCGAAACTGGCAATGTTCTCGGTCCTAAATTTTCGAATTTAAGGTGTATTGTGCACGTCCATTTTTTTTTCACGAACGATCTACATGTAGTGTAGTTTTCTACTGTGAATTTTTGGAAGATTAAACCAACTTAGCTGACCTCAATATGTACAATTCCGGTGTCAATGTTCTAGATCAACATAAATTAGAGAAACGTCATTGGGCAACTCTCAAAAATTCACATTATAGTCTGTTCGTATTAAATTTACAATAACATTTGTTTGAATCTACTTAAGGAAGCGTTAACAGATTACATAAAGAATCCAAAGAATTTTTTTGCAATTGATTTCATATTATAATTTTTTTGTTGCTCTTATACAAAATAGGAAACTCACAATATGTGAGAAAGAGTGTAGATATTAAAGTACAATAATGATTTTCTAAAAATGAATCTACAAATAGATGAAAACAACTCATGTGCAGTAATTAAAAAAAAAAATCACTGATGAAACCAACTTATGTGCAAAAAAGAAAAAAAAAAATCTCTGATGAAATCAACTCACTCACAATATTCAGAATGAAATATAAAATAGACAATTACACATAAAACGCTACTAAATAATAAAACTTATACAAAACAAAATTATCACCAAAAATTTTTAAGAGAAAAATTACAAATTATTTTTGTAAACATTTGCCTACACAAAAACGATTTTTTGAAGATTTGGCTTCAAGGTAGCACCGCAGTCGTGTACGAAACGCTATGCAAATCATATATTCAGAGGTACACAGTTAACTATTCGCCAAGCAATTTTTAGAAAAAGTCAGAGCTTGCTGAAAATTCCACCGGCAGTCTCATGACCCTAGCATTTTTAACCTTAGACGGTGATGCTAATTTAACTCGAAACAGATTAAGTTTCAATATCATTATCAGATACTACTTTAACGTAAAAATTCTTTTAGTTATAATGCGTTTCCTTAATCATCCATCACTAAAAATTTACTTTGTGTTTGATTTTAAAGGTTTATCCATTGCATGACATGTAAATTCGAATGTGATAAACGCGTTATAAAAATAAATATGTTCAACGAAATCACATAAAGATGACACTGGGAAAGTGTTGTTATTTTTGGAGAATAAAACGCGTACGTGTCTTCCGAATGGGCAATTTAAATATTTTTCTAACTGTAGTCAAAATGCTTTTAGAGACAAGTTTCATTAATATGGAAGTTAATTTCGAAAAATCACCAGCAATATTCTTCAGATGAGTACAAATCTGGCACAGTTTTTGAGTAGAACATTTTACCCTATTTAATCGTAGAAAAATATTGCAAATTCTGCGATTAAATAAAACCATTACACAGGACGATTGCAAATTGTGTAATTTAAATACTAAGCTTAAAATTTCTAATCAGAAATGTTGGTGCCATACTCCTTGGAAATTCTAAAGAGATTGCGCACATTATATTCTTAAAGTTTACCATAAAAGCTTTCAAGAACAGAGCAAAAGGCTAAAAAATCAATAGCTCAATAATTTTTAATATCATTACAAATATTATCCTAAAACTGTTCATATGATTTCTACATGCATGTTATTCTCTAAAACAGGGTTTCCAGAAAAAGATTTTCCTTCGCGTATCCGGTGGGATTATGATAAGGATCTAGGATATACTCGGGAAGTGCGTGTCAATAATCAATATATGGCACATCGCTGATAAATCAGCCGGTGTAAAAGCTTTTCAAATCACTGTTTTTTTTCTTTTTTAAAACACAAAACACACTAAATGTTGAAGATACGACTCTGCTTCCGGAAATTAATTAATTCGACATATTTTCAATACGCATGGATAAACAAATGTGCAAATGACATTAAAAAATTTCTATTTCTGAAGCTTTCACGAAATGTAAAATAAAGTCGAAGGTAAATGAACGGGTAAATGTAGAAAGGATAACATTCCAGCCAATGTAAAATTTGAAACCATACACAAAAAAGAAATATAAAAAAACTATCGATTTTAGAGAGATGTTCACCGTTATTTCGATTGTATTTCTAGCTAATGAGGGTTTATCCTGTTTCCTTGGTTTTTATTTTTCAGGTTCTTATTATTCAGGTTTTATTTTTCAGTTTTTCAGTGAACCTTACCGGCAAACTAAAACAAAGATCAGTTAAGAATAATTCCTTCGTTTGAAGCTTACAGGAAATGTAAAATAAAGTCGAATATAAATGAATCGTTGAATGGAGAAAGGATAACATTCGCGGTGATGTAAACGTTGAGGAAACACACACACACACACACACACACAAAAAAAAAAAAAAAAAAAAAAAAAAACTTATGTAAAAAAGCTGTTAATTTTAGAGAAATTTTCACCATTATTCGATTGCTGTTCTAGTTGATGAGGTTTCATCCTATGAATTTCAAAGTAAAATACAGATTAAATTCGTAGTCATCATTAATTAAACTATCTCTGTTATTTTTTTATATTTTTGAAATGTTACTCTCATTCCACTACCCTGTTCAAATATATTTTACATTAAATGTAAAACATGCTCTAATGTAATTTAATAAATCATAGATATTTTGATTATATTAAGTTAGTAATACAAAACATTAAATTGAATTTAAAAACACATATCGCTTACAAACGGTAATGCATCCAGATTATTTGTGTAACCCCATATATCTTACTTATTCATATTAAGTTCACCGTTTTCAATAAGAAGCATTCTGTATAGACCAGAAACATGCTGTAAACCTTAGTGAAATGTGCTTATTGATTATTACCAAAGCCAATTTTTGAATGTTAGAATGGCGATGGACATTGAAACAGATAAACTAAAGATAAAAACACTTTTCTAGAATGTTGAAAACTGAGTAGAAAAAAAATAAAATTGAGGTTCAATTATTAAGAATTTAATTAATTTTCAGTATTCAGACTAAGATTTATCGCTAATAAATAAAATTATAAATTACAATGAAAATTATTAAAATTATGGAAAACAAGCTGAAAATTGCACGTCAAACGTGGCAAAGGACGTTCGTACTATAACTAGTTTTATAAATATTTTTTGCGCCGAATATTGTACTGAATGTATATTTTAGTGCACTTCATTTGTTTAATCACCAGCAATATGAATGATCACAACTTGTCCAGTGGGGATGCGCAGTATAATTAATTAAATTTGAACAAATGAAATATCAAAATCCATTAAAATTTTATCAGATGTCAGCAGCGCAGGCGAAACTGGCAATGTTCTCGATCCTAAATTTTCGAATTTATGGTGTATTGTGCACGCCGGTTTTTCATCATTAATCAATTTCATTCTGTTCGAAAGGCTGTAACATCATTACAATGCACTTGAAATATTTTTTTTCGCATTTGCCGTAATTTAACGGAAAACTTTTGACTGTCTTTGTAATTAAACTATACATCCGATTTTCATAAAATTTGAAATGACTCGACAGAACTTTGCAGCCATTGTATATTTAAAATTTCAGACCATTCGGTTGGGTAGTTTTTACTCTGTTATATACGGACGGACGGACAGACAGACGGACCGAACGACGACTATAGGTGCTACGTATTTATATAATTACGAACTCGCCTAAAAATCGGGATGGGGGATAGGAGATAAAAATAAACAATTTTAATGGGAACATTAGAAAACCAAATGCATATCAAATTTTAAATAAATATAGTAATAGAAAATATACTTAAAGAGATAAAGAAAAGAGATGCAAAAAAAAAAAAAAAAAGAGATGCAAATGCTTCAGAAAATATTACGAAATGTAATAAGGTTTACGGAAATATAATATAATCTCTTCCGAGTTTTCCACGAATCCGAAATTCGTTCTTTTATCTTCAGAAACATCAGAAACCCATATATTTCCCTGATTTAAATCCTTCAGAGTTTCAATTTTGTTACACAATAAACTAAAAATAGGAACCTTACACCCCTTTACCTGTACTGATATAGTTGCTTTATATAATCGAAATATGTCTGCCATTAAATAAAGCGGATATCGCAGTTTAAAATTAGTGGTGTTGTAAAGCTTTTAGAAACTAAACAAGCGAACTCTTCTTGCACGTACACGTACATTATGCGGGCAAACCTTTTAAGGGATTAGAGAAATATTTAAAAAACAAAAGTTTCTTTTGCTACTCGTAATTTTTGAAAACGTTTTCGTGTTCTTTTTGCAATGTATTAATGAGCTTTTTCAACACAAAATAGTGTCATTTTGGATGCTATCAATTCTCAAGATACGATCCCAGTTTCTGTCAATTCTCACGTAAACTTATTCAAAGATTTTTTTTTTTTTTTTTTCATTTCGTGAAAAAAAAATTTCATTCATGACTAACAAAAAAAAAAAAAAATGTTAATGTTAATGTTAATTTTAATGCTATTAATTTAGCATATTTATCTGTTTAACATGTTTGTTGAATTTGAAATGTTTATTTGAGAAACAATAGCATCCGAAAACTAATGTTTATTGTTGGGAAAACCAATTAATACACTGTGAATACTATTCAGAAACGTTTTCAAAAATCCTGCGTAACAAAAGAAACATTTGTTTAAGAAATACCTCTTTATATCTCGAAAATATATTGGTTTCTGAGTTTTTGGAAAATAAAGCAACGGTTGTCAAAATTGTGAGTAACTCAAAAGAGGATCTATTATATTTTCGTAAACTGTATTAAAATTCATAATATTTCTAGAAACATCTTTTTTTTTTACAGTGAACATTACATTTACCTCTTTTTTTCTTTCTTTTCTTTTTTCTTTTTTACATTGTTATTAAAAATATAAACACAATAAATAAAACTTTTATAATCTAAAATCACATAAATGATACAATATTTAAAAGATGATTAAACAATTAAAAAGATGATAAAAAACGAGCACTTTTGATTCATAATAAGCCGTCATCAGGATTTAAAATTTAAACAGTTAAACAATTAAAAAGATGTTAAAATACGAGCACTTTTATTCATAATAAGCCGTCATCAGGATTTAAAATTTAAACAGTTGTTATGAACACTACTTGTCCATATCTTACTCATAAAACCCTCCCTTCAATTTGTACATCCGGGTTTAATGGTTGATTCCACTAACATGGTGAAAACAGAAAAGTGATGAGGGGAGGAGGGAGGAGGGAGGGTTTTTTTTTATATTACAAATCATTGCTCTCTGAGCATACCCATCCATATATTCGGGACGTTGTAAGATAAAATGTCACTGCATGTTTTTTCACTTATGTTTATAATCCCCCCCCCCCCCCCCCCGTTCTCCCCCGCCTCTTTTTTGTTTTCTCCTTGTAGTGAAATCAACCATGGAACCCGGAAATACGATTTGAAGTGAAGGTTTTATGAATATTGGAGCTGGTAAAAATCAATATTGGAGCTAGAATAAAAATTTTGGTGCCTACTTATACTTCAGATTGTAATAATTATCCTGAACCTAAATAAATTTGTATTTAAAGCATTTTTATATTTTTAATACAAAGTTGTATTAAGCTAATACAAAATTTTGAAAATTTCAACAGTATAATACGCTAAAAAAATGTTTTTTTTTCTGTTTTTTTTTTTTGTTTGTTTTTTTTGTTTTTTTTTTTTTTTAACAATAGAAATAAAATTTTAGGTTAAGTTTATGCAGACTAACATGAAACATATGTTTTGAAAATTCCATGAAAAAAAATTCAGAAATTTTTGAGATATCCTGCGTGTTATGGCCAAAAACGTCATTTGGAGGAAAATGGCTTCAAAATTTCGGAAACGACGCTTCAGCTATTCAGCGAGTATAATTCTAAAATCCATAATTTCCTTTGTAAGGGGAATTTCAAGGAAATAATTATATCAAACTGTTCAGAAAAAATAGGAGATTAACGACGAAAAAAATTAAAATTTCGAAAATTTTGAAGCTTTAAGAGTCCCGAGACCCCTTAGAAGACACAAAGAAGAAAAACGTTTAGTAAAAATGTTAAACTGTTTTAAATCAAAATTCTAGTGTGAAATATTTTTATAAAACTTGACTAAAATTTCCGACCTTTCTAGTGTTAAAGAAAAGAGTACAAAAATCTAATTAAAAGTATTTAAATATAGCTTTTGAATGTTTTGCAAAAGGTTTGGCATGGCTGGAGCAGCAGAAAGACTAATACTGGTGAAATAATATATAAATAAAAACTCCGTGATATAGCTTCGAAGCAAAGGCAATCGAAACTACGACAAACAAAACATTTTTTTTCAAACCCTTGTAATATATGCAAAAAAAGGTTCTTAATTTCAAAATTAAAATTCAGGTAATTTATCATTGTTTCTATTTTACTATTGCTTTATTTTTATTAAGCACTTGTTTCCATAATAAGAAATATTGCACATATGTCTCCTTGATCTTAAAATTGAAGCATTCTCGATTATCCGAAAATTTTGATTTTCCGAAAGAGGGTCGGTCACAATTACTTCAGATAATCGAGGTTCTACTGTATTACTTGATTTTTTTTAAGTGTTCGATACCAGAAAATGTAGGAAAATGTAGTCATCCAGTGCACATATTTTCCTTATTCCTTCTTAATTTTTTGGACACATAATGCCATCAATTAAAAAAAAAAAAAAAAAAAAAAAAAAAAAAATTAAGATATTAAAATAGAAGTATCATTTTGAAACTAGTTTAGCAATTTCTTTTACGTTGCGCGATAAGTTCATAGAAAATTCTTTCAAAAATCCAAATTTGGAAAAAATGACGAATCAAACTCTCACCAGAGCTTAATGTCATTTTTATCATCTGAGAACTTCTAATCTCTGAGCGGATAAAGAGTGTTTTTCTTTAAGTTAGAATAATGAGTTCAGTGAAGTAGTCTCACTTGTCATTAAATTTGAAATGCGTGAAACATAAAAAAGTGAAATACAGTTTCAAAACTTTATTTTTAAAATTAAATGTAAAAATAACTAGTCAAAAAATGAAAAAGTAATAAAAGAAAGTTTTCTGTCTTTTTTGTTTGATGGATATTCAAGACGGAAGAAAACGCTTATTATAATCCTTATGGAATTTCCTTTAAGAAAGATGAGAAGAATTTTTTGCAAATTCTTGACGCATGAAGAATATTAAGTAGACAGGCGAAAAGCAGAAATATTCGTGTGAATTTTAAAGATGCACGTGACAAGTATAAATTGTAAAAACATTCAATTTTCTAGTTATGAAAAGTAGAACTATGTTTCGAAAAAAATGAATATTTTCAATAAAAAATATAATTTTTATTAAAAAGGAATTCGAATTCGAAATTTGTCATTTAGAAATTATTTGCTTTTCTGTTACAGGGCCATTCCATGAAAACCGGAAAAAATATCCTGCGCTTGACACTTACTTAAATACCTATATCTCTTAACTTATAAGATTGTTAGAATATAAACTCTACATTAAATGTAACAAAAAAACATAGATTTTCATATTCACATAGTTGTTTTAATTTGAGGATATAATAGCATCGTTAAACTAGTTGGATATGTCAATCCTAAAACTTTCTTCTATCTCATACATCTTAATGTTTCAAAAGGTTCTTAATGTTCTCATACATCTTAATGTTTCATAGTTACACATGTTAATACTTCAATATTATTAGTTCAATACTTTACCAACTTTGACTTTCATCTTACATTTCTGCTTCAGTCAATTAATCGGAGTAAAAACGAGTTAATCTCGATCATGATATTTATTAAAATCAATAGTTTTTCCTTATTCTGTTGTCATCAAATGTTTGCGAATAGCCGGCTTAACAGGACGCGAGTTTCCCTCGCTGCACAAGCCGCCGATGGACAATAGAACTACGAAAAATCAAGAAAAGTATTCAAAAATCGCTATCAGAGCATCCCTTTCAGGCGAAATATTTCCAAATTGAAGGAGCACCTGCTGGCCATAGCCAAAAACATGAACAAAAAATTTGGTTTTATTGTATGCACTTTATGCAATTTTCGATGGTACAATAATAAAAGTGGCACAGACATAAAAGTGCCCCTTCCGGCACAATTTTTTCAAGTTCAGGGAAGACCTGCTTGCCATAGCCAAAAATATACACAAAAAAATTTATTCAATTTTATGTATAACTTCATACACTTTTCAATGCTACAATAATGAAAATGGCATAGACATAGCTATTACAGCACCCCCTTCCGGTGTAATGTTTCCAAATTGAAGGAGGATGTGCTATCAATGGCACAGACATCGCTATTACAGCACCCCCTTCCGGTGTAATGTTTCCAAATTGAAGGAGGATGTGCTAGCCGTAGCTAAAAACATGCACAAAAAACTTGGTTCAATTCTATTCATAACTTTATACACTTTTCGGTGATACAATAATTAAAATAGCACAACAATCGCTATTACAGCGCCCCCTTCTGGCAGATTTTTTTTTTCAAATTCAGGGAGGACCTACTTACCATAGCCAGAAACATACACAAAAAATTTTGTTCAATTCTGTGCGAACTTCATACACTTTTCGATGGTACAACATTGAAAATGGCACAAAAATCGCTAATTTTTCTAAATTGAAGGAGGACCTACTTCCCAGCTCCAAAAATATACACAAGAAATTCCGTAAAATTCTATGCATAACTTCATACACTTTTCGATGGTACAATGGCGACATACGGACACACGGACAGACATTTTGTATAAACAATGTTTTTGTGATCTCTGACCGCTGAAACGTGTAAATCCATCGAAAACCGAAAGTCGAAAATTTTTTCGACTATAATACTTTCTTCTACTGAAGAGAGGAGAAAGTAAAAAGAAGTGATATGTGGAAAAGCAGTTCCACACGTGACATGGAATAGCCCTACAAGGTTTTGATCAACCAAGGCGATCAAAATCAAAATCAAAGTAGAGCAATCCAATAAAATATTATCCAGAGGTTTTTTGAGTAAAGTTATTGGGATTCATTGCAGTTCATTTAAACTCATACACTGAAAAAAAAAGGTACTGACTTCTATTCTGCTTTTTTATACAAAACTTGTATTCTAGTCTTTCCCTGTTTTCAAGAGGATAATTTTCCGCTGTTCAAGACGGGGAATTTCTGTTTTTAAAAATAAATGTGAGCAATAAAGCAATATTAAAATAAATCTAAATAAGAATTATATATATTGATGCATACTTATACGGAACAAAATATACTTCTTTAGAATATTCTTCTTCATAGAACAGAATATCTTTCTTAATTCTCAGAATTTGAACATTATTACAATCACTTTTTATCTCGTTGTCTTCATTGTAAAAAAAAAAAAAAAAAAAAAAAAAAAAAAAAAAAAATCATTTTACAACAAAAGGTGCTGGCACCTCGGCTGCCAGGACAGTCGCTGTAAAATGTACAATCAGCTGTCTTTAAGAGTGCTGTAAAATTGGTCAAGCCTGGGGAAAGTCCTGTTGCTATTGGCTACGTGGCGCAACGTGACAAAATTAATTCACTTTATACTTCACTTGTTGCTTGAATTCCATTTCACAGCATCAGTGCTCCAAAAATCGAAACAAAAAGTGCAGGAAAAATCACAACATTTTTTTACAGTGTTCCTCCAGTTTCGAACTTCGGTACCCGCCAATAGACCATGAATGCTTATTTCCTACACCAAATGACCACATTCAACGACTGTAGGTCAAAACATCAATTACGAAAATGTAACTGGAATTTTACCAAGTTCTTTCATGTAAAAAGGATCATTTTCGTTTTCTGTCCTCGAAATACCATTTCTGTTTTATATTTAAAAAAAATAAATAATAATTATATATACTGATGCATTTTTACAGGTAACAAAATATACTACACTGTAAAAAAAAATAATACCAGTTTTCCGGTAGGAATCGGAAAAATAGTTGCCCTTATCGTACCGGAATAATTTCCAACCCAGCGCGGAATAAAATCCGTAAAATACCGTTTTAAAGACTATTTCCTTATTTTTACGGATTTTATTGTGAGCTGGGTTGGAAATTATTCCGGTACGATAAGGGCAACTATTTTTCCGATTCCTACCGGAAAACTGGCAGTATTTTTTTTACAGTGTACATCTTTAGAATATTCTTCTTCCTAATGCAGAATATCTTTCTTAATATTCAGAATTTGAATATTATTACAACTATTTTCTTTTCCCTTATATTCTCCAGAATCAAACCTCGGTAGGTACTCGCCCATTGAGCGCGAATGCCCTGTGCCCTACACCAACGGACCAAATCTCAATGACTGTAGGCCAAAGTACACTGTAAAAAAAATCCGACCAGTTTTCCTGTAGGAATCGGAAAAGTAGTTGCCCTTATCGTACCGGAAAATTTTCCGACCCAGCTCTGAATAAAATCCGTAAAAAAGGAAATATTCAATAAAACGGTATTTTACGGATTTATTCCGATTTTACGGATTTATTCCGATTTTACGGATTTTATTCCGAGCTGGATCGGAAGTTTTTCCGGTACGATAAGGACAACTATTTTTCCGATTCCTACAGGAAAACTGGTCGTATTTTTTTTTACAGTGTATCAATTACGAAAATTTAACTGCAGTTTTTCAATTTTCTCTCAACTGAAAAGGAACATTTCCATTTTCTGTCTTGGAAGGACGTTTTCCGTTTTTTACATTCAGCGAGAAAGGAATGGTAAATTTTACCGTTTAGTTCGGTAAAAATTGCGATTTCAACTCAAATTTAAAAGTTTCCGTTAAAAGACGAAAAAAATCACAAACAATCACACGTATATATACTGTTTTTTACTGTTCAATAGACTAGTTACATTTGTTGTTCACAATTTTATAACGTAGGATATGTTTTTTTACGACATTGAACAAATTATTATATACAGGGCGAGAAATCATCTCACATTCCGCTGAAAAAACATACACTTAATCATTTTGGTTCTAAATACCCACTTTATTGGATTTAAAGATAACAATAGAATACGATAATATTGAAACTTTTCCCTTCATTTCATAATCAGAGAGAATTTGTATGTGTTGTGCATCAAATCAAACACATATATAATGATATTCGATGAGATGATTGCTTCATATTCGTAGTTTTCATTCAATAAATCTAAAATATTATTTGTCACAAAAATATCTTTAAATATCATGACTGAAAACATTACGTAATTTACCGGTTTTTTTATATAATTTAAATTAGTGTGAAAATGTTCAATGAATTAAATTTTAAAAAATAGTACTTTTCTTTGCGTACTTTTAGCAACCTTTATGAGTTTTGAAAGCATTTTCCCACTTCTCAATCAAAATGGGTTTTTTTTTACATTTTTAACAAGTTAATTAAAAAATATATGAAAAAGCTCTATATGTTTTTAAAACGGTTTCATTTTAATCATCATTTACATAAATATATTTAACTCATTCAAATTGACAATAGCATTATACTAGATTAATTTTAACACAATTACTCTAATTGGTAAATAAATCATATTAGATGTAAAAAGTTCCACCAGATTACAGGAATTAGACGTATTTACATTTTTTTTTTCTCGAGAAAAAAAGCAGGCTTTGCACAAAAACTGGTATATTACCGTGCAAGCACTGGGCAAACATCTCCAAGCTATTTAGAACGCTTCGGGCTAGGCAAGAAGCCGTCCTCGCTGCCCACATCGGCATTCGAACTTGGAACCACAGATACGGGCCAATGGGAACAGCCAGGAACAGGAGATCTGGATCGGACGACTACAGTACGAGACTCAACCTGGACAATAGTCTTCGAACTTAGCTCTTTCTGCTCAACCACCTCTTCGTTGTGTGAGGTGGCACTCGCATTCAGATTCAAACCTTCATGCTTTATCAACATGTCTAGCACAGTGTTGTTTGGCTGGGGTCTGAGTCAGTGTATGATGGTTCAGGACCGAAGAAGTCGTATATGCTAAACCTATCCCAAAGTGCGTCTAAGGTAATGCCTGTGAAGCATTCTTGCATTTGAAAATTAGAAGTTACTATAATGCGCATGGTCCTTATAAGAATAGTACCCCCTTTTATTTCCACGCTAAAAGCGTAAATATCAGCCCACATTTTCAAAAAACTGGCAAGCAAGACACAGTGGGAAGTGTCTACGTCAGCTATCAGAACATAGTCTTGGTTGACGTATCCATCCCACCATTTTTTCAAACTTTTAATAAACAAAGGACTAAAATGCCTCACAGCGTAATCCTTACCAATCCTGGGCGGACCGCAAATCCAGACTCCACAGGAATTTGGAAGCGGGTCGTTGTTAAAAAGCTGACAAGAGTGTAAACACATCTTGTAGCGGATATAGAGCCCCGAATAATCTGCCTTAATGGAGGTGATCTCACCGCGCTCAGCCTTATCGAGTACGTCTCTAAAAGCGTTAACTTTTCGCGTATCTGCTGGAATAGAGCCAAATTCGGTGAAATCACCATCCTTTCTACAACACGACGAAGCCTCTGCCACAGTTCCTTTAGCTCTTTCAAAATGAGCACCAGGAATCCAGCGCTTAACTGTGCAGAGGTTCCTTCTACCTCTATATTCTAAAAAAAAAAGTAACTACCGCTGTCACCGCCGCCGCCGGTTTTGAATTTTTTGTGACCGGAGGTCTTTCTTCGTTAATATTAAGAAAAATAATGCATACAAAAATATGAAAATCGGTTGTTTTATATAGAAATGTTTGATAATCATGCTGATGCAGACAGTTTTCAAATCGAAGAATTATTTTAAGAGATATTTAATGTTAAAGTTGGACAAAATCGTTCCACTAAAAAGTTTTATAGGAGCAAAAACTATTCATGGGTATTTAATCATTGTTAGATCATTTTATACGTTTGAAGTTCCCGGTGTGCAGACTGTATTTTTTTTTTTAATTTGGCCCATTTTTTGAGGTTTTATTTCTACTTTAAATTCAAATTTTCAGCATTTCTAGAGATATTTTTTACATTATTTTAGGAAACTAGGGGGCTCTGCCCCCTACGAGCTACGCTCGTCAACCCCCGTTCAGACACCGCAGACTCCAACAGCACGCTAATTTGACCGCCTTAAAAAAGATTTCGGAAGATTGAATTACAATTTGAATCTGACAATTATAATCTGACGTAATTTTCACCAAACTTTTCTTTCTCTTTTTAATATTCACGTCAAAATACTTTTATTAGAAATGAAATATTATGATCATCTTAAAATGCCAAGTAAATGTCTCGCGCAATTTTTAAATTAAAACTGTTTTGCAATATTATTTTTTGTTCATTTTACGTAATAAGTGTAATATGACGTAAATTCTCCTATTTAGAACTTCTAACGCATGTTACTGAATTTATTATTTTACAATATTCTTTCTCATTTAAAATTCACGTGTAACTATAGTTTTTATGTCGTAATTTTCAATGAGTTCCTGCTTTTTATATTTTTTGTTTATAATAGTCACGTGTAAAATAAATTTTTAATTTGAAGCAAACATTACTGTTTGAGCTTTTTATACAGTTGGCAACAGTTTAAATTAATACAATTTTCTAAAATTTTTAAAAAATATCTCTCGAAATGCTGAAAATTTGAATTTAAAATAGAAATAAAACCTCGAAAAATTATTCAAATTAAAAAACTAACTGCAATCTGCACACCGGGAAATTCTGACGCATAAAATGATCTAAAAATGATTAAATTCATATGTACAGTTTTTGCTCCTATAAAACTTTTTTAATGGAACGATTTTGTCCAACTTTGGCATTAAATATCTCTTAAAATAATTCTTCGATTTCAAAACTGTCTGCATCAGCGTGTTTATCAAACATTTTTCTATAATACTACCGATTTTCATATTTTTGTATGCAACAGTTTTTTTAATAATAACGAAGAAAGACCTCCGGTCACAAAAAATTCAAAACCGGCGGCGGCGGCGGCGGCGGTGACAGCGGTAGTTACTTTTTTTTAGAATAGAGAGATGGTATTAATTTATACTGTTGCCAAATGTATAAAAAACGCAAACAATAATGTTTGCTTCAAATTAAAAATTTATTTGCACGTGACTATTATAAACAGAAAAAATCATTTGGAATTGGAATTAAATAATTATGTACAAAAAGCAGGAACTTATTAAAAATTACGTCATAAAAAGTATACAAGTGAATTTTAAAAGAGAAAGGATATTGTAAAATAATAAATTCATTAGCATGCGTTAGAAGTCTTAAATAGGAGAAATTACGTCATATTTACGTCACATTATAGTTATTACATAAAATGAACACAAAATAATATTGCAAAACAGTTTAAATTTAGAAATTGCACTAGACATCTATTTGATATTTTGAGAGGATCTTTTCAACTATTTTTGTTAGGAAAGCGCAAATAATATTTCATTTCTAACAAAAGTATTTTCACGTGAATATTTAAAAGAGAAAGAATAGCTTGGTAAAAATTACGTCAGATTAAAAACGATTAATTTAAAATGTCTCATTTAAAAGAACTTTCTTTTCGCTTTGTTAAAAAATACCAGGAGACAAAGACTCTGTTTACTTAATTCCTTTTATATTTGCTTACTTTGAAATGTTGTTACGCGTGTCTACGTCATCAAGTTATTTTTATTTCGACGTTTTATTTGTATTTTTATTAATGTTGTACTAATTTATTTGTTCTTTCGTTATTTAAAATAAAAATTATGTCAATTTGTATAATTTGGCGAGTGGTTTGGCGATTTATATAATTTGGCGAAATTGGTCGACGGGATAATCAAGTAGTATCGCTGCGGATTTGGCGTTAAATTTCCCCAATCAAAGAGAAATGAAGAGAAATTCGTTTATAGGGATATCGCCACTGTTTTTTAAATTATAATTCAATCTTTCGAAATCTTTTTAAAGCCGATCAAATTAGCGTGCATTTAGAGTCTACGGTGTCTGGACGGGGGTTGGCGAACGTAGCTCGTAGGGGGCCGAGCTCCCTAGTTCTTAAAACAAACAAAGCCTTGGAGATGTTCACGACCCGTATCCGGGCAAGTCTCTCTACCATGTACAAGATACTCCTGTACATTGATATCAAACTCAGGCTCGGTAGAGAGATCAAAAGATGTAAAAACCCAGCGCTTACACTTGGACATCACTAGCAGGCAGTTTGATCTTACAAGCGTATACGCTCTCCATATATACCAGTTATTTATCTAAACTGCGATTAAACACTCAGTCTAACATTACGCAGGCGCTCAGTAGTTTTTATGCAAGCGAATCAAACAAACAATTAGCACAGGTTCGATTGCGCCTGACTAAGCAGAACTACATTCTAGAAACACTCGAAACACGCACATTCAGCAACTCTCAAGTGCGAGATCACTTTTCAGACGGAGCAGGACTCAGATGGCAAAGCACTGGCGGCTTCAGCCAGGAGGTCCCTGGTTCGAATCCTGGTCCGGACATTTTTCGCCCAGTTGGAAATTTACATCTAATATGATTTATTTACCAATTAGAATAATTGTGTAAAAATTAATCTAGTGTAATTTCGTATACAGCGATTTCTGGAGTTCCATTACCTGAGATTTATTCTGTTGAACTGAACTAGGTTTCAGACCAGATGCTATAATCATTAAGGTTAGCAGGGTGAAAAAGTTCCACCAGATTCGTCCGGGATAGCTCAGATGGCAGAGCCTTCAGCCAGGAGATCCCTGTTTCGAATCCTGGTCCGGACATTTTTCGCCCAGTTGGAAATTTGCATCTAATAGCATTATAATACAAATCTTCGATTTTCCCAACTTTTTAACCAGGATGTTTTTTTTTTTTTTTTTTTAATCTTTTTATCCAACAGATACGAAAAATATGATAAAGCTCTATTTTGATAAAATTATTATCTAATCCGTTATTTACATAAATATTTTTAACACATTCCGATTGACAATAGCATTATAATACAAATATTTTCTGCGGAAACATTTTTAGCATCGATAATATGAATTATTAGAAAAATGTAAAATAAGAAAAAAGGTTTTCCATTCTTAATATTTTTTTATATACCTTATACCGCATTCAAATAAAAAGCTATCCACTTTCATTTTCTCTAAGCAAATTATCCTTTGTGAAAATTTTCTCAATCTTCACTAATATTCATTTATTTAACTGCAGAAAATACTTCCTTTTCGTTTCAAATAATGCATAATCTCCGATTCTACTTCCTTTAGAAGTTCAACTATTTTATACATATATTCAAACTAACCGTATAAATATCCATGATTACTAATTTTTATTTAAAGGCCTTAAATGTTTATATCATAGAATACTTAAAAAACTTCAACGTGTAATTTATTTTACAATACTGAAACCATAAAATTTAAATCAATTTAATATCTGTACTTCATTTTCCTTGATCATACAATTTTCGAAATTTCTCGTTAAGGGTCAACTTCACTCATGCGAAAACATCCGCTCTCTAATGTTATTCCTATGAAAGAAAGTTGTTTTAAATATCTTGCTTGCATTTCCATATTTTTATATGTCTTTTTTCGCATTGGATACCTGAGGTCGACCTTTACAAAGACCACCCCTTTTTTTTTACTTTTTCGATTTTTTTTTTTTTTTTTTTTTTTTTTTTTTTTTTTTGCAGGTTTTTTTTATTTAGATACTTTCACTTTCGGAACCGATTTCGAAAATGAAGGCCGTTTTTAACTTTTTGGATTTTGTTTGCAAGTTTTTGTTATTCGGCAACTTTGAGTTTTGGTACCAGTTTCGAAAGTTAAAGTATCCTCATAAAAAACACCTGCAAACAAAATTGAAAAAGTTAAAAAGTTTCTTTTTAGAGATTGGCCCCAGATATCCAGTGAAAAAAAAATCATTTAAAAATATTGAAATGCAAACAAGATATTTAAAAAAAATTCTCCCATAGGATTAACATTAGCGAGCGTGTGTTTTCATGTGAGTGAAATAGACTCTTAATGAAACATATAACCATGCTGCACAAACATGAAGCAGCATGTTGCTCATTGCATGTGATATTACTGGAGAGTAAATCAATCACTCATACGAAACAAAAATTTACAATTTAAATTAAAATTACTTGAAAAATTTCAAGTTGTCAGTAAATCTAGTATTTAATCTCAAATAATATGTTTCCATCACATCTATTGTACTCATGTGACGCACAAATACGTGGAATTATATCACTACAGACAACGACTTCAACAACTTAATGTCATACATAACTCTCTATCTGATGTATAGTAAAGGCAAAATAGTCGAAAACATGAGTAAAATTCAACAACTGATGGTCATTCACAAAAATTTAGGAAGGTCTTCGTTTTAGAACTAGAAATGAAGATCCTATAAGCCCCTTGCCCCACCCCGAAAAAAAAAGGTTCGACTTTTCTCAAGAACTCAACTTTTTTAAATATATCATGTAGGGTATCGTTTATTATGCATTTTAAACACTTTCCAATAAAGTTGAAAAGTGTTTAAGCATTTGTTTGTCTGCACGTCTGTCCACGCTCTAACTCCTGTAAATATGCTCGGAATTTCATACAATTAATAACATTATTTAGGGTCACCTAAGCATGTTTGGTATTTCATATGTAATATGTGGTATTAATAGTTCATTTACAAGCGCGCCCAAAAAATTCCAATACATAATGGTATAAAGGGAAAGATCGTTTATAGAGTATATTAATGACATTACGCTATTTGAAATGTATTGAAACTAATATAAATCACTGAATTTCACTGCAAGATGATTAAGAAAGAATAAGGCATTCATAACATTTGTCGTTCATTTACAGGGACACACAAAAGAAATCGATTACAGTGCTGTCTTTGAATAATAATTGCTTGAAGTGCGTTTTCAATTTCGGCATGCGCTTTTAAATTTAACTATTTCTTTGTATTTTACTAGTTTTATATAAATTCCATACCTCATATACAGGGCTGCAACAAAAGAATTCACGTGTCTCTTTTCAGTGTTTCTCCTTATTAGTGGAAATTCCTGAAAAGGAAATTTCAACTAAAGTGTATATGCATTTCTTAACTAAACTAAATTTTAGCATGCATGTGGTTAATAGATACAAATCCATGTATCCTATACAGGGCTACTCAAAGAATTGGGATAATTTTCCGATTGTAGATGGAAACAGTTGAAATTAGATTTTGAAGTGTGTTATGCGTTTCCACATGGTTGAATTAGACACACTATTTTAACTTATTAAACGGTGCAGTTTTGTTACATTATTCTAAATGTGTTGGGAAGTATTTCGTAATCTATGCTTAAAGCATGATTTTTCTTTCTTTTTTAACTCCGAAATGAATGAAACCATACGGAAGTTGATACGATCATTTGTTCAATTGTTACGGCAGGGTTTATCAATGCAAAGTCAAAAATTATACTTATTATTCGGAACAGATTTATTACATTTATGTAACGTTCAAAACATGTTATTAATATCATATTAAATAATCCCAATAATCAAAATCAGGCCATGAGTCTTCTGCACAATTATTACAATCCATGTATTCATAATTTTGCATTCAAAAAACCAATCATGACTTTGCTTTCATAAACACTGCGTAACTTTCTAACGAATGGTCGTATCGGATTGCAGATGATGTCATTCGATTCAGAATTTAAGAAATACATCATAAACGATATTGACCTATGTAAACAAAGTTGAGTTTTCCCGACCTGAGTTAAAATGCCCTCCTTTTGCCACCAAAACATGGTAAAACGACTTTAATTTTTTGTGACACATCAGATATTCATTTGTATTTCCAAAACAAAGTTCTTCCCAATTTTCCTGAATGGCCGCAAGGTGTTGCCATAAACACCTACTTTACTTGAACTGAAGTATAACTTTACACTTTGTCTCCAGAAAACCTGACGTGATTTGTAATAAATGATCGTATCGGCTGATGGATAGTGTCATTCTATTCAGAATAAAAAAATACATAATAAACGATACCTCACTTGACCTACTTAAAAAATACGTTTCACTCTCCCAGAGTTAAAATTCCCCCCTCCCCCCCTGCACATGGTAAAACAACTTCATTCTTTTGGCAACTCATCGGATCATCATTTCTAATGCAAAAACAAAGCAGTGTTGCCAGATAGTCAAAAGTCAGTTTTCCCAAAATTTCTGAAATTTTCCCCAAATCAGTGTTTTTTTCCGTAAAAGTCCCGAGCTCAGTTTTTACTCAAAAAGGGAATTTTTAAATTTTCAATTTACCACTATAAAAAATATCTAAGTAATTTAAGCTCAAAAATTTTCCCCAAATCAAGCCCTTTTTTTGAAAAAATTCCCCATTTACAAAAAACAAAGTTTGAAACTGGGCTGAATGAATATTCTGTAGCTACATTAAGAGAATGAGAGATATTTTGCAGTGACAAGTTATTTTATGTTTGTTTTTAAAAGTATTGTCTAACAATGTTGGACTATTTTTACATTAGCTCCATAGCTTTAGACAATCTCTTACAATTGGGATTTGAATGAATCCGAGATGGTACGCTATTTTAATTTTTTTGTCATCCCTATATTGAAGTACATAATCATAATGCAAAATATTTTCGCTTTATCAATCGATGTGCTTTTGGATATCATAAGAGAAAAATGTCTGCTTTCCACATATTTAAATAAAAAAATTTTAAAAGTACGGCGAAGGAATTTTTCGTTGAAGTCCTGCAGATTTAGTTACGTGCAGGTTTAAGATGCTTAAGATTTTAGAGTCTCATGCATCTGTAATATGTGTAAACTGTAATGTACTAAACAATAAACACGACCACATCCAAGAGAATGATTGATATTTTCGATTTCTGAATTTTATTTTCGTTTTCCAAATCAAAATTGAGTTCGAGACAGATCCAGTTTTTCTACAGGACTAAAATCAATCTTTACGGAAAATAGTAAAAAAAAAAAAAAAAAAAAAAAAAAAAAAAAAAAAAAAAATCCCCAAGTTTTTCCTCAAAATTTTTGTAGTCCCCAAAAGTTTCCCCACGAACTAGTTGTCCCCCCCAAAAAAATCCCTACAATGGGGCAGCCCTTCTTTAGTTTACTCTGGTTTTTAACGACTCACTAAAGGAAATTCTATTAAATTTTCCTAATAAACAAGCTAATTTATTTTTCTGGTATTGAAATTTATTTATTTTATACCATTTCATGACAAGTGATTTAAAGTTATATATTTTTATAAATAAAATTTATTCGCTTTATTCGTAGGAAGTTATTTACTTTTATTTTAATGTATAATCGCAATTTAGCTTTGGAGATACACTGAATGAGCTATTTAAGAGTGTAAAGTAATATGTTAAAAACCAGTTAAGCACAAACAAAGAATTAACAAAGTCTGAATTAATAGTAATAATAAAAAACAAATTATACATGTAGCATGATTAATCCAGTTCACACAATATTTAAATTGATGTAATAAAAAAAAAAAAAAAAACTAACATTAAAATTCTATTTTTATGGACGGCGCTAGATATACTTTGTTTCTATTTCGTAGA
Organism: Maratus speciosus; assembly: GCA_963932465.1. NCBI lineage: Eukaryota > Metazoa > Arthropoda > Arachnida > Araneae > Salticidae > Maratus > Maratus speciosus. The sequence goes on along the minus strand of OZ010794.1, from coordinate 367,694,607 downwards.
ATTGAAACTCGTTGAACTTATCGCAGTTAATATTTATGCTTCTTTACTAATAAATTTATTACAAGGGAAAGTTTGTTAAATAGTAATGCTATCCATTTACTGAAAATATGTGGGTAAAAATAGATTGCATTTGTTATCTCGAGAATTCTTAAGTTACCCATAACTCCCTTAGAATTCGAACGAACTCTAATAAACAGTGTCTTAATATTTACGCATAACTATGAAATGATTTTAAAATCTTGAATATTTAAATCAATATTTTTTCTTAAATATTTGATTATGCCTACTCGTGAAATATTTTGTTGTATACTACTATAATAAACAGATCACGTTCAGTTGATTTTAAAGCTGTATTTTTTGTCTTTTAACTGTTCATTGCTCAAAATTATCATGAATTATGTGTTCGAAGAATTCAAGAATTCAAGTTAACCATGCACGTTTTACTTCTATAATATAAATTACTTTCTATAATATAAATTAATTCTGTAACCATAAAAATAGAATTTTGGAACTAAGAGAATGATTACTTAAACTATTTAACTTTGGGATTGAATATATATAGTTAAATTGAAATAACAACTCATTATTGCACTAAAAGTTTATTTTCTACCTACTAATTCTTAAAACTATTAACATAATATTTTGGTACGATGAGTCAAAAACAAAATTGCGATATGGAATAAGTTGGCCCATTTAATCCGGGTCATGTTGGCCCAGAGCCCAAGAGTTCATTTTCTATATTCATAGGCATATAAAAGCCAATAAAATTACAGATTTATGTGTGTTACTAGGCAGGGCGGTATAAACTAAAAGGCAAACAAGGAAAAAGTGGATACAATGTACAGTCGTGGAAAAAAAAAGTAAACACCCCCTACTAACTCCTCAACAATTTATCGTAGACGAAAGTTACTGGTACCGAACGATTGGAAATAAAGTCTACTTTTAAATGACGTAAATAAAATTTGCTTAGGGGGCCATCTACATATTAAAATGAATCCAAACTTTCATTTTTTTCAACGGCAATTCACAATTTTAATGAGATATTTCAAATCGATGGTTCAAACTATGCCTAGAAAACAAATTTCAAGTCATTTGAATGATAAGTTTTTGAATTATGAACATTCAAAATTTAGTGCTTCTAATGTTAAATTACATTTTCATATTTTTATTTATAACTTCCGAAATTAAGATCCTAATATTTTAATTTTTTGTTTAGCAATAATACTCATATACCCAAGCATAAATACGTTGAATTTGCAATTTTTATAATTTTTTGATATGAATTATGAATTATGAAATTAATATTAAAAAAAATATGAATTGCAACCTGCAATTTTTTTGATGGATTCAGATTTATTAAGTCCTGCTTTATGGAAATCCAAAATTTCACATTTTTCTTCCAAGTAGTTTTCAAATTATGCTTAAAAACGGCAAAATGATGGTTTAAGGGGCAGTCTATGATAGAAGTGACTAAATATTTTGAAATGTTTTATGCTATCCTGTAATCTAACAGGCTTAATTGACTGCTTAAGGTGCCTTGATCAAGAAGGGAGCTCTCTCGGTTAACAATCGAGTAAGGAACTTCAATTTGAATACAGCCCTTAAAATACGCGCGTTTTAAAATAATTAATTTATCAGAAACTTATGGTACGAGTTGCATAAAAATTTGTTTTTAGGCTAATTGAAGGGTGTAGAGTTCATTTATGTTGTCAGAATTGTGTACTGCTATTGAAAAAAACAAAGTTATGGTTCGTTTTAATATGTAGATGGACCCTTAAGAAAAATTTGTATGCATCATTTAAAAGTAGGCTTTATTTCCAATCGTTCGGTACCAGTAACTTTCTTCTACGATAATTTGTTGAGGAGTTAGTAGGGGGTGTTTACTTTTTTTTCCCACGACTGTACATATGCAAACGTTGAACATACTAATCATGTGTCACTGAAATACGACATTTCATATTTCCATTCATTGTGATGATGAAAAAGATTTCGATGAAGGCAGTGGCTTAGTTGAACGAAATATCCTTTCTCATCCTTTGTACATACCAAATCAAAATTACGTATCGCTCACCCGCAAGAAAAGTGACACATCTCGCAAAAAAATCATCTTACGTTTTATTACACTAATAGGTCTGTCATAGGTGCGTCTTGTTACACAAAAAGTTTTATAAGTGTAGTTATACCGAAAATCACATTATTATGCTATATGTCCATTTGTGACCACAGAAGAGGGGTGGACTGTGTGGGGAGGTAAAATCACCCAAGCCCCCAAAGCTCATCCTACGTCTTCATTCCTATGGGTTATATGCTTTTATGCACGTTTTTATTCCTGCATGCACAACTAAGTGCTATAATTTCAAGTTACAGTAAAATCATGCACATTTTCTTTTGCTTCTCCTGTGAAATTTACTTTTTTCGAGATGTGTCACTTTTCTTGCCGATTAGCGATATGATATTTTATGTGTTTTTGTTTTTTTTTTTTGTTTTTGTTTTTTTTATTTCTGAGAGTAATGCGAAAATCAAATCAATTTAGAGAATAAATTTATGAAAGCTGTATGTAACTATCTCAATATATATAAAATGGAAAGAGGAATTTCATTTCTGCCTCTTATAACTTGAGTTCTGCTGAATATATTTTAATGGGACTTAGCTAATTTTACTTAGTTACCTAATTTTTCAGAAAAGATGTTAGTATAAAACATATCGTGCCCCCGTTCGGTGGGGCAAGTTGGCCCAGTGACTTCATACCCTTCTGAACTTCATATAGAAGCTATTAATTATTATTTTACGACTTTTCTCATACGTGATTAAGCATTAAGAGGCGCTGATTGTTGAAACTAACTAGTTGGATGTGCCAATCCCGAAACTTTCTTCTATCTTATACATCTTAATATTTCAAAAACTAGTTACACATGTTAATACTTCAATATTATTATTTCAATACTATACCAACATTGATTTTCATCTTAAATTTCTGCTTCAGTCAATTAAACGGACTAAAAACGAGTTAATCTATATCATGATATTTGTTAAAATTATTAGTTTTTCCTTATTCTACTGTTATCAGCTGTTTGCGAATAGCCGGCTTAGCAGGAAGCGAGTTCCCGCCACTGCACGAGCCGCCGATGGACAATAGAACTACGAAAAGTCAAGAAAAGTATACAAAAATTGCTATCACACAGCCCCTTTACCACGCAATATTTCCAAATTCAAAGAGGACCTGTTGGCCAAAGCCAAAAACATGCAAAAAAAATTTGGTTGAATTGTATGCATAATTTTATGCACTTTTCCATGGTACAATAAAGAAAATGACACAAACATCGCTATTACAGAGCACCCTTCCGCCAGATTTTTTTCAAATTCAGGGAGGACTTGCTTGCTATAGCCAGAAACATGCACAAAAAAATTGGTTCAATTCTATGCATAACTTCATACACTTTTCGGTGGTAATGCAAATGGCACAGAAATCGCTACTACAGCGCCCCCTCCTGGTGGAATTTTTTCAAGTACAAGGAGGACTTGCTTGCCATAGCCAGAAACATACACAAGAAATTTGGTTCAATTACATGCATAACTTCAAACTCTTTCCAATGGTACAATAATGAAAATGGTACAGACATCGCAATAATAGGGCCCCCTTCCGGGGGAATTTTTCCACATTCAGAGAGGACCTTCGTGCCATAACCAAAAACAAACACAAAAAATTTGGTTAAATTCTATGTATAACTTCATACACATTTCGATGATAAAATATTCAAAATGACACAAAAATCGCACAAAAATTGCTATTACAGCACCCCCTACCTGCGAATTCTTTCCAAATTAAGGAAGGACCTGCTTGCTATAGCCAAGAACTTAAAACATTTTTTTGGTTCAATTCTATGCAAAACTTCATACACTTTTCGATGGTACAATATTCAAAAACGCACACAAATCGGTTTTACAGCACCCCCTACCGGCGATTTTTTTCCAAATTGAGAGAGGACCTGCTTGCCATAGCCAAAAATTTTAAATAAAAATTTAGTTCAATTCTCTGGCACAAAAGCATAATTTCATACATTTTTTGATGGTACAATATTCAAAATCGCGCAAAAATCACTATTACAGCGCCCCCTAGAGGCGAATTTTTTCCAAATTCAGGGAGGACCTGCTTGCCATTGCCAAAAACTTAAAATAAAAATGTGGTTCAATTCTATGCATAACTTCATACAATTTTTGATGGTACAATGGCGACAGACACATGGACAGAAGGACAGACAGATATTTTCTATAAAGATATTTTTTGGGATCTCTGATCTCTAAAACCTGTAAATCCGTCGAAAACCGGAAGTCGAAAAAAATTTCGATTACAATACTTTCTTCTATTGAAGATAGAAGAAAGTAAAATCTAGTTGGATGTGCCAATCCCAAAACTTTCTTCTATCTTATACATCTTAATATTTTAAATACTAGTTACACATGTTAATACTTCAATATTATTAGTTCAGTATTATACCATCTTTGATTTTCATCTTAAATTTCTTCTTCAGTCAATTAAACGAATTAAAAACGAGTAAATCTATATCATGATATTTGTTAAAATTAATAGTTTTTCCTTAGTGTGTTGTTATCAGATGTTTGCGAATAGCCGGCTTAGCAGGAAGCGAGTTCCCGCCTTTGCACGAGCTGCCGATGGACAATAGAACTACGAAAAATCAAGAAAAGTATACAAAAATCGCTATCACAGAGCCCCTTTACCGTGCAATATTTCCAAATTTAAGAAGACCTGTTGGCCAAAGCCAAAAACATGCACAAAAATTTGGCTCAATTGTATGCATAATTTATACACTTTTCGATGGTACAATAAAGAAAATGACACAAACATCGTTATTACAACGCCCCCCTTCAGGCAGATTTTTTTTCAAATTCAGGGAGGACTTGTTTGCCATAGCCAGAAATAAACACAAAAAATTTGGTTCAATTCTATGCATAAATTCATACACTTTTCGATGGTACAATAATGAAAATGGTACAGACATCGCAATTATAGCGTCCCCTTCCGGTGGAATTTTTCGAAATTCAGGGAGGACAATCGTGCGATGACCAAAAACAAACACAAAAAATTTGGCTCAATTCTATGCATAACTTCATACACTTTTCTGTGGTACAATATTCAAAATAGCACAAAAATCGCTATTACAGCGCCCCCTACCGGCGAATGTTTTCCAAATTAAGGAAGGACCTGCTTACCATAGCCAAGAACTTAAAATAAAAATTTGGTTCAATTCTATGCATAACTTCATACACTTTTCGATGGTTCAATTTTCAAAACCGCTATTACGGCATCCCCTTGCGGCGAATTTTTTCTAAATTCAGGGAGGATCTGCTTGCCATAGCCAAAAACTTAAATAAAAAAACTGGTTCAATTCTATGCATAACTTCATAAACTTTTGGATGGTACAATATTCAAAATCGCACAAAAATCGCTGTTACAGCGTCCTCTACCGGCGAATTTTTTTTAAATTCTGGGAGGACCTACTTGCTATAGTCAAAAACTTAAAATAAAAAATTGGTTCAATTCTATGCATAACTTCATACACTTTTGGATGGTACAATATTCAAAATCGCACAAAAATCGCTATTACAGCGCCCCCTACCTGCGAATTTTTTCAAAATTCAGGGAGGATCTGCTTGCCATAGCCAAAAACTTAAAATAAAAATTTGATTCAATTCCATGCATAACTTCAGTCACTTTTTGATGGTACAATGGCGACAGACACACGGACAGACGGACAGACAGACATTTTCTATAAACATGTTTTTTGGGATCTCTGACCCCTAAAACGTGTAAATCCGTCGAAAACCGGAAGTTGAAAAAAATTTCGATTACAATACTTTCTTCTATTGAAGATCTGTCTGTCACCATTGTACCATCAAAAAATGTATGAAGTTATGCATAGAATTGAACCAAATTTTTATTTTAAGTTTTCAGCTATGGCAAGCAGGTCCTCCCTGAATTTGGAAGACATTCGCCGGTAGGGGCGCTGTAATAGCGATTTTTGTGCTATTTTGAATATTGTACCATCGAAAAGCGTATGAAGTTATGCATAGAATTGAACCAAATTTTTATTTTAAGTTTTTGGCTATGGCAAGCAGGTCCTCCCTGAATTTGGAAAACATTCGCCCGTAGGGGGTGCTGTAATAGCGATTTTTCTGCGATTTTGAATATTGTACCATCGAAAAATGTATGAAATTATGCATAGAATTGAACCAAATTTTTTTTTTAATTTCTTGGCTATGACAAGCATATCCTTCCTTAATTTGGAAAAAATTCACCGGTATGGGCCGCTGTAGTAGCGATTTTTGTGCGATTTGTGTGCCATTTTGAATATTGTACCATCGAAATGTGTATGAAGTTATGCATAGAATTGAACCAAATTTTTTGTGTTTGTTTTTGGTCATAGCACGAAAGTTCTCCCTGAATTTGGAAAAATTCCGCTGGAAGGGGGCTCAATAATTGCGATGTCTGTACGATTTTCATTATTGTACCATCGAGAAGTGTATGAAGTTATGCATATAATTGAACCAAATTTTTTGTGTATGTTTCTGGCTATGGCAAGCAAGTCCTCTCTGAATCTGAAAAAATTCTGCAGGAAGGGGTCGCTGTAATGGGGATGTCTGTGCCATTTTCATTATTGTACCATCGAAAACTGTATAAAATTATGCATGGAATTGAACCAAATTTTTTGCATATGTGTAAGGCTATGGGGCAGAAGGTCCTCCCTGAACTTGAAAAAATTCCTCCAGAAGGGGGTGCTATAATTGCGATGCCTGTGCCATATTCATTACTGTACTATCGAAAAGTGTATAAAATTATGCATACAATTGAACCAAATTTTTTGTGCAGTTTTTGGCTTTGGCCTTTGTTTCCTCCTTGAAGTTGGAACTATTGCGCGGTAATGGGGCTCTGTGATAGCGATTATTTTTATACTTTTCTTGATTTTTCGTAGTTCTATTTTCCATCGGCGTCTCGTGTAGCGGCGGGAACTCGCTTCCTGCTAAGCCGGCTATATTCCCAAACAGCTGATAACAAAAGAATAAGGAAAAACTATTAATTTTAACAAATATCATGACATAGATTAACTCGTTTTTAGTCCGTTTAATTGACTGAAGCAGAAATTTAAGATGAAAATCAAAGTTGGTGTAGTATTGAACTAATAATATTGAAGTATTAACATGTGTAACTACTTTTTGAAGTATTTAGATGTATAAGATAGAAGAAAGTTTTGGGATTGCCCTATCCAACTAGTTTAGATTTAAAAACAGTATTTACAAAAAAAGAAGATTCTTTTGATTTTGCTGATATTCGGAAACGTTTCGGAGTAGTTTTTATAACGTATCCGTTCTTACAAAGTACAATAAAATATTGGATTTTCGTATACTATCCATGCTCGATTAAACATTTGCAGCTGCAGAATTAAGTTTTTTCATGCAAGAGTAATAAAATAATATTAATATTAATGCTAAAGTCAATGCAGTTAATTTTAACTTGTTTGTCTCTAGCCCGTTTTTTGTGCATGAAAACGTCTTCTTGCGAATGAATAACATCCGAAAAACCCATATTCTAGGGTTGAGAAAACTGTTCAATACATTATAAAATTTCTGGGCAATATTTCCGAAAATTAGTGGAAAGAAAAGAAAGTTTTCTACTATAAATGTCTTTTATAAATGTTTTATAAATGTTATTTTTTTGTAGGGTTTCTAACGACAAACAACTTTTTCTTCTAATCATCTGTAACTCGGATGAGGTGTTTGTATATCTTCGTTCCTGCTTAAATTATATTTTCCTAGAAAGAAAAACATTTGCAGTTACATCTGCCCTAGCTAGTCCTTTCATTTCTTTGTTGTTCATGCCGTCTATGCAGACAACATGCTACATGAGTTGATTCCGAACTTGAGAAAAATTACGACTCTAGGGTATTTATTTTATTAAAAAGCTATTTTGGAGATGATTTTTCCGGTTACATTTAAAGGAAGATAAATTTTGCATTTAATTTGGTAGCCGTGATGTAGCCACTGAGCTCCATATATTACAGGAGATCTGTCTTCCTATTTCCCGACATGATTTCCAGCGGTCAGCGCGGAAGTATACAGTAATGATAATTTTAGATCGCATTCATGGCAAAAAAGGTTGTTTATCGTATTCCCGTACATCATTAGAGAATCATTTATTTAATTAATAAGTATAGCCTTATTAGAAAAGCATAAATTAGGATAATAGTCAATGAGAACACTAATATCTAACATTGAAAACGCGGACTATTTTTTACCTTTACCGAGCAAGATTCTGACCACCGACTCAGAACTCCTGTTACATATGGAGCTCAGTGGATATAGCATAAGAATGGGCATGCATAACAACGATTATTTTTCAGTTAAATGTAATTGATAAATTGATCAAATAATTAATTGTAATTATATTAGTCAATTTAAAACTCTAATACAGAATTCACTTCTTTATCAACTTAATTAGCAGTATTTAAAAAGTACCTTCCAATATTTATCGCGCAAGATTTCAATTCATGAAAAATGTGAAGATAAAAACTACTTTATAGTTCAGAGAATTATCTTTATATGTATAAATAATTAGTTTTTTGCTTCATTTTAATTTACTTTCATAAGTTCCTTAATGTACAAGGTGGCCATAATTAAACTGTCAGTACTCAGAGTGTTCCGTATCGCGATCTAATTAAGAGAATGCCACCAAATTTTGTAAGAAGATTAAACTAGACGGGGGACGAATGATTCCGCGAAAAAAAATTAGTTCCAAAAGTCACCACTAGGGGAATATGTGGCGATGTGTAACAGAATAGATATTTTTTAAAAAATGCAGAATCAATACTGAAATAAAATTACCTTTTATTTAGCACATTTAACGATTTTAGTATTGATGCTGCATTTCTTAAAACTCTCTTTTCGTTACCCAGTACCAAATATTCCACTAGCGGTGACTTTTAGCACTAATTGTTTTTCTCGGAATTCTTCGTCCCCCGTCTTGTTTAAACTTCTTACAAAATTTGGCGTCGTTCTCTCAATTAGATCACGCTACCGAACATTCTCAGTACTGTCAGTTTAATTATGGCCGCCTTGTACACTGTACAGTCGTGGGGGGAAAAAAGTAAACACCCCCTACTAACTCCTCAACAAATTATCGTAGAAGAAAGTTACTGGTACCGAACGATTCGAAATAAAGTCTACTTTTAAATGATGTATATAAAATTTGCTTAGGGGGTCATCTACATATTAAAACGAACCATAACTTTGTTTTTTTCAATAGCAGTACACAATTCTGACAGCATAAATGAGCTCTACACCCTTCAATTAGCCTAAAAACGAATTTTTATGCAATTCGTACCATAAGTTTCCGAGAAAATAATCATTTTAAAACGAGCGTATTTTAAGGGCTGTATCCAAATTGAAGTTCCGTACTGGATTGTTAACCAAGAGAGCCCCTTTCTTGATCAAGGCACCTTAAGCGCCACTCAAAGACACAATGAAGCGTGTTAGATTACAGTACAGCAGAATAAATTTCAAAATGTCTACTCACTTCCATCCTAGACGGCCCCTTAAACCATCATTTTGCCATTTTTTTAAGCATAATTTGAAAACTACTTGGAAGAAAAATGTGAAAGTTTTGAATTTCCATAAAGCAGAACTTAATAAATCTATATCCATCAAAAAAATTGCTGGTTGCAATTCATAATTTTTTCGGATATTAATTTCATAATTCATATCATAAAATTATAAAAATCGCAAATTCAGCTTATTTGTGTTTGGGTATATTAGTATTATTACTACAAAAAAAATTAGCACATTAGGAGCATAATTTCGGGAGATATAAATAAAAATATGAAAATGTAATTTAACATTAGAAGCACTAAATTTTGAATGTTTATAATTCAAAAACTTATCATTCAAATGACTTGAAATTTGGTGTCTAGGCATAGTTTGAACCGCAGATTTGAAATATCTCGTTAAAATTGGGTATTGCCATTGAAAAAAATGAAGTTTGGATTCGTTTTAATATGTAGATGACCCCCTAAGAAAATTTTATGTACATTATTTAAAAGTAGACTTTATTTCCAATCGTTCGGTACCAGTAGCTTTTTTCTACGATGATTTGTTGAGGAGTTAGTAGGGCATGTTTACTTTTTTTTTTTTCCACGACTGTACATTTGTCGGAAGAATTATAACAGGTAGTAAATGACACAATATAAATTATTTCAATATTTTACTTTACTTTAACAATAACTTCAAAACTACAGTGAACACCCGTTAGTACGGATTTCCAAATGAGAATATTCTAAGTCCGCTCTAACCGAAATCTGTATAAACGATGTCCTTAACCTTCATTAGAAAATGATAATGAAAATGAAATTGTCCGTATTAACTGGAGATACGTTTTAAGCGGAGACGCATTCATGAGAGTTCAGTGTATGATTATTTTCCAACTTTTAAATCAGGAAAATAGCAAATTAGTTTGAAAATTATGTTCTGAAACTATTATAATAAGATACAGTAGAACACCGCTAATCCGAACTAATTGGGACCCACGCCTGTTCGGATTACAAAAAATTGGGATTACCCGAAATTCCGATAAAAATAGAAAATAAAAAGGCGTTTTCTAAAAAGAAATGTAAGTTATAAGTACTCAGTAGTACAGTAAACATCCTCTAAACCGTCATCCTAAGGTACGGCATGCTGAATAATCCGATACGACCTTCAGAAAAAAGTATTGCTTGTTTAATCACTCTTTATGTTTATAATAATCTAATGGACCTTCAGAATAAGAAATTACGTAACAACTCATTACAAATGGTACAAAATCGCAAACCTACAAATAGCTCAGTCAATACGCCTACGAGGGGGAGGGGGGGGGGTGCAACATTTCTGTAGATAATTTGCAAAATTAAGTTGTTGAAAAGAAAAATAAATTTTTATAATCTGAATTAACTACATTTTAAAAAATAATTTTATATTGACTCGCAAAAAAGTTGACATTCGAGATTTTTTATTCGTTATGAGTTAGGCAATATAAATTAATGTTGAAATCACATAAGTCAATCATTAATAGCGTTTCTATTTGAAATATATCTTTGAAGAAAAAAAAAAAAAGAGACCCGATTACGCTACCCATAAATTTAAAATTTTCATTAGTTAATCTAAATTTGTGACCCCCATTAGTCAATCGTAATTAAAATCTAAAATCCAATTACTCACTGTGTTAAGGAAAAACCTTTATCTAGATAAAGTGAATCACTTCTAAGTGTTCGAAAGATAATAGAATTCAGTATAGTGGACATTGTCACACGCATTTCTCGAGGCTCCAAGATTTTACCTCTGTCAAAAAATATTAAAGTAAGTGTGTTTTCTTTTTGAAAGGTAGCTTCTACGAGTAGGCCTGCAGTGCATGTTTTCATTTTATATTCGTGTACATATGTTGTACTTTTACATTATTGAATATCTTTTTTTTTTATTCAAGCTGTTTAAAGAATAAAAAACATGCTTTACTGCCATTTTTTTTGTTTAATTCTAACTTCTTACACGTTTTTCCCAACATTCATCCTGTAATCCAGAAAATTTCGTAGTTAAAAGTGTAAAAAGTACTTTTTTGTTTTTAGTACAAAAATTCAACATTTTCAGTCAATGTCTTAAGTATAATTTTCGAAAATAAAATCGGTTCAAATTAAACGGAATTTCCGATTAGCGGGATTATACTGTAAAATGAAATTTGAGGTATTTGTTAAATTAGCACTAGAACGATCATAGCGGTCATTTTAACCTCTACTAAATAAAACTATTGCGATTTGAAACAAGAAATTTCTTTTAAAAATAAGTTAAATAAGATCCACGGAAAAAATAAGTTAAATAGTTTTAAATAAAAATTCTGGTGTGAAATATTTTGTAATACTTGATTAAAATTTCCGGTCGTTCTAGTGTTAAATTTAAATAAATATATATTTTCTCTGTATAATGTAAGTTTAATCTTTTATTTGTTTTTCTTTTCAACTTTTTTTTCCTAAAAGCAATTTAAAAAAATCCGTTTTTGAAACAACGGGTATAATCGCAAGTAACTGAAGAAACTGACCTCTTGTCCAGTTTCAAAATATACTGTTTTTCTTCTAAGTAGCTTATAAAAATTTAAAAAAAACTATGAGGGAAAGTCAGTAAGTAGGTCACAAACTGATATGAGAGGTCGGAAATTAGTAGTAAATTGTTTCCAAAAATGCCAATATGTGGCAGCATTGTCCAACTGTAAGATGTCAATTTCGAATTTAGGAGACAGCAGTTGTACAAGATAAGCAGGGTCGTTCAAAAGTTGATGACGAAGAGCGAAGTGGTCATCCAGTTGAGATTGCGACAGAAGAATCAGTGCGTATGGTTGAGGAAATGGTTGCTATGCTCTCTATTGTTGTTCTCATGTCAGCTCTAACCATTTCCTCAATTTTCCGCACTGATTCTTCTATCGTAATCTCAACTGGACGACCACTTCACTCTTCGTGAAGAACTTTTGAAAGAGGCTGCACATCTTGTACAACAGATGTTTCATAAATTCAAAATTAACATCTCATAGTTGTATTATGTTGCCACCTATTGGCATATTTGGAAACAATTTACTAGTAATTTCCGACCTCTCATATTAGTTTGTGACCTACTTACTGACTTTCCCTCGTATATATATGACGAATGCTTATTAGTTTGAAAGGTTTTGCAAATAATCAACAACTAACTCTTCTTAGTGTTTAGTCATCGACAAAGACATTTGATTTTTTAAGGAAATTTATAGCGCTTCCTTTTCCCACTATAAATTCATTTTACAATAATGAATGTAACGTATAATTATATTGTTAGGATAACAAAGGGTCAAAAAAATTTTGGGAGAAAAAAATTCATAATTTCGTCAATTCTCAGGATATCAAATCCAATTAATTTTATTATAAACCTCCTTAATATTATCTACAACTTTTATATTCACAAGTTTTTGATAGGACCAATTCGTACCGCAAAAAAAAATTAAAAACCAAAAGGGGGGCTTGAAGAAAAAAAAATCCATAACTCCGTCAATTTAGAAGATATAAAATTCCCATAAATTTATCATATATCTTCTTAATATTGTCTACAACATTTATATAGACAAGTTTTTGATAGGACCAATTCTTACAGCAAAAACAAATTGAAAATACATAGCGGTTGAAGAAAAAAATCATCTTATTAAGGGTGTATTCAAATCCAAACTGCTTATTTTCTGACTCATTTTTAAATTCATTTTTGCTCCCAAACGCATCCAATTGGCAGATTCTCTTATTTAGAAACTATGTAATGTACCGTAATGATCGATATTTTGATAGAGGCAGAATATATTTCAAAAAATGATGTCAAAGTGGGCATTTTGAACAGAAATTTCCCGAAGCGATTGTGTTAGAAACGAAAAATAGTGTCCTACTGAGAAAATAATTGTTCATAAATCAAGTTTTAACTAATTGAACGAAAAATAAAAACACAGGTCTTTTATAAGTCTCTTTAAAAATCACGTCAACAAGTTTAATATTTTTTCTATTAAAAATTAATCTGACAATTTGCCAGAAAATTTCGAGTTGTTGAGCATGAAAAATATTTTTTAATACACCCTTAACATGATTCTGATAAAACCAGCTATTATATAAAATTGAAATAAAAACTCGTCAAAAGCAGCCAGATAAAATTGTTAAAATAGATAAATCTCTAATCATGATTTAGTTTTTGTTGGTGAAATTAGCGTACTTAACTTCGAGATCTACCAGTAGGCCCGGCCGGCAGGGATTTTTTTCAAATTTAAGTAGTGAAATCTTTGGGGATTTCTTCGGTTATCAAACTCTGGCATGAAACGAAAGGATGGCCTTCAAAAAATTTCACAACTTTCATTGAATACATGATTTGTATATTTCTATCCTATATATAGACAATCCTAATGTACCGAATTTATTTAACGAGTTTGTGTAACAATTGTATAAAACGCATTTATGAAAAGGATATATGTTAAATACGGGGTTTATAGAACGCAGACGGTAATGTAATTTTCGTATATTTTTAAAATTATCTACAGCATGCTTTTCCTTGAATAGGATCTATATAGCACTAATAGTTACTGTGCAGTGTACAAGGCTGCCCGAAAAATGCTAATAAATGCAACGATATTATGAAATGAACATATGTTAATCACGAGACGTTTGTAGAACGCGGAAGGTTATGCATTTTTATAGGATTTTACAGTCATCTAGATCATGTTTCTTCTTGAAGAGGGTGCAGTACTATGTACCATTAATAGTCATTATATAGAGCTGCACAAAAGAAATCGATTACACTACCATCTGTGGGAGGTAATTAATCGAAATACATTTTAGCACTAATATGTTATTTGAAACTCTCAGAAATTTGTATATGTTACTAAGAGTAACTCCGGCACGTTCTCAACTGACACTATAAGGTGTAAAATTTAACGGTACGATGCAACAGGACAACGCAATAGAATTCAGATGCATTACATTTTATCGCCAGTTATTGTTCAAAAACTGTTTTTATGGGGTTTATTTAACCCGTTCAGGATCATGGGTGCATATAGGCACCCTCAAAAAGGTCCTTAAAACACCTGAGTTTGATACCAGTAAAAAGGAAAAGTAAAATTGATTTTACTTAATTTCGACATTTTTGTCATTTATAAAGTTAAGTCAAATAATTAACAAAAAGTGGTGCCAAACGAATAAAATTCGTGTAAAAGATGTCAGTCCTGAACGGGTTAATTTATGATGCTTCATGTATTCTGTGTCTTAAACTAGCTTTTGAAACGCATTTAAATATCATTTCTAACAAACGAATTTCCTTCAAATAGACCGGTAGGCGATTGCACAAACGATCACCTCATTGAGTTGACAGCTAAAATTCCAGGATTAGTTAACCCATTACCCACTGGTGTTACGTTCATGCAACGGTCTAAATAAATGCACATATTTTACGTTGTTTACATACTCACCACTATTTTTCAATTATAAAATCGGTCTTACTTAAAGACGTAAAATTTTAAGAACATATAAAGCGAAAATTACCTTTTAGAGTTTGTGGTGGCAAATGCCGTTCAGCCAAAAAGATTAAAACTTCTACCTTATAATTTTGGCGGTCAATGGGTTAAAACTCAATTCGAATATTAAAATGCATCTGGTCTGCCAAGCCATATCTTGGTGGAAAACACCTGTAAACCGTATGTTAGTGATTGACTAGTAAGTTTACCATTGCGATTTCCAGTTCCCAGTCCTCCAGGCAGTGTTGCCAGTGGGCTCCTTTTTTAAATTCAGATTTCTTGATTGGCACAACTTTTTTCAAATAGTAAAATTCGCTTTATTTAATGACATATTAATTAAGGCGAAAACAAGGGTAAATTTACCATTTCATAAAAATAGTGCCAATCAAGAAATCTGAATTTTAAAAAAGTAGCCCACTGGCAACACTGCCTCCATGTTTTCATACTTTGGGTACAGGAAAACAAAATGATAAACCTACCAATCAACCACTAAAATGTGGTCTGCAGGTGGTTTCCATCAAGATATGACTTTGCAGTTCAGTTGCATTTTAATAGGTTAATCGAGTTCTGCCTAATACTGGAATTTAGGTCTACAGCTCGATGAGGTGATGGTATGTGCAGCTACCTTCCGGTCTAAAATCTTCAGAAAAACCTTCCGCAATCAAAAATCTTTATTGATTAAAAAAAATTATTCTTTTTCTACGCTGGTAGAAACACTAATAGGAAATTACCTAACTAAATTTTAAAGTGGAATTTTTCAATGTCATCTCGTATAGCTCCAAGTTAAAATTATATGCGATAATTTACGCTTAACCTTCTTTTACACCGATAATGCCCCCTGCGACAAATAAATTAATCAAATTGAATAAAAAAAAATATGTATTTCACTGTATGATGGCGTATCCAAATAGAAATAGTCAATACTGACACCAAAATGATTTACTTTTCCGTTTAGAGCGCCCCATGGTGGACGATTTACTGATTCTAGCTGGCCAAAATTATTTTTGGCGCCAATATAGCCGCATCGCCGTGCAATTGAAAAATTTTATTGATATTCACTATTAATTGTTAGGTATTGTAAAATGTAGCGTGTAGCAGTCATAATTTCGTTACAGGGACATTCAAAAGAATTTCACTGCATTACGGCTTAAGGGGAAATATCGTTTGCGGTCGTTTTTAATGATGTTTCATAATTTCAAACACTTTGAAATTTATATACATATCTATGAAGTGCACTATAGGATGATTTCTATAGAGTATGTATGGATAGCATTCATCGATCATTTACAGGGATACTAAAAAGAATCATGTTACATTACGGTTTATGAAGAAAAATTGTTTGTGGTGTATTTTGTCCTTGGTACACTATTTCAAAAGTATTTAAATTGACATATATCTCCGAGGTGCTCTATAAGATACATACTATTGAATATGATGTGCCATTCATCTTTCATATACAGGGGCACACAAAATAAATCAGTTATATTTTTCTCTTTATGAACAATAATTGATGGAAGTGAGTTTTCACTTGTGGAACACTTTTTTAAATTATAAAAATTGCATACTATTTAGTGTTTATAAATTCCATAAATCATATAAAGGGCTGCATAAAACATCTGAAGTACATTTCCTTTTATTGACGGAAATTACTGACGAGGAATTTTGAACTGTGCTATGTGTTCACTAACTGTTTTAAATTTTAGCACATTGTGAATTATATAATAAATCTACAGTTCATATATAGGGATGTACAAATTTTGAGCTATCCTTTTCGACTTTAGTTGAAATTGTGTTTTTAAACGCGTTATATGTTTTACAAATTATTACTTAGACATCGTTTTTCACGTTATTAAGCTATGAAGTTTTATTATAGTAGTCCGAATGCGTTGAAAAATGATTCATAAACTGATTGACGCATGATTTCACGT
Source organism: Maratus speciosus (assembly GCA_963932465.1). NCBI lineage: Eukaryota > Metazoa > Arthropoda > Arachnida > Araneae > Salticidae > Maratus > Maratus speciosus. The sequence continues at coordinate 367,677,588 of OZ010794.1, read as the reverse complement.
TCTTCTTGATAATTTTAATGATACTTCATGATAATTCTAATGATTTAATACTTCTTGATAATTCTAATGATACTTTAGTGATACACCATTTTCTTTAGAGAATTATAAAATTTCAAAATCATTTCAATTCCCATAGAGAAGCACTATGACCTAAAAATAAATTTCCTGTATTTTCCTATCGAATCGACCATATTTGATGAAATACGTCCAGGTCCCTCATAAACATACCTAAGGTAATCGTATTTTTTAACCATTTGGAAAAATGGCTATTGTCCTCGTCAGGGTAGGAAATCAAAAGCATATCTGAAGGTTTTTATTGGTTTAATCATCATTTTATTCGTTTTCCTATTGGTCTGTACAGTAATATGTATTTCCCTTTACTTTCAACAGAGATGGATACCTTCTGTTGTCACTATGGCAAAAAAGTAATAAAAACTACAAAAAATATATATATATAAGTCAGAAACAAATTGAGATACAGCTTTCAAACAAATTGCATTTAAAAGTACATTTTTTTCTCTATACGACGGTGTAAAAAGTAATACTGTGGGATGTTTAGAAGTTTAAGAATGAAATTTCATTTAAAATGGGCCGTCAGATTTCTCGGAAATCTGACAATGGAAAAGCCTTTTCCCGAACAGCCAATGAAATGCTTGGATAATACATAAGTTTCAGGTGGATAATACGTACGAGTCGCAGGCGCTTTTTGTCGCTTGGAATTTTTACGTGTAATAACACTATTAATGTTTAATTCATGGCGTACGTAATGTATGATCAACTCCGTGCGATTCTTTATGTCTTAAATTTTAGTCTTTGAAAAAATCATTTTCCAAATGGTCGTTGTAATTTGTTAAATTGCTTTTTTTTTTTTTTTTTTTTTTTTGCTTTTGTTATCGTGAAACATACAAAGGTACAGACAGAACCCAAAAAGGTTCAGAGCCTCTACTGGCGTTTCCGCAATAATGGGCGACAATAAGTCAAATAGCTAGTTTCAATACAAAATTTTTTAAACATGCTACTGAGTAAAACTACCGGAAAAAAATATAACAGGAAATATGTAAGTAAAATCATAAAACGAAGTTGATTGTGGAGTTGAAGCATAAGTCTTCGTCATCGAGCTATCTAACAAATCCTTTTAGGCGGTTAGGAAAGCAAGAATTACATGGACCGAATGTTCAATTTCTCTTAGGCAAGATATAAGTTAAGTTCGAGCCTCTAGGGCAGTGGTTCCTAACGTGAGGCGTACGCTCAACAGGGGAAAAATTTGACTATTTAGGGGGGTAATTCTAATTTTGTAACTCAATCATTCCCTTTTAATAATTAGCGTCCGGTACGGTATGCTATTTCTTTCTCCCAGCTCATTTTGTGTCCAAAAAATAACGCTACCTTACAGAAGCTAGCCGTAAAACAAAGCATTACGATTAAATACTCTTTAGCAATTTTTTAAACTTCTAAGCATCGCACATTTTTAATTTTTATACCGTCGTATTGGAAGAAAAAAGTTCTTTTAAATGCATTTTGTTTGAAAACTGTATCTCCATTTATTTTTGAAATATTAATTTTTTTGTAGTTTTTGGAGCCATTTGCTTAATATTGGCAACGGAAGTACTTCATTTCTGTAGAAAGTAAAGGAAAAATAGTTTTAAAATAGTAATTATATATTTCTGTTGTCATTTTCTCGTAACAACCGAAAGAAAATGTAATTAAAATACGTGTTATTTTGAAAAAAAATATAAACGAATTATTTCTGTTAAAACAATGAAGCTATTGTAATACTATATTTAATTGTACGTATCTATGAATCATTAGATAGCCGTTTTTTTTTTTTTTTTTTTTTTTTTCGATTTTCTTGAATGACGGAATCTTTTTGCTGCATTTGTGCACTATTTCGCGATAGTGATGTGCTATGCATGCTTTACTGTAGATGTTTAAGAGTAGATCGTAAATGTGGAATTCTTAAGCGGATGCGAATGACGTCATTTTACATAAAATAAAACGTGTGCTTTAAGTCTTAAAATTGAAATAGGTTTTGTACCGCAGTAGAGTCCCGCTTAACCGAGTTATTTTCTTCTGATGGACTGGTGGCTTCTATTATTATGAAACAGTCATTATAAATGAAGTGTTAGGTGAAGATGAAAGAGCAGCCGTAAGGAAAAAAGTATGGCCATTTATGTCCTTCATTCTGACCAGAAAATCAGAGTTCTAACTTTTTATGGCTGCTCTTTCATCTTCACCTAACACTTCATTTAAAATGGCTGTTTCATAATAATAGAAGCCATCAGTCCATCTGAAGAAAATGAAGTAATGGAAATGCCGGGGGCGACACTAAATTCTGAAAAAATCAGAATTCCTGTTCTCTAGTTTTTTTTCTTTTGTGGAAAAGTAATATCATAGATTAAAACGTAATGCATGCAAAATGTGAAATTAAAATTTAAAAATATGTTTTTGTCAAAATTTTAAAAAGTTCCATATCAAAAATTTAAAATATTTAAATCAGAATAATTACATGAACAATCTTTTAAAAAATATTTTAACATACTTTCCTTCTTGATTTTTTTAATTGTGTATAATGTTTTTGGTTATGAATGCATTTTACAATTTTCTTCAATTTTTTTTGGAATGAGTCTCATATTTCTTTTCTCTCTGCTATATATTACATGAAGGAACTTTTAAAAATGGAATTATGAATAAAGAGGGGACGACATATAGTGTAGAGTCTAAACGTTGCGGGTGAAGTAACCGAGGAGGTTGTAACAATATGGCGGCTGATTTTTTGCATCGGATCAATATTTTCTAATTAGCACAGACGCAAACTTCCACCAGTAAATTTTCAATATGAAATGTCACGTTATTTTAGCGGCTTATTCATGCAAAATTTCTCTCACAATTATGGTAAAAATTTCTATTCAGTTTTATCGGTGGACGTTGGCCCAAATATTATAATCTCTCTCAATGACGCTGATAGGAGGTTGTGGCGGAAACAAAGGTTCTGACTATGTTATGTATATTTATGTAAAAATAAATATCTGTTTTTCACCATAATTATGACTGAAATTCTGCATTAATAAGGCATTTAAATAAGAAGAAATTTACTATTCAAATTTACTGGTGGAAGTTTTTCCCGGCAGTAATGAGCCACTGTGAAGCCGGTTACAGTTAAAGCTTCACCATGTTTAGGATATATCAATTCCTCTTTATTCATACTTACATGCTTTTAAGCGTAAAAACGCTTGAGGTTATATCTAAATTTGACTGTCTTGGACATACATGGTCTGTCCATTAAGTAATGATACTGAATTTTTCGCGCCAAGCAGAAGGCCAAAGGGACGAATTTGAGAGCGATACCTGCGATGAGGACTGTCAGCTACAGATTCAAGCTGAAATCAGTTGCCCTTGAACCTTTGCAGCGCACAGATCGCTCCTGAAGCAGACGCGTGTTTGAATGAGACATTAGATTTTCAGATTGACGTTGACTGTCGAGCAGAGATACGAAATAAAGTTTTGTGTAAAACTAAACAAATTGACTACTGAGAGACTTCCCATGTTACAAGAAGCCTAAGGGAAGCATCTTTATCGAAGGCTCAAGTGTTTAGGTGGCGCAAAGCCATCAAAGACAGAAGAGAAGATATCGATGACGAACAACACGCTGCACAGTGGAGAGTAAGACCTGAAATCCTGGCCACAAATATTTTTCTATGTAAATATAGTCCGATTGCCTTGAAATTGTTAGATGTTATTGGGTATCACTATGGCATGTTTGGTATTGTAAATGAAGAAATGAAGTTTATAGCATTTACGGTTGATTTACAGAGACATCCAAAAGAATTCCCTTATATTATGGTCTATGGGGAAAAAACCGTTTGCTCTGTATTTTAATGATATCACACTATTTTAAACGTACTGAAATTTGTGTACATCACTGAGGTGTACTAAGGCACTTATTGTAGAATATGGTGTGCAAAGAATATATCGTTCATTTACAGGGACACGCAAAAGAATTTGGCTGAAGAATAAATTTAACTATTGAACTCTATGACCAATAACTGCTGGAAGTGTGTTTGTAGTTGTGATATGAGTTTTTTAATTGAACTTTTTTTTTAAATATTACTTGGTGTGGATATATTCTATACATCACATACAGGGCTGCACAAAAGTTCACAAGTAAATTTCCGTTTATTCACTGATATGGCTGACTTAACCGCGCCATGCGTTTCACTGTACTAACTTTTAACATACTATGTAATATGTATACAAATCCATAGCTTAGTTTAATGTTTTATATCTTAAAAGCTGACGAAGTGTAAGTAAGATTTTAACACTTCACACAATAATCAGTATACATTTTTTAAATATTTCGACAACTAAGAAAATAAAAGAGACATCATTTAAGAAGAGCACAAAGAAAAAAGAAGTTAAAATATTAATTTACTAAGTAGATATTTTAAAAATACGAATTCATCACATACCCATAGACTTAACATAACCGAAGGGAGTTTGGAAGTCGAGTGACTAGCAGCCTTAAATATTTACTGTTTATAAGAGAAAAATAATTGTTGATAGATTTTTTTATTTACTAGTAATATTTAATTAAATGTATTTAATTGTACTATCTATAAAATTTGTTATTTACGTTTAATTTACTTTAATAATAATTATTACATTGAATTTACATTTAATAAACATTATTTACATTTGATAAAGTTGCATTTAATAATACATTTAATACAGTGGAGTCTCTACTCTATAGAGATGCTAGTTTTTCACAGAACTTTGAAAAATGTTGGAGTCAGAATCGGCTTCATTTTCAAACTTCATTTTATATTGCTTCTGCTGTGACACTTCTCAACCTCACTTACTTATTAAAATTAAAGACCGTCTTTCGTCATCTATCAAATATTCTACATCTTCTCTAAGATGTAAAATCAGTCATGTTGCCGTATGATCCATCAACTTTTGCATTTTATATTCTTCACATGTCTCTGTCACCCTGTGAATTTCTGGATAGCATTCTTTTTACCCTTTGACGAACAGAATAGCTCGGAAAAAGCTTTTATCTATTTCTCGTATTTTCTCATGTTAGGCTTTAGTAAGTACTGCTTCTGTATACATGGACAAAGCATGTAAAGGTGATAACTGGAGGGGTTGCTTTTGTTCTTCACGACTTTTTTTCATGGCCTTTACATATTTTATTGCTCTTTGAAGGCTGTTCGTAAGATTTTTTACGATAACGTAACGTACGTAAGATTTTTTACATCTAAATTTGCCTGACTCCCGCAGTTTCATTTGGATAGCGTAGGTCAATACTTCCACGTCTTTTGATCTAAGGTCTTTGGTTTTGCGGCGTTTGCTTTTTTTTTACTTGAATCTATAAAATATTTTTGAGGACGACCGGGACTGACTCCTGTTACAGTAACAAGTACTTAATATATATCTAATAATAAAAATAAGTTTCGTTTTATTACACAGAAGACGAAATATAAAGAAAAAACGAAGCACAAAATAATAATAAAGTAAAGGTTTTGCATCTATTGTGTTTAACGTACGTGCAATAGGCAGCAATATAGTGTGCACCTATTGTGTTTCACGCACCTGAAATAGGCAGCAATAAGTGCCGTTTAACTATTCGTCATTGTTTTCTTCGAATCTTGACCTCGTATTATGAGCAGCTAACCATTTTTGTTTGAATTGGCTTTTAATCACGGAGAGCTTTTGCTTCATCTCATCAATCCTTGAATCACCTCCAGAATAATTTCTTAATAATTCTTGCTACATAAATTTAAGATTTCCATCAATGTTGACTCATTTAAGCGTTGCATGATAGCATACAACTCATTTCGAGACATAGATCTCATTCCAGAAGGCCCTGTTAACAAAATAAATAAAGAACTAAATAGCAATAATTTATATCAGAAATTGTAGAAACTAACAAAAAAATTCGTTAAAAATAGCGGAGCGGTTTCGGGCGGCTGATTGTTTTATAACTATCTTGTATACTAAGTACTGCATGTTATACAATAGTTTTCATTGCTTAGATATGTTTAGAAATATAACAAAACCCTTTCTAAATATTATGAATAATTATATTTATGCCACTGTTAATTACACCTACGTTATCGACCATATAGACAAAAATCGGATGGATATTCATTATGTAAATGCCGTGTGTATAAAGTACATACTAGGTTCAGAATAATCCATCACAACAATAACCACAGAATTATTTAGACACAAAACTACAAGAGTTTTTAAAACACTTAAGGGGTCTCAGGACTCTTAAAGCTTTAAAATTTTCGAAATTTTAATTTTTTTAGATATTAAACTACTATCTTTCTGAACATTTTGGTATAAATGTTTCCTTGAAATTCCTATTAGAACAGAAGTTATGGCTTTTAGAATTATACACGCTCAATAGCTGAAGCGGCGTTTCAGAAATTTTGAGGTCAATTTTCTCCAAATGACGTTTTTGGGCATAACGCGCACGATATCTCCAAAACTTCTGAATTTTTTTTCATGAAATTTTCAAAACATATGTTTCATGTTAGTCTGTATAAACTGAACCTAAAATTTCCTTCTTATTGTTCAGAAATATATTCTTTATAGGTGATTATACTGTGGAAAATTTCTAAATTTTGCATTAACTAAATACAACTTTGTATTAAAAATAGAAAAATGCTTTAAATACAAATTTATTTAGGTTCAGAGTAATTATTATAATGTGAAGCAAAAGTAGGACCCAAAATTTTCCTTCTACTTGCAAAATTTATTTTGTAATCGTGCGCATAATCTGTTATGCCGATTTTCCGCTCGTCAAATGTCTGACATTTTGGAGCCCACTGTAAATTCTAATTCTGCATCTTGTAATTTTTCAAATACATGAAATGAAAGAATATACTTATATCTTTCATCCCAATATAAAATTTTGTCTTAAAATCAATTATATTTTAAGATATTATATGTTGAAAATGGTCTTTTTTTTTTCGATTTTTCCAATTTTAAGAGTCCTGAGACCCCTTAAATCTGAGAGCATCGGAAAAGTACACGACCACCGTAGGCGTACCTTAACTTCCGACTGATGGCGTGGCGCACTGTGACGCGCAAGCACCTTTAGTGTTTCGCATTTGGCTACAGTAACTACTTAACATTTTGAGGAATAATAAATCAGGGTGGGGAACCAATTTTTAAAATAATCATTTACCCATGTTTTGGAGCTAAATACCAGGAAGTGCGCTGGGCGTCCATCAAGTTCTCGAACTTCAGGCAATAAAAAGTAAATGCCTTTGGTCCCTGATAGTCGGATGAGTATCCGAATGATTGCGAAGACATTGGGGCTTACGAAATCGATTGTGCACCAAATTGTCACGGAAAACTTCAAATGCGGAAAATTTCTGACAAGCTGGTTCCAGCACATCCTTCAAAGTGACCCATTTCCTGGCAAAATATAGCATTACAACGCTGTTCCAACCACCGTACAGCCACAATCTGTCACTGTAGGGCTTTATTCTATTCAATCGGTTAAAATCCAGCTTAGCAGGACAACGTTTTGACAATCTGGAGAACTTGCAGAAGAACGTAACGTGCGTTCTAAACAGCATTCCAGTTGAAGACTTCCAGACGGACATAAATAGGTGGCACAGCTGTTGTCAACGATGTATTAACTCTTTCCGGCACTGACAATTTTTGTTGTAAAATGATGAAATGATTGACTGACACCGGAATTTAAAAACGACTTCTTTAGAAATTAAAAGCATGTTCTTTAAATGTTCATTGTAAAAACAAAATTTTACTAAAATATTCTTGGTGCCGTTCGTAAGTTTGGAATTAAAATTAGATATCCCGACCTGGGCACACTGCGTCGTAAAGGGTTATTGCAGGAGAAGGCTATTTTGAAGAATATTAAGTGTCTGTAAAATTATCTTCAAACAAACGAATTTTATGGAATCAGTCTCATTACTTACTATACAAACCCTGCATTTATCCTAAAAATATTTGAAATATCTACACGTAGTACTACCAGCTTTGTTGGATTTATAAATCTTAAATAACATTAGCAAAAGGTAATGGGTAAATAGTACATATCTAGGGCTCGAGTGCAGGCTTCATACAAAATAAACAAATTGATCATATTTGCATTTAAAATTTAAAAATCAGATAAAATAGGGCGGTCAATTAACGATAATGGAAAGGGAAAGCGGAGAAATGTTTATGAATGGGGAATAATTGCTACTTGAAATTGATAAAGATGATATTTAAAGTGTCCAAAGTTTTTCCTTCAACTTCTAAGAAATTACTAAAATGAATTATAAAATGTGTTAATGTAATCAATTTTAATGCTAAATAGCAGAACCTCTTCAAGCATTTTATCGAGATAAAAATACAGACCATATAACAATCTTGTTTCACATTGAAGAAAGTTGGAAAGAAAGAACAAACTCTTTTAGGCAGAAAGGCGAAGGTGTATAACCTCATTACGTTTATAAAATAATGTTAAAACATCAGAGAGGTGGAATTTTCAATTGCAAATATCAGTTAAAAAATACAAATTGAATAGTTATTCTTAACCCCTTGGGGACGAGCGACCGGTATACGTGCCGCGCAAGGTGCTCAGAATCCGTGATTATTCTCACCAGTAATTTTTTATTGTTAATTTTGCCTTATTTAATCCGAGCATTTTCCCGATTCAATTAGGCAAAAATTTCTGTTTTGAAAAACCGGTGATAAAAGATTAAAAAATTCTGTAAAAGACGCTCGTCCCGAAGGGGTTAAGGCTCTGTTAGCCTTCGCTCAATTGAATAGAATTTACTTTTTAAATAATAAGAAATATATGTTACAGTGTGCGTGTGTAAGTTGGGGAGCATCGTGATTTTACAGATTTTTCGGTGGGGCGTGACCAATAAAAAAGGGGGAACCACTGCTCTTGAGCAAGGATGTCAATCTGTGGCCCGCCGGATATAACTTAAATTTTATAGAAATCAATGCCTTATGTAACCATCGAATCTCTGCATTTCAAGTAGTCGAGTATTTCTTTTAAAAAATTGTAGAATCCGGCGGGTCATAGTTTGACACCCCTGCACTACGGCTATCTTTGTTTATTCTACATATTTTTTAAATTTAAAAGACAATTGATCGCTCGGTTGCAAAATGTCCTCTGGCCATCGCTTATTGAATTTATACCAAGCATAATCTGAAGTAATTTACAATTTAACAAACTAAATAGTCCTAACTTCCATTACACAACGTTATAATAATGGCAGAAAAATGTTTTATTTCCATGATCGAAAAGATTATATAATAAATCACATGATGTTTTTCATGTGATTTGGTATAGTAAAAAAATCTGTTTTTAATAAAGGGGGGAAATATATTAATATTTAAATATTACATATAAATTTCCTTAATATTTAGGTGTACATTTCTAAAGTCTTGTGTTATTTAATTTAACAACGGAGAGCATCATAAGGAAAAGTATAACAAAGAATGCTAACAATCTTACTTCATTTCAGAATCAAATTTAATTATTTTAAAGAGTCCTTTAGTTTACTTTTAACTAAAATTTGAATAAGGTACAACAACTTTTGTCACACTTCTGTTATTGTATAATTTGAGAGTATCCGATGAACTTTAAGTGCGCTTTAAAAATAAATATATGACGTTAAATTATACTAATGATTCACTAAAATTTTAAGAGGCGCTTAAACTAAGACTGCATCGATCCAAACCTCTAAAGTGTTACTAATTGAGTTATTGTTTCAAGTATTAGAGCCAACAGATAATTTTAAAATGTCAGTCAATTCCATACAAAATGTTTTAAATCTGATCTTTTCATACAAGATTGCCATTCATGATCAAAAACAGAATTTTAACATTGATAGATATATTTTATATATTTAAACATTTGACTACCTTTATTAACTTTAAATTTAATGTACTGGTACCCATGAAAAATAATTCCTAATCTTTGATATGATATAAACAGCAATCTTCACATATAAATTGTCAAATGTAATTTATTAATTTTTGACGGTAAAAAATATGATATTAATTAAAGAAACAATTTCTAACTTTTTAAATATTGTTAGATTGAATAATAAATGAAAATGATTTTGAATGAGAGCTGGGATTCTTAGTCATGTTTTAAGGCAATAAAACAATTGTTTAAAAGTGGTATTAAATCAAAATTCAAGGTAAGTGGGAGGGGGCGGGAGAAAACTTATGGCACATGTGATATATGTATCAAGTTTGAAATATTTTCTTGCATGTTAAGATAATTTTCGATGGTGAAATTTGATATAGAGCTGAGTTATCTTGTCTTTATAAAGAAAACTAAAAGAAAAAAATAGGCAATTGTGTTGATAAGAGGTTAAAAAGAAAGTTCTCTGTTTAAAAAAAAGTAACTAACGCATAGCTGCCGTAATTAAATGTATTGTCACCTCGACTCTTTCCCGGTTTATATTAAGAACACTATACCATATAAAAATAGGAAAACTGGCGGTTTTATAGAGAAATGTATAATAAACACGCTCAAGCAGATAGTTTTTAAATCGAAGAAAAATTTTAAGTGCTATTTAAAGATGAAATCGGACAAAATAGATATATATATATATATATAGAATCAAAACTTTGCATACCATTTTAACCATCTTTTGCAGGATGCAGTTTGCTGTGTTTAATCTTTCTTTAAATTTATTTAATTTTTTAATTTAATTTTTTAACTTTTTATTGAAAATTTCACTATTTCAAAAGAGATTTATTTCATAAATCGAAAAAATAATTTTTTTTATTTATTGTTGCCAAATTTTAATAAAGGACAAATAATAGTACAATTTCTTTTTCAACTAACAAATATATTTACACCTGAATATTTAAAAAAAAGAAAACTTTAAAATTATCGAATTATTGCGTACGGAAAACCGTAAATGGAGGGGGTGGGGGTCGTTAGAAAAACCCAAAGAATATTTCCAAACATTAACCATTGAAAACTATGTATGTGAATATTAAAAAAGAAAGAAAACAAAAAAAAAAATAATAATAATAATTATTATGTGCCAAAAGCATTCAGTTATGGGAATTCCGCCATATTTAAGAACTACCGCAGCAAAGAAAGAAACAGTGGGCCATCAGCTGGAAAAAAGATGGCAGCTAGCAGTGCCATCATCGGTAAAGTGGAAGGGTGCCATTACTTAAACCTGTCGAAAAGTGTCCGAGCCGAATGCAGCTGGCCCATCGGTGATGGCCAACAGCAGGCCAGCATTGGTATGCCATCACATTACTTCAATCCAGCACTTTTCCTGCAGTGCTAGCACCTATCCCACTGCTATTCCTTTGCTGGCCCGGCACTTTCCCTTACAAAAATTTCTTACAGTATTCTATAAAAAACAAAGTATTATGGCTCTTTTTTCAATAAGCTAGTTTCACCAAGAGCTATAGAAATATCTGTAGAAGTGTCTAAAATAGAAATGTCATAGAAATATTTGAACTTCCAGCGGTTTCCATGTGGTCCCCCTCTCAAGTACTAACCGCGATCGATGCTGTTTGGTTTTCGTGATCGGACATGAACAAGTGCTTTCAGCGTACGCTACGACTGCTCGTAGCTTTCAAGCTCTCATTACACTATTTCAAGTTTGTTTCTTTTGTGATTTACGTTCCCAATCATTAAACTGGTATAGAAATTGTTCTATTGTATAGAAATCCTATGTATTTTATACACTTTTTTTTTTATTATTGATTCTGAACTGCATAAATTATGAAAACCGAAATCCTTTGTAACCTAGTAATACCAGATTTAAGGAGAACAAAAAGTGCATTGAAATAATTTATTTATTCATTTACTTATTTATTTTGCTGGTGGCAGTGGTGCTATTTTTTTTACAGTTTAAAAAAAAAAATTAGCTTCACAGCTTAAATTGTGTTAAGAATTTTATCTGATGATTTCCAACACCAAAGTTGACTGAAGCTGTCCAGCAGTGGTAGACCATCAGCCAGTACTTCTCCGTTATTGCCAGCACCTATCTTGCTGCTGGCCAGCAATTTCCTCTTTCCTGGGACCTTTAAATCATCCTACATAAAGCTATTTTCTTCTAGCGTCTAAAAAAACTTTAATATCAAAATCCGAGAGGCAGCGATATGTTATACAAGAACTTCATAAAATTTGATTTTCAAATATGTGATAGATCTTAATCAATCAATTACGAAAACAGCCGCTAGCTGTCGCGACAGCGGTGGATGCAGCCTGGGTAACCGAAATATCCCCCAGACAAAAGAGAATGAATAGCAGCCAAATTATCGTTTTAAAACAAAACATATTAACGTGTTTTTTCAGCGTAAAGGTTCTGGATGAAGGCTGACGAGCGTAGCTCGTAGGGAAAGGGAAATCCGAACCGTAGCTCCAAGCTGCAAGCCTGATGGGGTGTTTTCCTACTGACGGCCGAAACCCATTTGTTAGTCCATCCTTTTGGCAGTAGTTAAAAAGAAATGTTCAATGTTTATATTTATGCTTTAGTAATTCAAAAAAACTGTAAGATTCTCAATATAGCTGCCTGGTTCAAAAGATGACGAAATATAATAAATACAAAATATTAATAACAAAAATACTACTTGTAATAACTATAATACCAATAATAATAAAATTATTAATAATAATATTTAATGAATATATGAAAACTACTTACAATGGAAAAAAATCATAAATAATCGTCTGAAGAAGTGTCCGAGAGGTATGGATAATTATTTCTAAAAATGACTTCATTTTTCTCTATAAATCTCATTAATGCTGATATTCTGTTCATGAGGACAGGCATTTCACTAATATAATTAATCCAATCCGGAATCGCCATAGCTCTATGTTTTTTAACGTGATAATATGTTGTTAGAGGACTATCCAATACGTAGTGAAGTGAGGTGAAGGGGAGAACACATACACAAAGAGGGGAATCACGTTTACCTATGTCGTAAAGATATTTCTGGAGAGGGCCGTGGAGCAGATCCTCCCAGAACTGAAAATTTTAATTTCTGTTCATGAACATTTAGTTTGTTAATGGCTTTTATTATATATTATTAGCTTTCACTTGTATATATTTGTTTAGGTTTTTATTTTTTTTTAATGAATTTTCTCGAAAGCAGTTCAAATTATATTATATTCATATTCAAGGCTGGAGTAGCACTGTTGACGTTTATTCCAACAGAGCGAAAAATGTCCCGACCAGGAATCAAACCTGGATACTTGGCGTGCCGCGCCAATACCTTAACTGTTAGGCTATCCGGACGATACCTGGCTGTCATAATTCACTCTTATTTGTTGGACTTGGCTGCGAACTGCAGCACTAGTTTCATTCATCCGAGCTATAACTATATCATTTACATGATGAAAGTGTGTTTTAACACGGAAACTCCTGTATATCATTCAATTAGGTCATAGGGAACGAATATTTTTTCCAACTTGATTAAATCACATTCAAGGCTGGAGTAGCACAGTTGACGTTTATTCCAACAGAACAAAAAATGTCCAGACCAGGAATCGAACCTGGATACTTGACGTGCCGTGACAATGCCTTCAAACTAGTCGTATATACTAATCCCAAAACTTTCTTCTATCTCATACATGTTAATACTCCAAAATTCGCTACCACAGTGCGAAAATTAAATGACAATTTATGCTCATCATGAAGATTCTAAAAAGATGAAATTCCGTGCATTAGTCCTTGCGATATGACTATCACTCAATTTGTGTAAATCTAGCAAAATGCAGCATAGCAGCGCCACCTATTGTGTGATTTACACCACAACCTAATCATCATTAACTTATGTCAACGTCTAACGAAATAAGAAGTTTGGGGAACACCCGTGCATTAGCTTTGAGATAGAGCTATTGCGAAAATCGTTAAAAAATCAGTATAGCAGCGCCATCTATTGGGCAATTGACACCAAAACTTAATTAGCAACAATTTGTGTCAACGTCTAACTGAATCTGAAGTTGCATGAAAATACGTAAATTATTTCTTGAGGTAGAGCTATTGCGGAACTCATGACAAATGCAGCATAGCAGCGCCACCTGTTGAAAGATTTACACTAAAACATAATCAGCAGCAATATTAATTAAGGTATACTTGAATCTGAAGTTTGATGAAAATTCATGCAATAGTTCCTGAGATAGAGAAATCGTGAAAAATGCAACATAGCAGCGATTTAGACCTGTTGGGCGATTTACACCAAAAACTAATCAGCACCAATGTATATGAGGGACTACCTGAATATAATTTTTTATTAAATTCCGTGCGTTAGTTCTTGAGATAGAACGCCCACAAAATTTGGGTCACATGCAGACAGAGTCACAGACAGACATTTTGTAAAAACGTGTTTTTTTTTTTTTTTTTTTTTTTTTTATCTTTGACCCCTAAAACGTGTAAATCCGTCGAAAACCGGAAGTTGAAAATTTTCACGAATCCAATACTTTTTCTTCCAAAGATAGAAGAAAGTAAAAATGCATGATTTATGAAAAAAAAGAAATTCATACAAATTCAAAACAGATAAAGCGTGATATAGGTGTATCGATTGTTATTGACAGAAAAACAGTACATCAATCATTAATAAATAGCTAAAAAGATATTTGATTTAACAAGGCATGCGCTAACTACGAATTAATGTCTTGTTAATTTTGAAACTTGTTATTAATAAGAATTTTCAAAATATATAAGTAAATATATAACTGTATTCCATGAAAAATTTTTCGAAAGTGTAGAATGATGTTTTGCGTATGTGAATAAAGGTTTGCCATGACTGCCTGTGCCCCTTATATTAGCATTTTATTTTATCTGCCTCTAATCATCCCAAGTAGACGATTAGGTAGCTCGATTGTTTATTAAAGTTCGTTATAAATTCTAACGTTTTTACGGAGTTTTTTATTATTATTATTCTTTTTCTATTATTATTTTCCGGTATCTGTCTTTTATTCCTTTTTCAGTCTAAAATACAGATAAAATGTGCCTGTTAATTTTAATGAGTTTCATATTTAATTTTTTCATTTAAGATTCCAGTTTTGTTCTCTCCGAAAATTCCATTCCAGAAATATTTGCGATTTCCTTTCGCATTTTCTATGAAAACTATGTTTATGTAGTACTATGTAGTCCCATGTAAAATTAATGCATATAGCCATTGATTCTAAAAGATATTGATTTACCATATTGGTTTGTATGATACGTTTTTTTTGTATAACGTGATGCTTAACCACTTAACTGTTTTGCCCGAACTGACTTTATGATTTCGGTTTATCTGTGTGTCTGTCTGAACTCTCGTAAATATGGTCGGATTACCCTCAAATAATTTGATGATGTTATTGGGTATGACTATGGCATGTTAGGTATTCAAAATAAAGCGTGTACCATTTACGGAGCATTTACAGGGAGACTGAAAATAATTCCGTTACATTACGGTGTATGGGAAAGAATTGTATGCGGTGTATTTTAATGTTATTAGGATGAGCGAAGCGAATCCTCTACTAGGCTACACAAATTGCATTTTGTGGTACACTTTACAAAAAAACTATTCAGTATTTTGACTTGAAATTAAACATAAAAATAAATTATAATCTGTAGATTTGCACAATATATATATATATATTTTTTTTTTACCTTAAAACATTTATTATTTTAATTTTTTTGTTTTACATATTTTTCCATTACGGACGCATTTTTGCAAATAAAAAATGAAACACGTATATATTCGGAAGAAAAAATAAATCATGGACTTAGTCATTATAGATAAAATCATGATTAATTAAATAGTTTCACGATTTCCTTTATGAAATTTTTAAATATCGAATTTGCTTTTTTATGAAAATTATAGCATATTTTTAATTAATTAAAATTTGTGAAATTTCAATTATTTACATTCAAATATAAGCACTTTCTTGAAATTAGAATTAAAATTAATGAACGAGTATTTTCAATATGCAAAATTTAAAATAAATTAATCTAAAATTAACTATTCATTGTTCTGTATGTTTAATTGAGAATTTAATTATATTTTGATTTTCTTGAGAGTCGCAAGTTAAAAATTAAATAATTCACTCTTAGACATTCTGCGCATTTTCACTAAGCATTAAACAAATTTACACTAATAAAAGTCACGAAATTTCTAAAAATTTCTGTTAAGTTAACACGGCAATCATCTTACGTGATTTAGGTCACGTGACTAACAACATTTTTTAAACCAATTATGGTTGAGTATTTATAATTTTCTGCACACGCGCGCCCCCTATGATTGTATAAATTTTCATGGAATGAGATAATTTCACCATTATGTGTATTGTCATTGAAGTGTTAGGATCTGCTCAAGTGATTCAGTCGTTTTAATTTATGTCGTAATGGAACGAAGCATACAATCATTTTTGTTAAGTGTTGTTGATGAATCCAACTCGCAAACCATCACTTCATCGAGTTGGCGGCTAAAATTCCAAGATTAGTGAAAATTCGATTCGCATATTAAAATGCAACTGGTCTGCCAAGTAATATCTTGGTGAAAAACACCTGCAGATCCGATTTTAGTGGTTGACTTGTAGGTTTGCCAATGTGATTTTCTGCTCCCATGCTTCCATACTTTAATACCTTTGGTTGCAGGAAAACACAACGTTTAACCTATCGATCAACCACCAAAATCAGGTCTGCATGTGGTTTGTACCAATATATGACTAGGCAGACGAGCTGCATTTTAATTTGCGAATCGAGTTCTGTGTAATCCTGGAATTTCAGCCTTCAACTCGATGATGGGGTAGTCTGTGCAACCACCTCTCGGTCTATTGGTTATGTATCAGATAAACTATAAATAAAGAGGATTATTCTGTAACCCCTTAAGAGTTCTGTAACCTCCTATCTTATCTGAACATTTTGATATACAGTAGAACCTCGATTAGCCGAGCTTCGATTAATCGAGTTTTCTGTTAACCGAGCCGATAACGAAGTCTGAAGTTTTTTTTGTGTGAATGAGCCTTGAAAAAGATCACACATTTTAGTTAGCTGTCCCTGCTATACAGGCTCTTCTGCAACCCAAAAGCATTCAACTCCCAAGAAACATTGGACTCTGAGTAGTCAACAGCGAACAATGCTTTGTTTCCAGTGGCCGTGTGAACTTTCATAAATCTTTCAATTTGCTTTTTTAAATTTACCACTAGTAGTTGATTTACTTTTTAAATTTGTTAAGAGGGTGAAACATAACTTTACATTTATTTATTTTTATTATTTAAAAAACGCTCTATTGTTTTATTTTATTTTAAGAGATGCTAAATTTGCAAGCACGGCGAGTTTTTACACACAGTTTCTATTAACCGAGATTTCCGATATCCGAGGTACTAACGGTACCAATTAGCTCAGATAATTGAGGTTGCACTGTAATTATATCCTTGAAATTACCATTAGAACAGAAGTTAATCATTTTAAAGTTATACACTCTTAATAACTGAAGCGGCGTTTCCGAAACTTCGAAGTCATTTTTTTCCAAATTACGTGTTTTAGGATATCTCAAAAACTTCTGAATATTTTTTCATGAAATTTTTAAAACATATGTTTCATTTTAGTCTGCATAAACTGAACCTAAAATTTTATTTTTATTGTTCAAAAACAATTTAGGTTATTATACTGTTGAAAATTTCAAAATTTTGTATTGGTTAAATACAGTTTTGTAAAATAATGCTAAAAAAAAAAGTGATAAATATCTTTATTATGATTGACGATCGTTTCGTCGCACCAACGGCGACATTTTGAAAATGTCGCCGTTGGTGCGACGAAACGATCGTCAATCTTAATAAAGATATTTATCACTTTTTATAGCATTATTTTACTTAATCTGTTTATAAGTGATTTTTATACATGTTTTTAGAATTTTGCGTTAAAAATACGAAAATGCTTTAAATACAAATTTATTTAGGTTCAGGGTAGTTACTATAATCTGAAGTATAATTAGGCACGAAAAATGTCATTCTAATTGCAACATTTATTTTGTAATCCTGCGCGTAAGCTGTTATGCTAATTTTCTTCTTGACAAATGTCTGAAAGTTTGGAGCCCCCTGTAAATAATAATTCTGTATTTTGCAATTTTTAAATACATGAAATAAAAGAAGATACTTATATCTTTCACAGCAATAAAAATTGTGTTTTTTAATCATATAGATTTTAAGATATTAAATGTTGAAAATGGTCTTTTTTTTTCTTTTTACTTTTTTAAGAGTCCCGAGACCCCTTAAGCAACATATTCAATTTAGTGATAATATGTTAAATTTCATCAAAAGTAGTTTATGTCATTATCATTAACCCTTTATGTCCCAAATTATGAAGTAACGAAAATTTCATCTTCTAATGTATTTTTCCTTAATTTTTAAAAATTCATTAGAAGATTTACACAATTAAATAATAAAATTTATAAGAATATTGCCAATTAAAATTAATTAACGAAATACTTATTTATACGAATCTCGTGAGATATTTACAACGCCACTCGAATCCTGTTTTATAAAATCTTTTTTAACCCGGGAGAACTCGCTGCATGAGATTTTCTCTCACCGTCGTACTTTTTTTAAGACTCTTATTTAAAACATTTTTCATTTTAATTAAAATTTTAAAATGTCATTTCAATTATTTTACCTATTTGTGAGTAAAAGTACTAAGCCAAGCAAAAAAAATGATATTAAGCGAATGTAAAGTAAAAGAAAAGCAATTGGGCACCGTGAGAGAAATTCTCACTAGCGAGTTCACCCGGGTTAAAGTCTTAAAGAATTAGGAAATGTACAAATATAATATCCTTACAATAGAAATATAGAAACATTTAAGAAATGAAACTTTTCACCCACAATCTTCCAACATCAAGAGAGCTGAACAGATGCAAATGAAAGTGAAATCATCCTTTTAAAAACAATTTGTTTTCGGCAACAAATAAAGTTTTTGGAACAAGACAAAATAATGTATCTGCTACTCATTGTGAATTGTGTTACTGCTAATCAATGTACTAAATTAATTTTACAACACTTTTTTATGGTACTTTAAAGTACCATCGGGGCATAAAGATTTAATTACATATGAACTTGTTAATTATATGTAATGTTAGGAGATTAATTTAAGGTTCGTTTATATTATACAAATAGAAATAAGGTTCGAAGTAAACAACTAGCACATGCGTAAAGTTCACTAGTTTTTCGAACTATTGTTCGAATATTTATTGTACATTACAATAAAGCGCAGAAATAATATAATAAAATTTAGAAAATAAAAAAAAGCTATGTATGATTATGCTACGTTTAGACTACTTTTCTACTTTGAATTAAAATTGATAATACAGTAGAATCTCTTTTATCCAAAACTCTTTTAACCGAAACTCTCGGTTAACCGAAATCCATTTTTAAAGATTTTATTTTTTACTATCGCATTCCTGGTGTCCAAAATCCATTTTGAAAGCTCTTTTTTTTTAACTATCATATTCCTTGTGTGCAAGCGGTTCTTTTCGAACTACAAGTACATATGCATATTTTCGATCCCCTTTCTTAGAGTTCCTTTGAATTTAACTTGAGCTACCGTAACCTGCGGAGTGGAACGAAGAAAACGAAAAAATTAGCAATGCTGAAGCTTTTGAATGTTTTGCAAAAGGTTTGGCATGGCTGGAGCAGCAGAAAGACTAATACTGATGAAATAATATATAAAGAAAAAAACTCCGTGATATAGCTTCGAAGCAAAGGCAATCGAAACTACGACAAACAAAACATTTTTTTTCAAACCCTTGTGATATATGCAAAAAAAGGTTCTTAATTTCAAAATTAAAATTCAGGTAATTTATTATTGTTTCTATTTTGCTATTGCTTTATTTTTATTAAGCACTTATTTCCATAATAAGAAATATTGCACATATGTCTCCTTAATCTTAAAACTGAAGCATTCTCGATTATCCAAAAATTTCGATTTTCCGAAAGAGGGTCGTTTCCAATTAGTTCGGATAATTGAGATTCTACTGTATTACTTGATTTTTTTTTAAGTGTTCGATACCACAAAATGAAGGACTTCCGGTGCATCCAGTGCACATATTTTCCTTATTCCTTCTTAATTTTTTGGACACGTAATGACCTATTTCAAAAAAAAAAAAAAAAATAAGATATTAAAATGGAAGTATCATTTTGAAACTAGTTTAGCAATTTCTTTTACGTTGCGCGAGAAGTTGATCGAAAATTCTTTCAAAAATCCAAATTTAGAAAAAATGACGAATCAAACTCTCACCAGAGCTTAATGTCATTTTTATCATCTGAGAACTTCTAATCTCTGAACGGATAAAGAGTGTTTTTCTTAAAGTTAGAATAATGAGTTCAGTGAAGTAGTCTCACTTGTCATTAAATTTGAAATGCATGAAACATAAAAAAGTGAAATACAGTTTCGAGACTTTCTTTTAATATTAAATATAAAAATAACTAGTCATAAAACGAAAAAGTAATAAAAGAAAGTTTTCTGTCTTTTTTGTTTGATGGATATTCAAGACGGAAGAAAACGCTTATTATAATCTTTAAGAAATTTTCTTTAAGGAATATAAGAAGAATATTTTTTGTAAATTCTTGACGCATGAAGAATATTAAGTAGACAGGTATTGCGAAAAGCAGAAAGATTCGTGAGTATTTTAAAAGTGTTCGTGACAAGTATAAATTGCAATAACATTCAATTTTCTAGTTATAAAAAGTAGAAATAGATTTCGAAAAAATATGTAAAGTTTTGTTAAAAATGAATTCGAAATCAAAGTTTGCAATTTTGAAATTATTTCCTATTCGGCTACAGGTTTTTAATCAACATAAGCGTTCAGAATCAAAGTAGAGCAAACCCATAAAGTATTATTTAGATGTATTTGGAGTAAAGTTATTGGGATCTGTTGCCTTTCTCTCAGAAGCCTACACAATAAAAGAAAAAAAAAAAAGCTGTGAATAAACGGAAAATAAACTGGCAGCATAGTTGCCGTCTATTCTTCCTTTTGATATTTCCCCGTATTCAAGGTGGAGCTTTTCCGCTATTCAAGATTGAAAATTTCTATTTTTGTAGAAATAGATCTGAGCAATATCGCAAAATTGAAAAAAATAATCTAAATAATAATTACATATACTGATGCATACTTACACCGTACAAGTTTTTACTGAGGCACACGATACACAGAAGGCTTATTCATTTGCTTACAATGCGTAGGGTTAATCACCAGAACTCTCTGCAATCAACAATCAAAATTCCAACCAATCGTGCAAACAATGAGTCAAAACTCTGACCATGTGGGAAGGGTAGAAATAGTTTATATAATGCTAATTTAGGCAGGGTTTGTGCTAAACCACGTCGCTAAACCCAGCTACGCTTTTCGGAGAAATGAAAAGGCCATTATATATATTACCTAGGCAACGGTATTTGCATTGAATATTATCAAACTCTTTTTCTATGGCCTTGCCTTCCTCCAGATTCGAACCTCGGTACTAACCCAAAGACCACAAATGCCCTGCGCCCTACACCAACTTGTCACATCCAACGACTGTACGTCAAAACATCAATTATGAAAAATTAACTGTAATTTTCCTGTTTTCTCTCAACGGAAATGGAATATTTACATTTCCTGTCTTTGAAACGACATATTCGTTCTTAATATTCAGCGAGTAAGGATAAAATGGAAATTTCCGTTTATTCCGGTAAAACCTACGATTTCAACTTAAAATAGAAAATTTTCCGTTAAAAGACAGAAATTTCACATGTAGTCACAAATCATACATAATTACACATATATCACCTGTACCTACATTGATTTGGGGTTGTGCATATATAACGTTATCACTTTAGGGGGGATGAGGGTCTGGTGCATAATATCGTAAAATATCTCTAGGGGGAGGGGGGTTTGTCTTTTAATATCGTTATCATTTTTTATCCAACCAAAATTTTCTCTTTTTATTTGTAATTTGCTCTTTACATCAAAATTTTCTCTTTTTATTTGTAATTTGTTCTTTACATCAAAATTTTCGCTTTTCATTTGTAATTTGTTCTTTACATAAAAAAAATCTGCCATCTCTTTTAGTCTGTTATCTCTTTTTATGAAAATACAAAGTTATTATTAAAATCATTAAGTGATTATAAAACTATTTAATTCCAAAATATGAAATACCTCAACGTTTCGAATTACTATTCTTTTGCCATATGTGTATCATATATAATCCGCTGTTCGCGAAACCATGTGCGAACTATGTTTGAAATGATACTTGTGTTTACCAGTATAGAAAAGAGAGAGAATGTTGTGCACCTGTTCTTTTTAAAAAGTTCTGCTTCCCCGCCACTCTCCTTGCAGTTTTTGAATAGTAACTATTTCTTTTTTAAGTTTTTTTTTTATATAAAATTATTTTATATATAATAGTAATATTTTATTGACTTCTCTTCATTTGAATCAATAAAGTATGCAAATAATAAATGTATAGCCATATCTGTATATCACTGCATAGAAAAGAAAAAATTGCAACAATCAAAAGAATTTTTAGACATTGATAACGATATCATTGGGGCGGGGGGAGGGGGGTGTCGAGGAATGATAACGTATGATATCGTAAAGGGGGGGGGGACGTCTAAAATTACCAAAAGGTTGATAACGTTATATAAGTATAGCTCTTTTTTCAATTTATTTATTTGGAGATTAGCTCCACTTGCTGCTCACATTATTAGCCTACTACAGTAGAGCGCCAATTACCCGGACGCCGATTAACCGGGTTTTCCAATTAACCGGATATACCCCTTCCACGAAGGCCATCCCGCTTCTCGAAAAAATTTTAAGTGGACTTTTTTACTCGAGGTCGGGTAAATTCGCCTGGATTTCTTGAAAGTTAACCATTAAATGACCATTTCCTAACCCTGAAATAATAAAATCGCCAACAAATGCAAAGAGAGCAATGCATCAAGTCATCTGTTTCTAGAACTTAAGAAGTTTCATTTCTAACATGCGAGAGTCCCACGCATACATTTTCCCACGAAAATCCCTCTTTATCTTCAGATTCTTTGAAGGGGGGTCTCAAAAATGTTACTGTTGTCCCTGGTGTTGACTGAAAGAAGGACCCCTCACCGCTTTCGTTTGTTCGTACACTGTATGTATATATAAATGTAATAAGTTTATGTGTAATTTTATGTATAACTTTATACCAATTTTGAAGAAAATTTAAAAAAAAAGGGTAAAAAAAACTTCTAAATATGCCAATTGTAATATGCTAAAATGTGCACAACTAAAAGTGCCAGTCCCAAGCTTGGAAAAAGTGGGAACGGAAGTTACCTAAAAAACATTGCCATAGTCTTTTTAAGCTATCAAAGCCTGAGAGCTTATGCGTCCGCAGGTTCTGTATATATGTATGTATGTACGTACGTACGTACGTACGTAACGCGATAACTCTTGATAGAAATATCCGATTAGCTTCAATTTTTTTTTCTAGGTTCATTCTCATAAGGCGCTTCCCTGATTAGTTTTGGGGTTCATTGGTTAAATAGAAATGGCGGTACGGGGGCTGATTCCCCCTTAACTTAGATAAATGACTTTTTCATGCAGCATTAACAGATTTGCTTCAAATTTGGCATACCGGTTAATTTTGATAAGGCGCTTCCCTGATTAGATTTGGAGGTTCATTGTTTATGTATAAAGGGGAGATCTGGGGGAGATACCCCTCTTAATTTAGATAAATGGATTTCTTATCCGATTTGCTTCAAATTCGGTATACCGGTTTATTCTTATAAGGCGCTTACCTTATTAGATTTGGAGGTTCATTTCTTAGGTATAAAGGGAGGAGGGAACGGTGGGCTAACCCCCCCCCCCCTCCTTAATTTAGATAAATGGGTTTTCTTATCCGATTTCCTTCAAATTTGGTATACCGGTTTATTCTGATAAGGCGATTCCCTGATGAGATTTGGAGGCTCGTTGGTTAAGTATAAAGATATGAATAGCGGGGGGGGGGATAATCCCCTACTTAATTTATTTTTCGAAAGGCATTAATCTTTGGAGCAAGAGTATAATATACAATTTGCGTGAATAGACTGTGAGCTCAATGCCGCCAGTTCAACTGGGCATTTTTCTTTTTTTATTTTTAAGTTGTCCAATTATCCGAATTTTTCATTAACCGGATCCGTCTCGGTCCCGACCGGTCCGGATAATCGGCGCTCTACTGTATATGGTTTGTTACTGCACCGAACAAATTATTCCATAAGAGCAGGAATTCATCTCAAATTACGTTGATCGAAATCATGGGCGTGATCCAATTTTATTTTAAACATCCGCACCATTTGTTTTATATAATGTTAAGGGGACCCGGTAACCCTCTGAAGGACTTTGCAGACTATGGTTTACTGGTGTACATTTACTTAATATATACACATATTTCTGTAGGTAATACTTGGAAAAGCTGATTTTGACAAGAAAAAATTATTTTGTGGATAAACATTGAGAATTTAAATATTTTCTAAATTGAAGAATTTTAAAGTTTGCTGTTTTTTGACACATTACTGTGTTTACCCCTTTCACCAGCTGAGGATTTTCCTGTATTTTTAAAAGAATGATTGTAAATCCCAGAATATTTATTATTTTTTTTTAATCGCAGTTTAATTCTATAATAGCTTTAATATCACTTCTTTCTATATATGGTTCAAAATAAGATTCTGTTTAAGATATTTTTGTCTACAGCGATTTTAACATGATATCTAGAAACAGAAAAATCCGGGCCAGCCGGTTAAAGGTGTTAAAACACTAAAATTTCTACAAATATTTGTCAAATCACTCCATTATTTTTTTATATCCTCAATATGGCGTACTTAATAAAATTAGGGATCGATTTTACAATTAATGAATTTGTCTATGAAAAAAAAAAAAATATATATATATATATATATACAAGCACAGACAAAAACGCAGCAAAAAACATAATTTCTTCTACGTTTCGATTTTTTTTTTCATTATATTGTAAAAATTATCTCTAATTTTATTAAGTAGGCTATATTGAGGGTACAAAAAATAACGGAGTGATTTGACAAATATTTGCAGAAGTTTTAGCGTTTTAAACACAGTAATGTTCTAAAAAAAAAGCAAACTTAATTTTTTTTTAATTAAAAAAAAATTAAAATTCTCAAACCCACCAAATGACTTTTTTTGTTGTCAAAATCCGTTTTTAGCTCACAGACTATCAAAGCCTGAGAGATAATGTGCCCGCTGGTTCTGTATGTATGTATGTATGTATGTTTGTATGGACGTACGTATGTACGTAACGCGATAACTCTTGATAGAAATATCCGATTGGCTTCATTTTTTTTTTTTAGGTTTATTCTGGTAAGGCGCTTCTCTGATTAGTTTTGGGGGTACATTGGGTAAGTGTAATGGGGGCTAACGGTGTACTAATCCCCCCTTTAGTTTAGATAAATGATTTTCTCATGCATAATTATCCGATTTGCTTCAGATTTTATATACCGGTTTAGTCTGATAAGGACATTTCCTGATTAGATTTAGAGGTTCATTGGTTAAGTATAAAGGGGAGAAAGGGGAGCTACCACTCCCCTTAATTTAGATAAATCGGTTTTTTATGCAGAATTATTCGATTTGTTGCAAATTTGGTATACCGGTTTATTATGTTAAGGAGCTTCCCTGATTAGATTTGGCGGTTCATTAGTTAAGGATAAAGGAGGTAAAAGGGACTAGCCCCCCCCCCCCCTTAATTTAGATAAATGTTTTTTTTTTTTTCTTTTTTTGTCATGCAAAATTATTCGATTTGCTCCAAATCCGATATACCGGTTCATCATGTTAAGGAACTGACTTGATTAGATTTGGAGGTTTATTGGTTAAGTATAATTGGGGAGAACGGGGGCTACTCTCCCCTTAATTTAGATAAATGGGTTTTCAAGCAGAATTATTCGATTTGATTCAAATTTGATATACCGGTTTATTCCGATATCGCGCTTCCTTCATTAGATTTGGAGGTTCATTGGTTAAGTATAAAAGGGGGAAAGGGGGGGAAGTCCTCTCCTCTTAATTTAGATAAATGTGTTTTCATGCAAAATAACCTAATTTACTTAAAAAAAAATTTCTATGTTCATTCTGATAAGGATCTTTCCTGATAAGATTTGAAGGTTCATTGGTTAAGGATAAAGGGGGAGCTAATAACCCCTCAATTTAGCGAAATAGTTTTTTCATGCAGAATAATCTGATTTGCTTCAAATTTGGTATACAGCTTTATTCTGATAACGCGTGTCCCTGGTAAAATTTGGAGGTTCATTGGTTAAGTATAAAGGGGGGAAACGGGGGCTAATCCCCCTCCATTTATTTTTTGAGGGGCTTTATTCTTTGAAATAAGTGTATAATATACAATTAGTGTGAATAGCCTGTGAGCTCAATGCCATCAGTTAAACTAGGCACTTTTCTTTTTATTCTAAGCCTTACATATAATTATATGTGTATAATAAGAAAATGTACTTCAGTAAAAAAATTCTTTAAAGTTCTTCTAAGGGTACCGAGTCCCCATAACAATGAAGTATGTTAATTTTGAAACTATTTCCCTCATTTTATAATCAGACTGAATTTTTGTGTGTGCATCAAATCAAACACATTTGTAATGATATTCGATGAGGTAATAGCTTCATAAGTGTAATTTCCATCCAATGAATCTAAAAAATATGTATATATATATATATATATATATATATTATATATCTCAATATAATAAAACGCAGTATAACGCATCCGGGGCGAACCTATCAATCTTACCAGTCTCCGTTAAGCTATCCCACCCCTGATGCGTGACGTCATTCGCGGAACAGAAGAAAAATAGCAATAGGCGTGAAGAACAGTTTAACAATCCTTCCCCTTCGTTCTTTCGGATAGGGAGATACCTATTTATTAATCAATATGCATATAAAAAAAATTGGAGGGGGGCGGGGGGGGGGGGGGGTAAACGATAAAAATACAATTTCAAAGTGTTATTTAAAAAAAAAAAAATCAGTATTATTTCAATAGTTTCAGCAAACTTTTTAATTATGCAGTTTTATTGCATATTCGTTAAATTTTTGTTTTATTAAGAAATCTTAATTTTTTTATAGTATATTAGCCGGAAAACCCGGTTTACCCACAAATACTGTAAATGCTAATTGTGTGTTTATTAGAACATAAACTAGCCGTACTTTGCTCATCTAAACACTTCCATATTGTCAATTATTTTTTATCAGTTTTTCAAATTTTAAGTGAAAAACACAATTTTTATCTACTGTCCTAGGACGGGCATTAACACTAGTATATATATATCGTACCATAACTTGATTGAAAACATCTCTTAATTTAACACAGTTTTTTTTATTTTTATGTATAACAAACATGAATTACTCTGAAAATGTGCAATGAAATACATTTAAAAAATGTGTTTTCATTGGTTAGTTTTAGCAGCCTTTTTCAGTTTTGAAACGATTTTCCCACTTTTTTTAACCAGGATGGTTTTTTTTTTTTTTTTTTTTTTTTTTTTTTTTTACCTTTTTATCCTACCGATACAAAAAATATGATAAAGCTCTATCTGTTTTGATAAAAATATTATTTAATCCATTATTTACATAAATATTTTTAACACATTCTAATTGACAATAGCATTATTATACAAATATTTTCAGCTGAAACATCTTTAGCATTGATTAAAGGAATTATTAGAAAAAATGCAGAATTAGAAAGAATGCTGTCCATTATTAATATTCTTTATATAACTTATACCACATTCAAATAAAAGGCTATTCATAGTCCAAGAGCCGACTGCACAAAAACCTATGCTATCAAGCACAAGAAAAAAAACCTTTATTTTATGGAAGAGTAGAAGTAGGGGAATCTAATGATCTATGTCTGCCGGAAGTGAAGTGGTGCATAAGCCAAAAATTAATACGACCAGTGGTTGTTTATCATTGTTTTTAAACTAAGAAATCATCATTGTTAAACGACTCGTAGGTTTATCATTGTGTTTGTCCTACAAACAAAGGTATGAAAAAACATGGAGGATAGTTGTAGGACAAACACAATGATAAACCTTCGAGTCAACCACTGGTGGTATTAATTTTTGTCTTATGCACCGCTTGACTTCCGGCAGACATGGATCATTAGATTCCCCTACTTCTACTCTTCCATAAAATAAAGGTTTTTTCTTGTGCTTGATAACATAGATTTTTGTGCAGTCGGCTGTTGGACTACCGCTTCCATTTTTTAAGCAAGTTATCTTCAGTGAAAACCTTCTTAATAATCACTAATCTTCATTTTTCTAAATATACATATGAAGAAAATACTTAATTTTTGTTTCAAATAATGCATAATTTTCGATTCTATTTTTTTTTTGAGAAGTTCAATTGTTTTATATAAATTTAGAAATACCGCACAAATATGTGCAATTAGGGACACAAATACGAGGAAAATCCGGATATTTTTCCGACTGTTGGTGGTAATTGTAGAAATTTCTTTTTTCAAATGCGTTATGCGTTTTCCAATTTGTTCATTTAGGCATCGTGTTTCACCTTAATAAACTGTAAAATTTTGTACAGTGTTCTGAATGTGTTGAAATGTGTTTTGTTTTCTATGCTGGAGATATCATCTTTCGTTTTTGTTTCTTTTTTTTTTCTTTTTTTTTATGTTCGCTTACGACTTAATGTAAAAATATTATATTTCGTGTTGCATTAATAAAGAAATCAAGCACTAAAGATGCAAATATATCTATTTTTTTATTACTCACTAGTCAGGATTAACCCTTTATGTACTGAATTATGAATTTATGAAAATTTTATCTTCTAAAGCATTTTTCGTGAATTGTTTAAACTACATTACAAGATTTACATAATCATTTAATAAATTTCAGAAAGATTTTAGAAGGATTGGAGGATTTAGAAGGATGAAATAAATTTGAATTTATAAGGATTTTGTGCAATATTCATAACACCACTCATATCTTTTATTTTAAATATTTTTCTTAGTATTATTAGGAAATATACAAATATAATGTTCTTACAATAGAAATATATAAATATATCCAAATTGGAAAATCCCCCCCCCCCCCCACACCCAACGCCAAGAAAGCTGAAAAGATGCAAGGGCAAAGGAATCATCCTTTTAAAAATATTTTTCTTTTTTGTAACCAATAATGCTTTTGGAACAAGATAAAGTAATGCATCTATAACTCATTTTAACTGTATTACAACTAAACGATGTATTAAATGACAATGTATAACAAGTTATTTTGATGGTACTTTTAAGTACCGCCAATAAATAAAAGGCTAAACATCCAAGAATAATCTCTCTTGTCTGGAATTTCTATTCAAAATTTTAATTCAATATTGTTTAGTAATTAAAAAACAGATAAAATGAATCACCTATATTTTCTGTAAAACGCCGTTAGATGTGAGTATGAGATGTATAAAAACTTTTTATGACGATATTACAAATTAAAGATTTGTGGATAATAACTAGATTAAATATTGTATTAATAACTATTATATATAGAAAATCTATTATAATACATTATTTACGAATACTTTAAATATTAACATATTTAAACTTCTATAATGTAACATCAGTTGCATAAGTTTATGCAGTTTTGGTTTATTTCAAAGTAACAAAACGTCGAAAGATGTGCAATTAATAATTGTGATGTTTAGATGTTGACATCTTGTCTTAATGTAAAAAAAAAAAAAAAAAAAAAAAAAAAAAAAAAACAGCAAAACTTATATTTGATGAAAGTTTCGTATTTTATATATATATATATATAAACTAGCAAAGCTAAAAGAGTAAATTTTGTTCTTAAAATATTTCGCACTAGAAGTAAAAAAAAAAAAAAAAAAAAAAAAAAAAAAAAAATAATAATAATAATAATAATAATAATAATTTCTCGGTTTAGAATGTGTATTGTAACATTTAATCTAGTAGTTAAGTAATCACATAGTATAATACCTAATGTATCTATCATAAAACTTTTAAATATTAAAAAGTGATAAAAAATATCAAAATTCTATTATTTTTTAAAGTGTATTGATCCGGTTAGTAAAATATTGGAATTCATAGATTTAAAAATAAGTTCTATTTCAGACTTATTTCCAAGTATTCTAGGTATTTCTAGAATTAGTTCTAAGAAAAAAATTCTTAAATAATAATAGAAAATATAATATAAATGGATTTTTAAAAATAAATAATTATTTTTCTTTGTATAGGTCTCCTTCGAAAATAACACTGCTAGTGCACGGACTTAAGAAAGATAATTATGGCACTTATCTAGTTAATTTTTCCAGAAACTCACTTTAGATATCGCATAAAATGTTTCGAAAAACAACTATGCATATGCAGTTTAAGTAAATTACTAATTCCAGTACTAATGATTGTTGCTGTTACGAGATTAATTAATTCACATTATACGGGGCAACCTTTTTGCTTTTCTTAATCTACAGATTTATAAAAGCAATCTCTGAACAGAGCACAGAATAACTTGATTATGCAAAGCATAGAATCAATTATGCGTTGTTATGCATCATTAGCAATGTTTTTCATTGATAAAATAAGAACTGCTTATCTTCGAATACCGGCAATTATCAGTTGCGAATTCCCCAAATCTAATGGATTTTCTATACGGTCGAAGACATAGAAATAAATGGTACACTTTTATATTATGAATAAATCTGCTCGATTGTTGTAATTTCGAAATTTTCTTTTGATATATAGATAACTTTTGTTTCCTGTAGCATGCTTTTTAACTTCGTAAGCTTTAAACCTTTTAATTTGTTTTGTACGCTTAAATGTTGAAGAAATTTAATTGATTTAATTTATTTGAAAAACAACAACGAATAATCATGTTCTCAGTATAGATTATGAAATACTTTCGAACATATTGAGAATGCTGTATCCGAAATTTTTCGTGTGTCCCTGTAAATACTATGCACTTTATTATACAGGAATTAACTTGTAGTACACCTCAACAACGTACATCAATTTCATTATATGTGAAATAGTTTAACATAATTAAAATAAGGCGCAAACAGGGTTCCCCCTATACCATTATGGAACGGCATTATTTGTGTGGCTTTTGATATCAATTGATTTTTTGTACATCAGTTTCATTGTATGTGAAATTGTTTAACATAATTAAAATACGGCGCAAACAATATTTCCCTATATGCCATTATGGAACGATATTATTTGTGCGGCTGTGTAAAGGCATATTAAATATTCTTTCCGCCGCATATTCCACAGAATGTATATTTCAGTGTACTTCATAAATGCATATAAATTTAATTATTTTCGAAACGGTGTAACATCATTAAATCTGGTGGATTTTCTATACGGTCGAAGATATAGAAATAAATGGTGCATTTCATATTATGAACAAATCGATTGTTGACATTTAGAAATTTTCTTTTGAGATATAGATAAGTTTTGTTTTATTTAACATGCTTTTTAACTTCGTAAGCTTTAAACCTTTTAATTAGTTTTGTACGCTTAAATTTTGGTGAAATTTAATTGATTTAATTTACTTGATAAACAACAACGAATAATCATGCACTCAGCATAGATTATGAAATACTTTCGAAAATATTGAGACTACTGTAACAAAACTTCACAGTTTATTAAGGTGCAAGATGATGTTTAAATACACAATTTGAAGAACGCATAACGCATTTGAAAAACCAATTTCTGCAATCACTATAAATAGTCGGGAAAATATCTGATTTTTTTTTTTGTGCAGACCTGTATATGATCCACAGATTTGCATGTATAGTACGCTAAAAGTTATTAATTCAAACACATTTGAAAATTCCCATTCGGCAATTTCCGTCAATAAACGGAAATGTACTTGAGAACTTTTGTGCAGCCCTATATATGATCTATAGAATTTGAACACACAAAATAATATGGAAAAATAGTTACGTTTTTAAATGCGTACCACAACTCAAAACGCTCTTCTAGCAATTATTGTTCATACACCAAAATATTTTCAACTAAATGTGGCCAAATTCTTTTGTGTGTCCCTGTAAATAAATCATAATTTATAGATACAGTAAACGCCTTGTAGTACACCACAGAGATATATAAAAATTACAATATGCTTAAATTAGTGTAATACCGTTAAAATACACCGCAAAAGATTTTTCCCACAGACCGTAATGGAACAGAATTCTCTTGAGTGTCCCCGTAAAAAAATTGTAATTGCTACATGCTTTATTTTAATACCGAATATGTCACAGTAAACAATATCATATATCAATTTCATGGCAGTCTGACTATATTTATGCGTGCCAAAATCAGACAGACGTACAGACAAACAAACCGAATTCATAAACAATTTTCGGCTATATTGGAAAGTGCTAAAAAGATGCAAAAGAATGTTTTCCAATTTATTTATTGCTCAAACCATGACATGGATGCTACTTACTAACAAAAGCGAAAAATTTACTTGATACAGAAAATTAGCACTGTGAAATTCACAAAATAAGAAACGTTACATTCTTTTCCCATGGAATGTTTCCTTGAGATTGAAGCATATATTAGCCCTGAATATTAAAACGTTAAATTCTATTCACAAGGAATATATAATTGAGAGGCCAATATTAACTATGAATCTTAGCACTTTACATTCTTTTCACATGGAATGTTTTTTGAAAGCCCTGCATTAATCAAGAATCTAAAGACATTACATTATTTTATCATGGAACGTTTCCTCTAAAGGCTTATATTATCCATAAATCTTAACACTTTACATTCTTTTCAAATGGATTGCTTCTTTGAGAGGCTTATATTAACCGTGAATCTTAGAACTTGACATTCTTTTACATGGAATGCTTCCTTCAGAAGCATATATTAAATATGTATCTTAAAACGTTAAATTCTTTTCACAAGGAATGTTTCCTTGAGAAGGCTATATTAACCATTAACTTTAACATATTGTATTTTTTTCACATGAAATGTTTCTCTTGAGAAATCTATGTTAATAATGAATTTTAACACGTTATGTTCTTTTAACACTGAATGTTTCTTTGAAAGGTGTATATTAGTCATGAATCTAAAAATATACTATTTTAAATCCGAATAAAATTATATATTTGTTTATCAATTTTTTACTCCTATTCTACACAATATTGTGATTTAATCTTTGAAAGTTCCTAAAAAATATTCTTCCAACATAATTGTATAAAACATAAAATAACGGGAAGCCCATATTTTCTCAAAGGATATCGGCATTTGGCATCTCCTCTCCGCCCTATGCTACTGGCTATAGATATTTCAATTACTTTTTTTTCTACTTGTTGTTAGCAGGAATTTTTTTTTCAACTAATTCTTCAAATGTACTGCAAAGATATATGTAAAATTTTGAGAAAGATTAACGAACAATTATTTTTTTTTATGAATTACATTTTGAATACATGTTGTTAATGATGTAATTAAAATCATCCTTAAAATATTCTTACAGAAAAGTCCTATTTTAAATATTAAAATCTTATTTAAAATTTTCATGGTTATAAAACTACAAAAAATGTATGATAAATTTACTTTATTAAACAAAAGTAAAAATTTGAACCAATTTAATATTTACTATGCCCTTTATTAGAGGACAAAAATAAAGATTTACTTTGCAGAAGATATTTTCTTTCTAAATGATGATTTAGCGTTGAATTCGTATGAAAATTAGATTAAATATTTGACAATTCCCCTACAATAATTTTCATCCACAAAAGGATATATTGAAAAAAATGCAAAAATTTTTAATCTTTAAAATATGAACTATTAAAATTCACATGAAATTTACTAATCGTTGATCATCTTAGCTTCTTTTATTTCACTCAATGTCGTTTCAAAAAGCAAATACATTTCAATGAAATTAAAGAAATATCGAATTGAAAGTTTTTCTAATCTACATGTCAATAACATAGAATTAATTATTTGAATCCAATCTTTTGATAATTCTTTGAATACATATTTAAATCAATAAGAAAAGCAAACTTTTTAAGCATGCTTCAGTTATATCTTCTTTAAGCGATAACTTTCGGATTACTTTGAAAATTAAATTATTGAAATTTTAATAAAAGATATGTATCTTTTTTTAATTTTAGATATACTACGCGTGCGATAAAATGGCAAAATTAGAATAAAAATATTTTATTAAAAGAGAATTCTTATTAACATACTTCGATGATCAATTATTTGATTGTAACAGTCTTCAAATAACTTTTTCCAGGTAATCTAAATTTTCAGGCAAATTAAATTATTAAAATTTAGCGAAATGTAATTTTTTCTTTAGTACGCTTCTAAAACTCTAGGAACATCATATTAACAGTATTATGTTTAACCCTTTAGTGCGCAGCTTTTCATATATGCAAACAACGCTGTTTTGAATTTAATAGATTTTTTTTATTCGCATATACCCAATTCACAGAAGAAAATTAAAATAGCAATATTTGCTTTAATTAAAAAACAGACATTCCGTATTTAAATAAAGCGAAATTAACATTTGAAACTTTCTGGTGCAAAGTCAGATTCTCTGAACCACATAATTTCTAGAACGTATTCTATTATGGGAATTAAAGGGTTAAAGATTAAGTTTTAAAAAATAAACAATTATATAAAATAAGGTATTTGGAGACATACTTAGTATTTACTAATTTGCATTATTTTATCGTAAAACAGCCACACGACAGTAGTTATTACTTGTATTGCATATGTGCAACAGAAGAAAAGATTGACGTATTATATGAAAAATGTATCTCTGATTTTTTTTTTTTTTTCATTATTTTTCCTGTGTAATAAACCGTTCAGAGAATCATATAAAAAAATTTCGAATCAAAATAAAAAATCGCGCATTTAAAGGTTAATACATGTTTTATTGAGTATAAAACGTTACTTTTTTGGTATATTTTTATGTTTTGAAAGTTTTACATAATAGAATATTCTACATATAGGGGAGACTAGGGACGGTTGACCATACGGGAGTCTTGACCCACCCATAAATTTACATATTTAAAAGAAATTCAGGGTTTTATCAATAAGTGTCAACCAAAGCTACTGGAATGCTCAAACAATAGTCTTCATTTCATAGAGATAACCGAAATAGGTGTGGAAAAAATCAATTGTGAGGCGTTTTCAACCTAAAAGTTGTGTTTTTTAGAAAATTTTTGTAAGCTTTTTTGAAGTAAATTATATCATAGAAATTTAAGTACGTACGTTTAAAGTAATGCAGAAATATCGAGCTTTCATTCCATGCACAAAAACTGTACAGTGAGTTAGTCTTACTATAATAATGTGGTATTCTTTAGAAAAGGTCTATGTAGGGAGACTTGATCCAGTCAATGTGAGGGAGGGTTGACCAGATGCTCAAGGTGCTTAATTAAGTGGTTATGGAAATATTTTTATTATACACTGTGCATAATGAAAAGTTAATGGTATATACATAAAAGAGTGTAAATTTTTTTCTGTAAAGCTTCAGTAAAATGGTGTGATCGAAAAGAAAATGTTTAAAACTGACCATAGAAAAATGTGAAAAATTGCTAGAAAATGGGATAGTTGATAGGAACTTCTTTCCATTTAAATATTGCTTACAATAGGTAAATAGAAACAGTCGGAAAGAATAGAAAGGACTAAAAAGGATGAAAGCAGCACTCTTAACCCTTTCAGGGGCAATGGTACGTTTATAAAACCACTTAATTTTAAATCCGAAACATCACAGTGGCACCAGAATTTTGCTAAAATCTTTTCATTTAATATGTATGTGAAATATAGCCTTTTTCTTATTTCCATATAAATTTGTTCATAAATTCCGATGCCAGTCATTTATTTCAACATTTTAGTGCTCAAAGTACTTTTCCCCTTAAAGGTTTAAATCATGTTGTGCTCATGCGGTTACAAAAGAACATAGCATCGATCGAAAAACTTTAGGAAGGTATGTAGAAAATTTTCACCAGGGTGAATACAGTGAGATGAAGCCAAACTATGTGACAACTAGAGCTGTCAGATCAAGTGTCACAAAAAATGGACAAGGAGATTAAAAAAAAGCGGGACAGTAATCCGGATATAATAACATGAAACACTATGAAAACGGAGCCTGTCTCTAACACAGTGGTTCCCAACGTGGGGCGTACGCCCCACCGGGAGGCAATTTCATCTTCTAGGGGGGCAATTCCAAAATTTCTTACTCACTCATTCCCTATCAGTTTAATTTGTCTTTTTGGGGAAAAAGTAATGCTATAGACTAAAAATAAATGAAATACAAGCAAAATTTAAGAAAGCCGCTTTTTTACTAAATCTTTAAAATATTCTCTATCGAAATTTTAAAATAGATTAGAAATCAGAATAATTATTATTTAAAATTACTAGGGGGCTCTGCCCCCTACGAGCTACGCTCGCCAACCCCGTTTAGGCACACCAAAATCCAAAAAGCACGCTAATTTGATCGGCTTTAAAAATATTGAATTAAAATTTAAAAAAACAGTAGCGATCTCTCTGTAAACGGGTTTCCATTCGTTTTCCTTGGATTGGGGATTTTTAAGGCCAAATCTGCTGCTGTTAAGAGATGCAATGGCCGTTTTCGTATTTA
This sequence comes from Maratus speciosus, assembly GCA_963932465.1. Taxonomy (NCBI): domain Eukaryota; kingdom Metazoa; phylum Arthropoda; class Arachnida; order Araneae; family Salticidae; genus Maratus; species Maratus speciosus. The sequence continues at coordinate 367,641,023 of OZ010794.1, read as the reverse complement.
ATTTAAAAAAATTAGTTAAGCATTTGAAAATAAGCTAATGTAAAATGAATTAAGAAAACAGTGTCATTGTCTCCTGGTATTTTTTAACAGCGCTATAAGGTAGTTCTTTTAAATAATTCTTTTTAAATGTATCGTTTCAAATCTGACGTAATTCACACCAAAGTTTTATTTCTCTTATTAATATTCACGTGAAAATACTTTTGTTGTTAGAAGTAAATATTATTTGCGCTGTGTTCGAATTCACGATAATAGTTGAAAAGATTATCTCAAAATATCTCGCGCAAATATATTTTTCAATTTAAATTGTTTTGCTATATTTTTTGCCATTTTAAATATGACGTAATTTCCTCAAATTACAAGTTTTAACGCATAATAATGATTTTTTTTTATTTTAAGATTTTATTTCTCTTTTAAAATTCAAGTGCAAATATGGTTCGGCACAGATGCCATATTGGCGCAATTTTTTTCTGACGCCAATTTCATATACGCAACGGGTACTTAACTGGTGCTAAAGTGTCGTTATTTTGCTTGATACGGTAACCCGGATGTTGTTGTTTATGCTATTAATGTTTCGCAACAACAACTGGCAACAGTTTAAATTAATAACATTTTCTAAAATTTGTAAAAGATATCTCTCGAAATGCTGAAAATTGGAATTTAAAATTGAAATAAAACCTCAAAAAATGAGTCAAATAAGAAAAATAAATGCAATCTGAACACCGGGAACTTATAACGTATAAAATGATCTAAAAATGATTAAATTCTCATGTATAGTTTTTGCTCCAATAAAACTTTTTTAATTGAACGATTTTGTCCAACTTTAGCTTTAAATATCTCTTAAAATAATTCTTCGATTTGAAAACTGTCTGCATCAGCGTGTTTATCAATCATTTCTCTATAATACCACCGATTTTCATATTTTTGTATGTAACAGTTTTTTTTAATATTAACGATGAAAGGCCATGCTTAAGCATTCAAATTGGATGCGATCTACCCGGAATATCTACGCAGATTTTCATTGGTCCATTTCCAAATCAAAACTTTTTTTTATACATAGAAGGATTTTGATATCTATAAAAGTATTGAAACTCACTATAATTTTTCTGGTGGTGATTTTTAAAATTTTTCGTAACGTTTTTTATTATTTATTGAATGAGTTTTCTACTTCTATTTGCGAAGACAATTAACGATATTGGAGAAAGGGAAAATACAGAGAATGTATTATGCGGAATAATGACCATTTAAATTTGATAATGATGATAATATTGAAATACTTCTTTTTTATTGTGTTATCCACAGAAAGAAAAATCGGTGTCCAAAGATTTTACACCAACTCTTAATAAGTTAAAAGAATGCATTATCAAAAGTATGAATTTATCAGTTTTAACTTAAATGTAAGTGTATTTTAAGATATTTGGTGAAGATAAAAATGCAGACCGTATAACACTTTTCTTTAACATTGAATTAAGTTGGAAAAGTACAACAAATCTCGTTTTGGCATGTAAGAAAAGATGTATAACCTCTTTGCATTTTTAAAATTATGTAAAAACACATTTGTGGTAAAAGATTCACCTCTTTGACAAGTTAAAAAATGTGAAATGAATAGCTATTGTTAACCCCTTGGGGACGAGCGACTGGTATTCGTGCCGCGTAAAATGCTCAGAATCAGGGGTTACTCTTACCAGTAAATTTTGCCTTATTTAATCCGAGTATTTTCCCGATTCAATTAGGCAAAAATTTTTGTTTTAAAAAACAGGTGATTAAAGATTAAAAATTTTGTAAAAGACGCTCGTCCCGAAGAGGTTAAGGCACTATTGCACTCCCACCGTGTGAAAAGAGTTCACTTTTTAAATAATAAGAGACATGATTTACATATTACAGGGGGGGGGGGGGGGCATAGTAACTTTACAGATGCTTTGGTGGGGCGTGGCCGAAAAAAGGTTGGGAACCACTGCTCTAATAGAACAGTGCCTTAAATGTTAAAATTTTATTTTCCCTGCTGTACAATTATACCTGCTCAGGCAAAATCCTATTTAAAACAAAATTTTTCTCCTCTGACTTGCGATTGCGTCTTAACAGGTTTGTTTAAGCCTCATATTTTAAAAAATATTTTTTTGTAATAATTAAAGCATGTAGAATAAAGTTATTTTGCTTTTTTGAAACTGATTTTGTTTCTTTTCACAAATAGTGCAATATAAAATAAAGTGGATCAAGCCTCCCATATAGTGGGTCAACCCTCCTGTATGTGGGGAGCCTTGACCCATTATTTTTTCATGATTAAAATCAATCATTTTTCAAATTTCTTATGTGTTATGTAGTAATTTTATTTTGATAACTTATTGTATAACGAATAAAATGATATATAAAACTTTATTCTACGTTCAATATTTAAAAAATAAAAAATCATTTTGTAAAAAGTGGGTCAACCCTCCCTAGTCTCCACCTATACGAAGACGTGAGTTTGAAAACTCGTCTTCTCCAAAGAAAACTAGTCGGGTGTGCCAATCCCAAAACTTTCTTCTATCTCATACATGTTAATACTCTAAAATTCGCTAGCACAATGCCAAAATTAAATGGCAATCTATGGCCATGATGAGGATTTTAAAGATATGACAATCCGTGCTCTAGTTAGTGAAATATGACTATCGCTAAAATCATGTAAATCATGCAAAATCTAGCATAGCAGCGCCACCTATAGGGAACGAAAACCTAATCAGCAATAACTTGAGTTAACGTCTAACTGAATCTAAATTTGATGAAAATTCGTCCATTAGTTCTTGAGATAGAGCTATTTTGGAAACCCTGAAAAATGCAGCATAGCAGCGCCACCTGCCAGTCGATTTACCCCAAAACATTATCAGCACCAATTCATATCGAGGACTAACTGAATCTGAAGTTTTATGAAAATCCGTGCATTATTTCTTCAGATAGAGCTATTGTGAAAATTACATTTTTTAACAATTTCTAATATAAAAATAACTGTTAATCCTCAGCAAATTATACATTTTATGAAATTTACATTCATTCTCATCAAAAGAGAAGTTTAGTATAAAAAAAAATGTATACTTCCTTAAAAGGATTCTCATATTTTTCTTCACCAACAAGCAAATCTGATAGGCACATTAATGAAGTTGGATTTATGAATAAATGAGTTAATCATTTAGTGCGCAGTTTTGCATATATGCAAACAACAGCGTTTTGAATTTAATAGATATTTTTATTCGTATATACCTGATTCACACCAGCAAATTAAAATAGCAATATCTGCTTTAATTACTAACAGACATTCCTTATTTAAATAAAGCGAAATTAACCATTAAAACTTTCTGGTGTAAAGTCAGATACTTTGAACTACGTAATTTCTAGAACGTATTCTATCATAGGAATTAAAGAGTTAAATGTTAAGTTTTATAAAATAAATAATTATATAAAATAAGGTATTTGGAGACATACTTATTAAAGTATTTACTAATTTGCTATATTTTAGAGCAAAACAGTCACACGACAGTAGTTTTTACTTGTATTGCAGATGTGCAACAGAAGAAAAGGTTGACGTATTATATGAAAAATGTATGTCTGATTTTTTTTCTCATTATTTCTCTTTTGTAATAAACCTTTGAGAGAATCACATTTATTTTCTTCGAAACAAAATAAAAAATTGCGCACTTAAGGTTTAAATTTGCAGAAATTACTATTTATATGATGAAGAAACGAACAACGTTTTCTTATTTTCTGTAAAAAGTGAACATCTTAAATTATAATCGATTCCTTCCTCAAAACAATCTTTCATAATTCTCGTGTCCTTGAAAATCAGCTTAAATTAAAATTTGACACGGTTATCTGAAAGATATGATGCTTTTACAGGAAAAGAAGGAAGCACTGCTCTATTGATTTCTGTTTGAATAACAACACATTTTAATTATATTTGCTTACGAAAGAAGGGACTTCGTGAATGCAGAGTTTGTGATGAAAAATGGATAGAATTACTAACGTCATTTTCATACAAAGTGCGATTATGACTCGCACACAATCGCAGAATAAAAATTTCCAAAATATAAGCTGGGTATTTCCACGAGCACTTGTCATGTGGCAGATACTATGTTTGTTGGCCACTGTTATTTTATAAAAGTTTGTCTTCGCCTTTTTCAATTAATGAGATATCGCCCATAAAATAAGTCACATTTTTCCGTTCTAAAATACTGGAAGTCAAAATCATAGTATGTGACTTACACGACAAGTGCTCGTGGAAATGCCCAGCTAATATTGGTTGACTAAAAACAAAAGAAAATATTCATTTCGCATTAGATCCCTAAAAAAATACTAATAAATAAAGGTTCAAATTAAAAAATATCCTAATGACGCTATATTCCGATTGGCACCACATGAATAAGTAGTCGCCGTCAATGCCAGACATAAATCTGCAAATATCACTGACTTTCTTTTAAAATAGCGTTCTAATTCTACTGGAAAAATACAATACGGTTTCTGTTCCGTTTCATTTTAATCCAAATAGCCTTAAAATTACTTGAAATAGTATAAGTATTTTTTAAGTGGGTAAAAGAGTTATTTTTAATTTTTCATACATGATAATAAATATAATTGTCCATTTGAGAAAGAATGAGCCCAAGTCCGAAGACTGGTTTAAAAGTCGAACCCTAGCCCGTATTGGTCTCGGGCTGAGCCCGCCTCATCTCTAAAAGAGAAGCACGGTGGTTCAGGTTTTAATATTTAGTAATTTTACAATTACTTTTTCTACTTCGTATTTGGGTTTTCTTGTTAAAAAGCATAAAAAAATCATAATATATAAGCTTAAAAATATCCCGAAACAATCAAAACATAATTACCACACTGTAAAAAAGGACAAATGTTTCAATCTAGTTATTATCTTTCGATCTACCAAAATATATTATAATCTTTTCCTAGTTACACGCTACTCCAAAAAACGTTTCTTTATCTTCAGAAGCCGCTGAAACCAATTGATTTGGGAGATCTTCTTATTATTTTGCGCGTTTCTGAAATAAAAATTTCTTTTGTTGACTGTAATTTTTTAAAATATTTCCGAGTACATTGTATAGTGCATTATTTACATTTCTCTACACGGAATATAGGTTTGTTTTATGCTATGAACTCTCAAGTAAGCATCTTCAACTGCGTAACAAAATTTATGCATGCAAGAGTAACAAAAAATGTTGATTTTAATATTAACGCTATTATTTTTAATACTAATGTTAATGCAATTAATTTTTAAATTAATGTTAATAGTACTAGGTTTAATGTTAATGTTAATTCTAATCAATTTAATTTTAATGTTAATGCTGTTAAATTATTATATTTGTTGAAAATGAAATGTTCTTGAGACTTGACAGTGTTAAACAATTTAAAACTGATTAATACATTGTAAAAACTGTTCTAAACGTTTCCCAAAATTAGGCCACAAAAAAAAAACAGACTTTTGTTTCAGAAACGATTTTTTACATCTCCAAAATCTAACATCCAATTTCTAGCATTTATGAAGATAAAAGAATGCTTTTTAAAGTGTTTGGTGAGTTGGAAAAAATTATATCATATTTTCTTTAACTTTAAGAAAGGTGAGAACCATATTAGCAAAAAAATTGTCTTTTTTTACAATGCACGATGTATGTAATACAGATCTTAAAACTATATTTAAAAAAAAATTTAAATGACGAAAATGCGCCAAATATGAAAAGAAAAACTGGAAAAGAAAAGTCTGGGGGTCCCTGAATGTTAGGTATAAGTAAATGACTACGTAATGACAGACTTAATGCAATGTATTACTTGCAAATTTTCGGCTATTTTTCTGATGCAAGAACATTTAAAACCTAAAACAAAATTTTTTTTATCTTATTCATATTTAACTTATTTATACTTTTTTTAAAAATATTCTATTAGAAATTCATTATAAAATCACAAATTATCAGCCACTTCTATATTTGGTAAAAATATATATTTTTAAAAGTTTGATAAGCATGTTTCTATTTCACATTCAAAAATTCTTACATAAAAGTTTCGTTCATAATACTTCAACAAAAAACTCCCCCCCCCCCTTTTTTTACATCAAAACATATAGCTTAAGCTTTAAATTACGAGAACCATTTGCCAATATTTTCCTTTAGCTTTTCTACCATTACTTTAATGCATATTAAAGGAAAATTACGTTCAGTATATTTGAGTATATTCTGTGAAACTTGTTAATATTTTATATCGAAAGGCTTTAAACTTGCACTTAACTTATTCGTGTTATTTTTTCTTGTGTCGTAAAGTTATTTTTGGCTCCATAAAACCTGAGATTTATAATGCTCTAAGGCAACGTTGGAATCTTATATTTTTTTATTCTAAAAATACGAAAAAATCTTTCGGAGAAACAGGAATGTTTTATGAATATAACGCTAAGTTCAACGGCATGTATAAAAAAAGTTTAAATTATTATGGGTTAAGTTAAAGCTAGTTAAGTAGCTTGGAGAATAACAGATGGATTGAAGTCGTTAGAATATAATAAGAGGATTTCATTTTTCAATGTATTTATTTTGTATATTAAAATAGATCAACGTTAATAATTTCGAAATAGGTATTATTTTCTCTATTTCCAGAATTAAAAATAAATATAAATGTAAAAAAAGAAAATTTTTTACACATGCTTTTATTAAAATTCCCAAAAATGTAGAATATATACATGTTTTTTAATGCACTAAAAGTAGAAAAGTCTTGAAAAAAATCTTAAATGCACGGAATTTAAATAAAAATGTGGTGATCTCAGTTATCGAAGGTTAACGGATTTAAATGAGAATTTCGTCAAATTAGCCAGCTATCGGCAAATTGTGTTGATATATGGCACTATTGTGGAAACCCTGTCATTAGTACTTTTCAACAGAGTTGGGCAAATTTGTAGTCTCAATTACCCGCAATGAAATTACAAGTTAATTGCATGTAATCGATTATAGTTACATAATTCAAACGCACAAATTTCGTCATGTAATGGAATGGGGGTGGTTCCGGCTGCAGTGCTGCAAGAAATTTTTACGTTAGTAATTTTAACTATAATTAATTACATGCAATTAACTTATAATTTCATTGCGGATAATTGCAATTACAAATTTGCTCAACTCTGCTTTTCAACAAATACTCATTGTTGTAATACTCATTGGCTCGCAGGTATCCACGAGCCAATGAATGATCTTTTTTCTTTGTTTTGCCTGCTTTATGTGACGTTTTCGAGACGCGTGTCAAGGATTTCTCAAATATCTAGGGGCGTTGTTTTTATCTAATCCACTGAGGTTTTCAGTACACATCTTAGTAGATTTGGACAATACTGACATACATTTTAAACAATAAATTTCGCCTGTTAAATGAAATAAAATAAGTACGAGAAATAAAAACATATATTTTATAAAATATACTTTCAAGTTCAAAATATACTTGTTTGACAGCACAAAAGCGTAAACATTGGCAACTATGATATTTAATAAGTGCAGAACTTGTGTGAAAATATAAATTATTTGAAAACAACGTTTAAACACACAATAAAACAAGCAGATTTGACCATACGTATACGTTTCGTGAGTACTAGGACTCACATCCTCAGTGTAAAAATTTTAAAAACTTTAGAAACAATATCCCCCCAACTGCATGTACGGTGAAAAAAACCCAAATGTCAAAACATATTACCAAAACAATTTACAACATTCAATGCCAATGTGGTTTGTCCTACATTGGACAAACTAAACGAAAACTCCGTTACAGAATCAATGAACACAGAAAGTATGTAAAGAAAAAAGAATTACAGAAATCCTCTATCGCCTCTCATTGCTGGGGGGAGGGACATAATTTTAATTTTGACTCAGCTACCATTATCAAGAAATGCCTTACTCCTCTGGATTTAGACTTTTTTGAGGCTATTCATATCCATAAATTTAAAGACTCCTTGGTTAATGATTTATCTAGTACACCATACATCTCAACTTTCTGGATGGATTTGTTGTGTCACGGATGGATTTGTTGTGTTCACTTCCGCATTAATTTCATTGGCTGTTAGAACTTGATGGTCTTTTGGTATTATGTTTTGACATTTGGGTTTTTTTCACCGTACATGCAGTTGGGGGGATATTGTTTTTAAAGTTTTTAAAGTTTTTACACTGAGGATGTGAGTCCTAGTACTCACGAAACGTATACGTATGGTCAAATCTGCTTGTTTTATTGTGTGTTTAAACGTTGTTTTCAAATAATTTATGACATTTATAGATTAAAAAAATACGCGAGGCATTATTGACCATATAAAAAAAATGGATTTTTGAACCGCAAGCACGGAGAAATTTTTTTTCAAATTTATATATTTTTTCTGCTTTACATAATTTAGAATTTTTAACTTCTGTACTAGAATACAACCATTCAAACAAAATTTATTTTAAGTCGTTCCAATTATTATTTTTTTTCATCATTTGTTATAGTATTTAAACAAAAGCTTTTTTTAAACTGAAAAAAAAAAACTTACCAGTTTACTCTTTTTTATATTTATTCTTGAATACATATCTTAGAAAACGTAAGCATGAAAAAGCACAAAAGAAAAAAACTCTCATCTTAAAAAAATAGTAAAAAATAATTGTATTATACTATTCTATAGAGTTTGAAGATATATCCTTTATCGAAAAGAATAAAATAAACCTTTATCCTTTTTAATTCTACATAGAATTGGGAATGAAGAAAAATAAAAATAAAATGCCATATCATAGATTCTCTTTTGATGAAACTACAAAGCAGTTTATTTGAATTTAGATTAAAAAAAATAAATTCAAATAAAAGATGAATATTTACATTGAAACTACGATAATAATATAAACGATATAACCAAATGTACTTTTAACTTAATTAATGGCATTTCATGAAAAATCATTTCAAACAAAGAAAATTCTGAGTAACTGGAATACTTTTCATTTGAACGAAATAGACTGCTTGAATTAAATACATTTACTTTAGCTTTTCACATTTCATTTTAATAATCTAATTTATTTATATATTTCAAAATAAAGAATGTAATTTGGAAATTATTAGAGCATATTAGTATTGTTACATTGTGTTTTTAAAAGCAAAAATGCGGGCAAATTGACAAAAATTTTAAAGTAATTCGCATCGTTGTCTTTCAAAGACTCTTTAGTTGAGATTCATAAAGATATGATATTTAATTCATTTCAAAACTCGATTTAAAAATCATAGCGTATAATAATAATAATAATAATAATAATAATAATAAAATACTTTTGCTATTTTGCTATATTTTTAATAATTGCTATTTTAATAAAATACTTTTACTTTACAAAAAAAAAAATTATTTTTATAAAACTTTTTTAAACTAAAGAATAAACATAAAAATATTTTTTAAACGTCCGGCTGATTATATATCGTAACTATGGTATTTAGGAAAGAATTTAATGAAATTTCAACAGAGTATTAAACGCAAAGTATTAGGCGTTTAGTGCGGCTTCAAAAAAGGCACATGACAAATGTTGAACTTGATCCATGTTTATTCATTCGGATTTAATGTTAAATTTAACTTTTAAAAAATCGACATGTATTTTTACTCCGTAAAAAAAAAAGATGCAAATCTACAAAACTAGATTTTGTAAAAGCTAGAGTAATCTGTATGCTTACTAAAATTTTATTTTTGAACTGTACAGAATAAAGATGAAAATCTACAAAACTATTTTTGCAAAGCTACATAAATCTGTTAAAATTTTATCGGTAACCCGGGATAATTACATGATTTTTTTTTTTGTTCCAGTTACATAAAATCTTATTGACATCCCAGTTTCCTAAAAAATTCTTAGCAACCTTAATTTTTTTTTTTTTTTTTTTTTTTTTTACAGTGTATATCCAGCTTTTTGCTAGGAACTTCAGTAACGGCACATACTTTAAAGTATTTAAACTTACAACTTGCTCGAAAGTTCATAGTTTCTCCACCAACCATTTCAGCACCTTTTTTTCTACATACAGTCGAGTCTCTCTATAGTGATCTTCCATGTAGCAAATTTATCTATATAACGAACTTTTTGTAGGAAGGGTCACCTTTTCCATTATTATATTAAAAATAATCTCCATATAGCGATATATGAATTTTCATATAACGAATTTTTACAGAATTTGTCCTTCATTTGTTCAGAAATAGCTATAGCTTCAGTGGATGATGAATGACAATATCATTGTTGCGTAGTATCCTACTGATAGTGACATTTTATACAAAGTTGGGAGCGATGAAGGTGAGAGCGACAATGAGTGTGAAAGTGAAAACTTACAACAAGGAAAAAAATATCACGAAATGAATGATGAGTTCCTTTCGTGTTTTAAGGAGAAAGCTTCATATTAAGGAATATTTTCCCATTTAATTCGGCATTCCTTGTTAAAGTGTGAAATGTCTCAAAAATTACAGATTTCTTCCATTGAATCAATGTTTTCCTTATGCATTTTTTCATTATGCTTTCAAATAAATGTTTATTTTCCGTTTTGAAACTAATTAAATAATTTAAAAATACAACATCAAGTAAATATTTGTAGTTCAATATTTCAAAATCTTAATTAAACACCAGCAAAAATGCTTTTTTTTTTTAATTTACACATTAAATAGGAATTTGTACGTCTTTCTGTATATAATGAATTTTTTGACTGGATCAATAGACTTCTTTATACTGAAACTCAACAGAAAATATGCATACAGTATACAAAGAGATGAGGAGAATGCATTCACGACTGATTCGGAAACTAAAAAGCCGATTCGAAACGATGCAGATTCCGAACGCACCACATTACAAGTTGGATGACAGTTATACACACTGAAAATCTAGAATCCTTTTTATTTATACGTTTGTGTTACGTTTATTTCTAATTCTGAGAAATTTGTCTTTCGAGCATGTGTGAGAGCATATAGCTTATATAAATTTTTAGCTGTATGCTAAGATTAAATTGTAAAGTGGGTCACTATTAACCCATTGCGATCGAGACTCGACAAATAGCTATTCGGCACCACTATACGTGATTCTATTTTAATATTCTATTTGCACCACTATATTTTAAAAGTACATTTGTTAGTAAATTTCTCTTGACATGTCGTCAAAATGCAAGTAAAAATGTTTCTTTAGAAAAAAAGTGGTGCCAGCCGAATAAATCTGTGTAAGAGATGTTTTTCTCTGGACCTACTTTTGAAAATAAATTTATAATAGATTCGAAAAATCTATTTTTAAATTTAAAAAGTTTGATAGTTACAGTCTATCATTAACAGCTTATTACCTTTAAGAAATCTTTAAAATTGCATTCCTTTACTTAAGTGTTAATCTGATTTTTTTTTTTTTTAAGTGGCTATAGAATATCTGGGGATTTGAGGCTCACTCCCCATCCTTGCCCCTCCTTCTCCCTAGCCTTCCTTGTGGACTTTCTCAGTTATTTGTAAATACTAATCTCACTTGGAAAGAAGCATAGAGTCACCATTGAAAGTCATTTCGGTAATCGAAAACAATCAAGTAATCTTAGAAATCGAGATAATAAGTTAAAATATCTCGGAATCGCCCAACAGAACGTAGGATACTATTTCTATACTAAACCTTATGTACAGTCGTGGAAAAAAAAGTAAACACCCCTTACTAACTCTGCAAAAAATACCGTAGAAGAAAGTTACTAGTACCACACGATTGGTAATAAAGTCTACTTTTAAATGATAAGTATAAAATTTGCTTAGGGAACCATCTACATATTAAAACGAACCATAACTTTGTTTTTCTCAGTGGCAGTACACAATTCTGACAGCATAAATGAACTCTACACCCTTCAATTAGCCTAAAAATATTTTAATGCAATTCGTACGATAAGTTTCCGAGAAATTAATTATTTTAAAACGAGCCTATTTTGGGGGCTGTATCCAAATTGAAGTTCGGTACTCGATTGTTGACCGATTGTTGACCACCTTCTTGATCAAGGCATCTTAAGCGCCACTCAAGCAGTCTGTGATGACTGCTAGATTACAGGATAGAGTAAGAAATTTGAAAATATCTAGTCACTTCAATCATAGACGGCCCCTTAAACCATTATTTTGCCTTTTTTTTAAGCATAATTTGCAAACTATTTGGAAGAAGAATGTGAAATTTTGGATTTCTATAAAGCAGAACTTAATAAATCTGAATCCATCAAAATAATTGTAGGTTGCAATTCATAATTTTTTCGAGCATTAATTTCATAATTCATATCATAAAATTATAAAAATTGCAAATTCAACGTATTAATGTTTGGGTATCTTAGTATTATTGCTTTCACGAAAAATTAGCACATTAGGAGTATAATTTCAGGAGATATTAATAAAAATATGAAAATGTAATTTAACATTAGAATCACTAAATTTTCAATGTTTATAATTCAAAAGACTTGAAATTTGGTGTCTAGGCATAGTTTGAACCAAAGATTTGAAATATCTTGTTAAAATTGGGTATTGCCATCGAAAAAAAAAATGAAGTTTGGGTTCGTTTTAATATGTAGATGCACACCCTAAGCAAATTTTATATACATTATTTAAAAGTGGACTTTGTTTCCAATCGTACCAGTAACTTTCTTCTACGATAATTTGTTGAAGAGTTAGTAGGGGTGTTTGCTTTTTTTTTGCACGACTGTACAGGATTTTTATATTCAAAATTCACCTATTCAGTCCTCTCCAGCGATAGTACTAAGGCGCCAAACGAAATAAAATTTCACTAGTATTTCTTTCTAGTAATTTCACTTAAACTGAAAGTTAGAAGTTAAAATATGAAAATTTTAAAAGTGGCGGTTTGTGAGATCACTAACAGAAGTTAAAGGTAAAGCTATTTTGACACATTCGCCACCGCCCCCTGAATACTACGCCTGAGCGCTGACACAAAAATGGCGGCTGCCGAAGGCGGATTTTTTTTTCAGCATGCGTATGGTCCCTTAAATATCCGTACCAATATATTTTTAAAGTTTTTTCCGCTTTTCTTTCTGAGATTAAGCAAATCAGGGAAATCTTTTATCAAATACTAGTGCCTACATTTAGGGGACAGTACCTACGTTAAAAAGAATCCGCCTTCGACAGCCGCCATTTTTGTGCCAGTGCCCAGGCCTAGTATTTAGGGGCGGTGCATTAGGATATCACATATTTAGCATAAATTTACGTTAGTTTACAAACTTTATTACAGCCAAACAAGCTCCGCATGACTGTCATCATTTTCAGATACCATCTGGAATCGAAAGATAACATGTTCCACAGTTGACCAAAGTGTGTTTGTTCTAGGAAATGCAAATAACATGTTGTAAAATGCTGTCTTTAAGATCAGGTAAAGTTAATTTAAACTACCTTAAATCTATGCTAAATGTGTATTTCATTAAAAACGCCCTCTGGTGGCAAAATTTTGAACTATTTTATCGCCCAAACAAATTATCATCCAATTATTATGTCTTTCACAAAATTTCACAACTTTATGAACGATAGTTTCGTCTCTCGACAAATTTAAAGTAGGATCGTTCAGTTAACCCTAGAACTACCGGAAATTTTACTCAAGTTTTATAAAAACATTCTACACCAGAATTTTTACTTAAAACTATTTAATTTGTTTATTTAACTTATTATTGTCTGATTTATACATTTAGTTTATTTTGAAGAAATTTCTGGTTTGAATAAATATTTTGAATGTACATGTCGGGTCCAATGGACCCGTCTGGTAGACGGAAGGTTAAGGACAACATGCATTTTTTAAAATATGTCTAATAAAAATTTTTTATTGAAAATATATTTTCATTTCGCTTCTTAATTATTTTATTTTATTTTTCAGATATACGAAGGCAAAATTACTTTTCATAAGATTGAAGGCAATCATTGTACGTTCATTCAACGTGATTCAGCAAAACGTGAGGTTACGTGGATCAACTGGGCCATGATTTTACAATGTGACTCTGGAGATTCTGGCAATTCAGCTTCAAAAGGCTAATATTCATTTGAATTAAAGTCTGAACTTTTGTAAATGTGTTTAGCTAGGTTCCTTTTACCAGACAGAAATGTTCTAAATTACATTTTAATATCTAAAAATAAAAATAAATATATATTTCTTCTCTATTTCCTCATGGGTCCAGTACCCCCCTAAAAATGGGGCAAGTGGACCAGGAGGGTCTATGTTCCACACGCGTTTTATATATATATATATATATATATATATATATATTGGGTATCAGGCCCTGTTTGAAAAAGTGTAAACAACTAAAAAAATTTTAAACAAGGCAGATCATGTACATTATATATCAACTAAACGGCGTTGTAATTGAAACCTTTACTGTCAATGTGTCTAAAAATGCACTAAAAGGGAAAATATGATATTAGGTAGTAACGAAAGTTTTCCGCCAAATCACTATTACATAATACTAATTATAATATATATAATTAACTGTAATTATATATATAACTACTATTCAGCCAAACCTTCACAGTGTCATATGATACAACACTAGTACCTAAAGCTGCACACTTTATTCGGGGTCTTTCTGTAACTGACTTTTTGAAACAGAACTGGAAGTAAATTATGGTTCTAATCTCGTTGCGTGATCGAAGGTTCCATTTCACAAGCTTCTATTTAATGATAACGATATTTTTTACAAATTTCACAACACAGTGTTATAAAGCAAATCTCTTTCTTTCAAATTCCAAAAATCTTTTGACAAAATATGAGCAAACACGTCAACGCGAACTGTTTGCACAGACCGTATTTGCTGTGGCGGGAAACTTTCGTTACAACCTGATATTAGATATATTTATACAAAAAACATAAAAATTAAGTAAGTACTTATGTACTTTAGTATAGGTAATAAGTATAAAAGTTACATGGGTATTTTAAGGATAAAAATAACAAGATCAATTTATGAACAAGCGGCTTCGTAAGTACTTAAGTATCTCATTCTCATATTTATTTACTACAATGGAAGTTCGATATGTCCAATAAACTCGTGGAGAATGTAACCATATTTTTATATCGAACAGAACTATTTTTTATTCGTTTCAATAATTTTCTAATAATCTCACTTTGCCTTGTGTACGCTTCTTTATCTGTATCGTAAAATTTCGAGTTATAGCTATCACACTTAAGAAATTTGGTTTGGTACACCCAACATGCTTTTTAAAATTTTTAGTATGTAATTTTAATAAGGTATTATGTAATTTTCTTTATTGCAAGCGAAAACATAATAGAGAAATTAATTTCACATAGTAACAGAAACTCAAAAAGATATTTATAACTGTTGCGATAACTGGATGCCATATGGTTCAGTTACCCCTGATACATGTCCCAGCTACATCATTCTTGGAAAATTTATGGGGTAACTGGAACACCGGCCTTAGATTTGAAACATGAAGTAAATATGTATAGATACCTAATAATATTAATGTATTTATGTGTCTAATCTTTAAATGAAAAGATTGTTTAATAAAAGTACTTACCGTATTTTAATAAAAAGCCGAGAAAGTTCAACCAAATGGACGTTGTTTTTTAAAAATGAAACCTAAATTTTCGGCAACCTATCACAATAAAGGCAGAGTTATGATTGATTTGACACACGTTGTTTTAAGAAGTAGAGATGGGGGTGAAATGTTGACAAAAGCTAAAACTTAAAAAACCTCAATGTTTTTTTATAAAATAGCCTATGGACCAGTTACCTCGTGTGTAGTTACCCCAGCATACTTTATTACAAACTTATTAAAAAATATCTTCAGTCTATAAACCCCATTAAATATATAAAGTGTTTAATGTAATTTTCTGGACATAGTTATTATTGAGTTTTAGAAGATTTATTTTTATGTACATCTTCTTATTATTATTATTGTTCAAATTATTTTAAGATTTCACATACAGGAGATTATTTGTTAGATATCAGTGAAAAATCTTTTCCTGGTGATTATTTAGCTTGTTATTTTGATGATCCGTGTTAAAATGTTAGAACTTATATTTTATTTTGTACAAATTGTGAGACAATAAAGTAAAGAAGATTGTAATAAATCGAAGATTTAGGGGTATTTATTTTATTTTATTTTATTTTTTTTGGACACGCAGTAAACATTTTAAAAAACTAAGTCAAAAGAAATGTTTCCATAAGTACAGAGTGTTTCATAGGTAAGTATACAAGTTCAATGCACTTAACAGGGAGTCCACTCTCAACGGTGTCCAATTGCTAATTTCTAATATGTTAGTCACATACATATAGTTCCAATTACAAAATTGCTTTAAAAGAAGTAAAAAAAAAAAAAAAATCGTTTTGATTATTAAAAAAAAATAATAATAAATAAATAAATAAATAAAAAAACTGAAATGTCATAAAATTTAAATTTTCACATTCTCCCCTGGTCCTATAAGTGATATTTTGTAAAAACACCCTATTACACTAACCAATAAGACAAAAAAACTTCCATCCATCTAATACTAAAAATTACCGAGTTTTGAAACTTTGAATTGCATGACTTATACCAATTTTCTGCATTTGAAGACAGTTGAATTGGGCCATGCTTCGAGGGATCGTACACAAAGTGCTTAAAGTATTAGAAGGATGATTTATTTCAAGTGTAGATTTCTGAATTGCAGCCGAAGGAAGTCACTTCGAGCAAATTTTAAGATAATTTTAATTTGTATTAATTAAGTTTTAGATTAGATAATCTAACAGCATTTTAAAATATGCTTCATTTTGTAAAGAATTACGACTGTTGCTTTTCATCATTATCATTAAAAAAAATCTGTTTTTTTTTTTACTTGTTTTTTTAGTACAAGTTGTATAGTTTTCCTTAATATGTCAGAATGAAAATAGATTTGAAATTTATATTCTAATGTTAATTTTACTCTCAAATACTATTTTTTTTAATCTGATGATTAATTATATTTCTAGTAAATTTGTGAATGGCCCTTATTTCGCAGCAAAAAAGATGCTTTAACTTTAAACAGCTATTATTTGGTCAGTTTTAATCGATTAAAACTGAAAGGATTCATTTTCATATGAACTCTAAAAGTATTATGGTACACGGTAGAATTGTTTCAAATAAACAACCGATTTCTGGGAAAGTATTCCATAGTGTGAAGGAGTTACCTCTCAGAAAAAAGAGCAGAAAAAAACAGGTAATGTACAGGAACGGTTTATTAAGTACTGTCAATGACATCATGAGTTTTAGAGTATATATAAAACTGAAATATTTTAGTAAGATTGTGTCAATATGACGTCGTATTCATTTACATATAATTTAACAAAGTGAAATTTAGATCAGAAGCTCTTTTTAAGCACAATGCGATCTTTTGGCAGATGTAAGAATAGCAATGGCCATTGGTTCCTTTTACGGTCACGTGATGCATTCAGAAAATCTTTTTTTTTTTTTTTTTCAAAAGTTTCTTTTAGACACATCAGAAAACGTGTTGATTACGTTTTGTTAACTTACCAAGTGTCTGAGGGATATTGTACTTTTCACCTCGAACGAAATTTAGATAGTATTTGTTGATTTATATTGAACTATCTTAGTATCAGGTAGTGTTTTTCCAAGAGTTTTTCGAAATAAATTTAAGCCGTTCTGTACAATATTATGTTATTTAATATATAAGTAATATATAGTACAATATATAAGTTTTAAATTAATTGTGTTCCAAAGTAATTTTTTTCAGTTAATTATTTTACATTTCAAAAATTGGTAAATTTCATAAGTTAAAAGGATTTATGGTAGTACTCATTATGACTAGAGTTGCTGCAAAAAAGTGTCGAAAAAGCGAAGCGATCTGGGGATGCGTAGCTGTCCCAGTGTGAATTGTGTCGCAATTCACGGGGGTTGGTGAGCGTTAGTGGGCAGGGGGCAGATCCCACTAGAAACAAATATCACTTCGAACATGGTTTCTCTAAAAAAACATTATATCCGCATATTATAGAACCGAACGTTGTAATAATCCGTATTTTGGAATAAAATAATTTTATGATTATTTAATGGTTTTAATAATACCTTTCTATTTTCATAAAACTCAATAACAGATTAAGAAAAAAGTTCATAGACTATTTTGATGTAAAAAAATCTTAGCAAAAAATGAAAATTTTGGTTGGATCAACAATGATAACGATATCAAAAGGTAACTCCCCTCCCCCCCCTACAGATATCTAACGATATCAAGCACCAGAACCCCTTTGCCCCCTAAAGTGATATATGGACAGCCCCTAGCGAAATAAATACACTTTATGAGAATTTTTAATGATGACATCTAAAATATAAAACCTACACATTTTGTGGGAGAAATGTATCTTTTTTAAATAAATAAAACATTTCATGCTTAGGAAAGGAGATCAAGTTAAAACTTTTTAAAAATTCAATTTTTTTGTTGTTGTCTATTATGAAAGAATAACATGTTACCTAACTTTAAAAAAAAAATATGACGACACTCCAATTAAAAACGGTTTTATAATAAAATATGTGAGGAAATTCCTATCCAAATAAAGGTAAATTTTAACTTTAAAGTCATTTTTCTCAAATCAGATATTTTTGACGTTGCCCGCACCATATTTCATAAACTAATAAACATAGAAACTTAAAATTTTGCATTATATTGTATTTTGCATATCATTATAACCTCTACCTATTTCTAACTAAGTACCTGTAATATATTTATTTATTTGTTATTTTTTATTTAAATTTTACCATAGATTTTGCGTTTTATGGTTTAATTGCCTGATAAACTAGTGGGATGTGGCAATCCCAAAACTTTCTTCTATCTCATACATGTTAATATTTCATGAAACATGCAGCATCAGCGACACCGGTTAGATGATTTACACCAAATCTAATAATCAACAAATTATGTCAGCTTCTAACTGAATCTGAAGTTTGAGGAATAATCACCATCAAATTATATCATGGACTAACTGAATCTGAAAATTTATCAAAATCCGTGCAGTAGTTCTTGAGATATAGCTAATCGTGAAAAGTACATCATGGCAGCGCCACCTGTTGGGCTATTTACACCAAAAAGTAGTCAGAACCAGTTTATATCAAGGTCTAACTGAATCTAAAGTTTTATGAAATTCCGCGCATTAGTTCTTGAGATAGAGCGCCACAAAATTTTTGTCACATACAGACTCACAGAGTGACAGACAGACATTTTCTAAAAACCATCAAATCGTGTTCAGGACCTTCTAAAACGTATAAATACATCGAAAATCGGAAGTCGAAATTTTTCATGAATCCAGTACTTTCTTCTTGTAAAGATAGAAGAAAGTAAAAACATTTTCATTTGTATAAGTACTTGATTATTATTTTAAGTTGAAGTTAAAATAAGGTATTGTAAATATATATATATATAATATTAAATGGATATATCGAATATATTTTTTATAAACCTGCGTGCAACACATGTATGTCATTGAAAATCCTTAATTAGTCTGTCTTAATTAGACTAAATTCTAATTACGTGTGATTAAAATTATTTAAAGGAATACGTAAACAAAGATTTTTACAATTTATTCTTAAAAAATGTTTAGTTTGAAGAATTATTTATAGATCCAAAGATTTTTTTAATACTGCGTTAAAATCACGCAATAGCGAACTGCTGCAGTTGACCTCCCCCCAATATTTGGAAACATTCCCTTTATGTCTAAAGAAAATTCCATCATTTTGGCATTGATTCGATCAACTTTTTTTTTCTTTGATCAATTTCAAAATAACGTTTTCATTTCCTCAAAATAATATTTTAAAATTCAAATTCATTTTAAAAAATTAGATAGTAAGTAGCCATTTGAAAATTACTCTACCAGCCTTTAGCAAATTTTAAAATATTGTTTGCCATTTCCTTAAAACAACATTTTAAAATTGCTATCTGTCTAACGCGTAAATGATCGGGACCGATAAAATTTTCCGCCGTAGGCAATATTCCGCCTTATGCAAATCGGTATTTTTTTTTTTTTATCGCGTATTTTTTACAAATGTAATCTTCAGTACCGTTCTGGTACTGAATATTATTTAGGGGGACTATTATTATTATTAGGATTATTATTTGAAGGGAAATATTATTTAGTATGTTTTTTTAAGTATGTGACAAATAATTAAAAAAAAACATAATTTGTGCATTTCTTTACTTTTTTACACACAGAGAGAGTTTTAAGTATGAAATTTTCCATTTTATGAATTTAATGAAAAGTATAAAAGACAAAAATGTGCGCGTTTTTGTTTCTTCAATCCACATTTTCCTTTTATTTACAATTGTTTACAGTTTTTATACAAAAAAAACATTCTATTTTTCTCAGCGAATGGAATGAAATATGGTATATATAATGAAATTATACTATTTTAATTTATTTTTTCAATTATCCCAATAATTTAAAAGATATATGATTTTTTGAAATTTGCTTTTTAAATTTTGGAATGTATGACTTTTTTGAAATCTCGCAATCTTACATTTACAGACAGAATAACGGCCTATATATATATATTTTTTTAATTATAAGGTTCATGGGAAAAATAAAAACGCTTACTTTAAATTTATGTTCCATAGAAAAAAAGAAAAATATATGTGTAAAAAATTATAAATAAAAAGAAAGTGTTGTAGACTAAACAAATACAAACTGCGTGTTTTCCTTTTCATTAAATTCGCAAAAATGCAAAATTTCATAATTAAAATTCTCTCTCTGTAAGCAAATAAACACGTAAAAAATGTTTCTATTTATATTTGTTTTTTATATCCATTTATTTATATGTATTTCATGCATGTATCAGTTTTAAAGTTTGATATACTTTTCAGTTTTAAAATATCCTTTTTTCCGTCTTATTCAAAAATTGCTTTTCGTTGAGACCTTAAAAACATTTCGTTTCCGCGATAGACAGATTTTCGGCTTACACAGAATCCGCCTAAGGCATATTGTACTGTATTTTTAAAAGTCAATTGAAAATTTAAGTGAAAAATTAAACACAATTCACTCTATCTGTCTCCTTTTAATTTTTAAAAATTTATACAAAATCATTTTTATAGAATAATTAATATTTCTTTTTTATTGAGAAATATTATGAAATTTTTCTTAACTATGTTTTCTATCCATAGTTCAGACAACTAATTTAAAAGTTTCTTTCCCAAAATTTCAGCAGAAAAAGGAAAGCTTATGTTTGTTTTTTTTCCACCTAAAAGCATAAATTAAGTTTTCCATTACATGAACCATTAGCGAGTTTTTCTTTCTTTTCTTATCACTTTACGCGGTTTAAAAGAAAATTACTTTCAATATATCTTACTCTATCCCCTCCAACTAGTTAATATTTTATATCTAAAGGTTTAAAATTACACTTTATTTATCTACGCAATTTTCTATTTAGATCATAAAATTATTTTTTGGCTCAGAAAGCTGAGATTTATATTACTTTAAGGGAACAGCGGAATTTTTATCCCTAAGACTATAAAAAAGTTATTTGGAGTAACGCGAAAGTTTTAGAGATTAAAAAAAATGTTTTATGTGTAATGAAGAAGAAAAATATGCAATGGGTTTGGGTTGGTATACTAATTAAAGGACTTCGAAAGAGATAGTATGCGGTTGAAACTATTCATATTTTAATTTTTAATATTTTGAGATAAAACCAGAAAACATTAGTAATTTTAATACAAAAGTTACTAATTTTATATTTTCTCAATTCAGTAAAAGAAAGCATAAGCATGATTTATTTTTATATTTTAATTCTCAAAATAAAGAAAAAATATGAAGACAAAATTTAATAAATGCGTACAAAAATATAGGAAATACCCGTTATTACAAGTTAGCAGAAAAAAGAAATAAACAAAAAAAAAATCCCAGTTATGTGATAGACTTAAAAAAAAATTATCCTACGAAATAAACTGTATTAAGCCCCCGGTATGCTATTTCTTTATCCCAGCAAACAAAGGGTCGTCTCCAAAAAATAACGTTCCGTTGTATAAGCTAGCCGTAAAACAAAGCAGATGTATCATTGTGCTGTTAAATACTCTACTGCAATTTTTTAAACTTCTAAGCATCGCACATTTTCAGTTTTTATACCATCGTATTGGGAAAAAAAGTACTTTTAAATACGATTTGTTTGAAAACTGCATCTCCATTTATTTTTGAGATATTAATTTTTTTGTAGTTTTTAGAATCATTTAATTTTGGCAACTCAAGTACTCCATTTCTGTAGAAAGTAAAGTAAAAATAGTTGGAAAATTGCAATTATAAATTTTTGTTGCCAATTTCCCATAAAAACTAAAAAAATGTACTTAAAATACGGTCTATTTTGAAAAAATATGAATGAATCAGTTCTGATAAAACATGAAGCTATTATAAACTAAATTTAATTTTAATTATCTATATTAATATTACAAACAAATTACGGCATATTAATCATTCGATGGCCAGGGTTTTTTTTGTCGAGGTTCTTGAATGACGATATCTCCTTTTTTGGATTTGCGTATTATTCAGCGATAGTGACGTCCTATGCGTACTTTACTGTATATGTTGTTTAATACTGAATCGCAAATGAGGAATTTTTCAGCGGATGCGGATGACGTCATTTTATATAAAATAAAAGCGTGTGTTTTAAGTCTTAAAAGTGAAATATGTTTTGTACTATCTATCTATATATATATATAAATATACAGGGTAACAATTATTGAACTATATGAAATTAAACCGTCATAACTTCTGAACGGTTTGCATGATAAAGTTCAAACTTCGTGGTTGGCCGATGGGAATTAGTATGCGCGTGCTCACGCAACTTCGTCAGTAAGCAAAATTGGCTCAATTTGGGGACTGAGAATTTGCATTTCGCGATCGAGAAGTCTCTCCACCCGCAACGGGTGACTGCGGGGTGTGCAATGTCCAGTCACGGAATAAGCGGTCCGATAATAATTGACGGCACGGTGACTACTGAACGATGCGTGAAGGTTTTGGAAAATGGTTTCATCCTTATTATGCGAAGTGACCCTGATTTTGATAAGATGTGGTTCATGCAAGAAGGAGCTCGATCTCATCGAACCAAGAAAATGTTCGATTTCCTAGAGGAGCACTTTGGGGAACGCATTCTGCTTCTGGGGTACTCAGAGGCCCCTGGAACTGGCGCTTGGCCGCCATATTCTCCGGATCTGAACACATTTTCGTTATTTTATGGGGCTACATTAAAGACAATGTGTACAGAAATAACCCCAAAGCCATATCTGAGCTTAAAACTGCCATCCAGGAAATCATCGACAGCATCGATGTTCCAACGCTTCAGCGGGTCATGCAGAATTTTGCTATTCGTTTGCGCCACATCATAGCCAATGATTGCAGCCATATTGGACATGTCTTAACCTAAATCCGAATATCTGTAGTGAAGTTTACATGTTGAATAAAGTTTATGCACTTAGTAGCTTTTAATTAATTTACGTTTTATTTCATATAGTTCAATAATTGTCACCCTGTACATATATATTTTTTTTCATCGGGGACGACACTAAATTCTGAAAAAGCGGAATTCCTGCTTTCTAGTCTTTTTCTTTTTTCTCTTATTGAAAAATATAAATTCCAATACTATCTAATGAAAATGCATATTTTACAAAATTCACATTTTCTCATCTTTTTTTAAACGTTTGGCACTTATAATAACCACAAATAAGTCACAAAATATAATTTTTTGAATAATCACGAAACAGAATTCTGAGAAATTCAAGTTGAAGGTTTTATGATGTTAACCCTTAACTGGAAACGTGCCGTCTGTGAGGCGGTTGCTTTCACATATCTGTCCTTAATATTTTCTCTCTCCGACATTCAAAACGTATTTTTTTGCTGTTATATTAAAAAATTTGTCCTGTTAATGCATTACTATTAAAGATTAAATGGTTAAGTTAACTATTTGGGAAATTATTAAGTGTTCTTTTGTACACGGGATTTTTACGTTTCCGGTTAAGGGTTAACTTGAATTTCAACATGACCACAATTAATCGCATTAAATACCATGCGAGAAAATTGTAAAAAATAATCTAACCCTTTATCTACTGATGGTACTTATAAGTACCATTAAAAATCTTGTTATAAAATACATCTAATACATCGATTAGTTGTAATACAGTTTACAATGAGTTATCGATACATTACTTTATCTTGTTCCAAAAGCATTATTGGTTACACAAAACAAAAAATATTTTTAAAAGGATGATTTCTTTTGCCTATGCATCTTTTCAGCTGTTTTGGCGTTGGGGGGTGGGGGGGTGATTTTTCAATTCGGAAATATTTCTATATTTCTATTGTAAGATCATTATATTTGCACATTTCCTAATTCTACAAAATACTATGAAAATATTTAAAATAAAAGATTTGAGTGGGGTTATAAATATTGCACAAAATCCCTATAAAATCAAATTTAATTAATCCTTCTAAAATTTATTAAATGATTATGTAAATCGTCCATTGTAGTTTCAAAAATTCACGAAAATTACTTTAGAAGATAAAATTTTCATGAATTCATAATTCAGTACGTAAAGGGTTAATGTGTTTCTTATTCTATATTGTCTTGATAATTCGTACTATTACTACTAAAAAGTTGTACATCTGTAGGAAATTTACACCTATTTTTTTTTATTAAAATGTATTAAATTATTTATTCTAATGTTTCGTGTGGATTTAATATAATTGTCATAACAGACATATCATATCATAATTGAAGAGCTAAGTGGAAGAACATGATAAGTAGCAAAAATTACATTTGAAGAAATTTGAAGAGAAAGTTTTTGCTGTAATTTTAATGATTTATTCTCTGTTTGATACCATGGGTTTAAAATATTAACAGGTATGGTACTAAACTCTATCAGAATAACTTATTCATATTTAATTCTCAAATATTAAAAATTATTAATATTATTGACATTATTAAATATTAAAATATTAAATATTAATGAATAATGAATAATGTCTTAAATCTTCAAGACTAAATAGAATTTTAGTATTTTAGCTTTACCATGTGATAGAATACCTGATAACGCTTTCATCCAAAAGGTAAAAAATTTTTTTAGAAAATGTAGCATAACATGTTCATCCACTCAGCTCTTCAATTATTAGGCAAGATATTAAAAACTAGAAATTATGCATTTCTGAATAAGAAGAGATAAATTGTTTTTCAAAATTGGGATACTTCACTGATTTTTAATTAAATTAACAACACAATTAAAAAGCTACTCAAAGAATAGCAATATTTTAAGATTAAATTTATTTTATAATAGCAAGCGTCGCCCGCTACGCTGACCTGTTTCTCGAAACGAACCTTGAATCAAACGAAATTGACCCGGAGGCGGCAGCACAGAAAATCACCTCATCGAGTTCACGGCTGAAATTCCAGAACTAGTTAAAACTCGATTCGCATATTAAAACGCAATCAGTCTGCCAAATCATATCTTGGAGGAAAACACCATAAAACCCGATTTTAGCCGTTGTCGCGTAGATTTACCATTGTGTTTTCCTGCTCCCAATCTTCCATATTTTCATACCTTTGGGTGCAGGAAAGCACAATGATAAACCTACGAATCAATCGATAAAATCGGATTTCCAGGTGTTTTTCACCACGATATGACTTAGAAGACCGATTGAGTTTTAATAGGCGAATCGAGTTTTAACTAATTCTGGAATTTCTGCCGTGAATTCGATAAGGTGATTGTCTGTGGAGCTGCCTCCCGGTCTAAAATATATCGATGAATTTGGCCTTGTGCCTTAAAGCCAATATGGACTTTTATCTGTAACGTCCTTCTGCATTGCTGAAAACAATACCAAATAAAAATTAGGACTAAGAATGGAAAATGCGAAACTCCAAAAGAGGAAATTTTTCAAGACAGCGAAAAAAAAGAAGGCGAAAGCAACTCACTTGCCACGTTTCGTGTACAATTTCCGATTTGATTTAACTATTTATATGCTAGGTTTAGCACTTCAAGCGTTCTCGTGCTTGTTAAGCTTAGTATTTAAGGCATTTTTTGTAAAAGAAAAAGATTTTCAATTTTTTGATACGTCCAGCGTTTTCCATTTCTTAGTTCTCAAATCAGTTCAGGAAACCTTTTAAAGGGCTAATGCTTCATGATCGGATTTACCTGATTACATAATTTTCCCCCCATAATTCCAAAGCTATTAAATTTAGAACAATATACAGTATACTAAAATCTTTTTTGAAAAATTATCTATTTTCATAAAAACCCATCCAGTAGAATGTTTTAATAAGGCTAATCTTCCAAAATCGCATTCACCTGATTATAAAACATTTTCGCATAGTTCTATAACGAAGTACTATAAAACACTATCCAATGTACTAAAAAACAAATCCCATAAGATAGTTTAAATAACAATACGAGTCTCATTAAAATCCATCCAGCAATTTTTTTTTAAAATGTCGACATTCCTTCAACGGATTCACCTGATTATAGAACTTTCCCCAATAATTCTATAGTTAAAAAAGGTAAAACAATATGCTGGATACTAAAACCTCCTCTGAACTAGTATGCTGTGGCCATCACAAAACTTTCTTCTATCTCATACATGTCAATACTTCAAAATTCACTATCTCAGTGCCAAATTATATGGCAATCTGTGTTCATCATGAGAATTCTAAAAATATGAAATTCCGTGCATTAGTTCTCGAGGTATGACTGTCGCTGAAATCGTGTAAATCCAGCAAAAGGCAGCATAGCAGCGCCACCTATTGGGTTATTTACACCAGAACCTAATTATCACCAACTTATGTCAACGTCTAACTGAATATGAAGTTTTAGGAAAATTTGTGCATTAGTTCTTGAGATAGAGGTATTGCGCAAATCATGACAAATGCAGCATAGAAGCGCCACCTGTTGAGCGATTTGCAACAACATATAATCAGCCGCAATATTAATGAAGTTATACTTAAATCTGAAGTTTGATGAAAATTCGTGCATTAGTTCTTGAGATAGAGCTATTGAGGAAATAGTCCAAATTGCAGCACAGCAGAGCCACCTATTGCGCGATTTACACCAACACGAAGCCAGCATCATTTCATATGAAGGACTAACTAAATCCGAAGTTTGATAAAAATGTGTGCATTAGTTCTTGAGATAGAGCTACTGCGAAAATAGTGTAAATCCTGCAAAATGCAGCATATCAGCGCCACCTGTTGGGAGATTTACACCAAAACGTAAACAGAATCTATCCATGTCAAGGACTAACGGAATCTGAAGTTTTATAAAATTCTGTGCATTAGTTCTTGAGATAGAGCTTTTGCGGAAATCCTGCAAAATGCTACATAGCAGCGCCACCTGCAGAGCGATTTACACCAAAAACTAATCAGCACCAATCTATATCAGGGACTACCTGAATATATATTTTTATTAAATTCCGTGCATTAGTTCTTGAGATAGAGCGCCCACAAAATTTGTGTCACATACAGACAGACAGACAGACTCACAGACAGACATTTTGTAAAAACATGTTTTTTGGAATCTCTGACTCATAAAACGTGCAAATCCGTCGAAAACGGGAATTCGAAAATTTTCATGAAACCAATACTTTCTTCTTGTAAAGATAGAAGAAAGTAAAAATGACCTAACTAACAATGCAAGTACTATCAAATTAAATTCAGTAGAACTCAAGTTATACGCATCCTGACCGAAATTCGCATTTGCATTTTATATCTACAGTAGATTCTCACAATAATACTTCTTAGAAAAGCAAAAAAACCTAATATGATATGATAAAGAAACTTATGGAAACGTTCAGCATGAATGGAATAAAACGCATGTAAAAAAACGACTATGCACGGAAGACATATGCAGTTTGCATATCAATGTTCCCCATATTAGGGAATTTGATATGACACAAAAAATCGGTTCAGAATTTCGACAATAGGAGCCACTTTGCAGGCAATGACTTGTCAAGGTGTGGTATACGCATCACTAAAGCAACATAAATTAGGTGCACACAAAATAGTAAATACGCCGTGTGATTTGTTGTTGTGGGGCTAACTAAAATCGTGTGAAAACTGTCATCATAACAAAAATAAAATGATAGCCTTCGAGCTTAAAGTCACAAGGGGATAAAAACAAAGCCAATCAATAAATATTGCAATGAGACAATAAGTGACAACAGACATTCTAAAAAGAATAGACATACAAAAGGGCAGCTAACAAGCTCCAACCTATAGCGCACCAAGCAAACTACAAACCAAAAGTATGGAAGTCATCTGGTGAAAATGATAACTGCGCCGGATTGTGACAAGAACTGACAAGATACGTGACAACTGCTATGAAGATTTGTGAGAAAAATATACAACTAATCTTGTGAAAATGATAACTTTGCCCGATAGTGACAACAGCTGCTAAGATACGTGACATTTACTACCATTATTTGTGACTATATTAACAATGGCAAGAGAACTTTCTAACAAAAAAAGTAACGGAAAGTTCCCTGTGAGAACAAAACCATGAAAAGTGACTAAAACCTAAACGAGAGTGGCGAACTCTAAGCCAACACCAAAGGTTGGCAGCAAAATATATCAACTATGACAAGAGGAAAAAGATAAATTTTGTATAATACATTGTAATGACGCAAGATTCAAACTGCATGATGTTAACTCATCATAGTCTATATTATATATTAGAAACTATAGCTTATTAAGCAACTTATGGAGCATTAAGCATGAAGCTTATGATGATGAAACATGAAGCAACTTCATAAATGTACTTCCCTCACGCTTTTCAGAGCGAAAGTGAACTGGATGTATAGGCAAAGGCTATTATATGTTCTGTGTCAGAGTGAAAACCATCCATTTTCTTTCTTCCTTTTCTGCAACATACCCGCAAATGCAATAAATATAGTTAATAGAAATCTAGAACCGACCAACGCAGTAACCAAAGTAATTCACTAAATAACGTTGCAACCATGACGGTCAAAATTCCAGTAAAGTAGATCTCCGCCATGAGACGATCAGGCGAAATTCGCACCGCACCAGGTACACGACCCGTTAAGCTAGGCATAATGCCCGGAAGGTAGGGGACTGGTCTGTAGTATAATAACTATAATAATAACTAAAATTACTGGTCTTAATCCTTAACAATGCTGCAAGACGCCATCCGGCAGAAGGTAGCGGCTGTATTCGTTGATATGTTACTTTGAGTTCTAATAGGGGTAATCCTATTACTGCACTCAATACTAAAATATGTTGATATCCACATTGAGCACTTGCAGATCTAAATGAAGCTGAACTACAGTCTTTCATATTAAATTTATTACTTCTCATTGATATCTTTACAGATACATTCAATTGCCGAACTTTCGTGCATTTTTTTTTTTTTTTTGTACTATATAAAATCATTTATCACGGCGAATATTACATAAATCTGAAAACAGCATGACTCTAGGACGTATAGAATTTTTATTGATGTTGTTTCGTTTCATTTTTGTTCTGAATGTTTAAAACATACAGTATTTGAATATATATCTGCGTATACATCAAATATAAAATATTTTCTTATAAATATCACTGAATGACATATTTCTTGAATAGAATATGAATCGTATTTGAATTTCCGATAAGTTTACTCTCTTATTCTACAAAAGTGGATTCGTAACGGATAATCTTTTTTGTGGTTTATTCTTCAGAATAAAATGTAAAAAAAAGCTGAATTTTTGAATAGATATTTTAGAAACAAATATGTATTTTTAATCTTATTTCTTCAATATATTTTATAGAATCTCTTATACTCCATGTAAATAAAGAAAAAGTTGATCCTTTTAGACACATATATATTGAAAAATTTTTAAATAGTATAATTTTTAGATTTGAAAAAAACATTTTAATCGCACCCTATAATAAATTCCAAAATATGATAAATCAGAATCACTAGAATCTTGTGGTGACTCCAAAGTATCTACTACTTCCTCAGTGTCCTTATCACTATTATCCAGTTCTTGTACGGTTGGAGCTTTCAACATGGATACCACTTCAGTGGGAAGTAGTTTTAGGTTTTCCTTTTTATTTTGCGCTCACTTGATATCTGTGAATCACTATTGATTAGGAATAAATGAATCAAACAAACATCTTCGTTAAAATCTTAAAAACGTCTTCGTTTGTCTTATCCCCGCTGCACTTCCTGGAATTGATTTCCCTATATCTTTTAAATCTTTGTGACGTGCTTCTTGCGCCTTCTCACTTAATTGGCTGATAAGTACCAATGCCGCTGATGTGATTTCTGGATCGTGTAGGAGGTATTTGTACACAGTTGGTGGCATGTTGTACCATGGATACTTTTCAACAAAGTACCTTACGATACGATGAGTGAAAACTCTCAATTTTTCAATATCGATTTCATAACCACTGGGAACAACGATCATGACTGTGTGTAATTTATTTATAAGTTCAAGATCAAGCTTCTTGATTTCTGCTGACAAGTTTACTAAATATTTTCTTGCAGTGTTGTCTTCTTGCAACCATCGTTGGTGTTTCGAATCCAGGATTTGGCATATCTACGATCAAACTATATCGCTCTCTGAGCTCTTTTGTATGAGAGCTTTGTTTCCCGCTACTATTTGTTTGTCACCTCCTCGATTTTGCCATTTCAGTATTGGTAATTTATAAACCAGATGCAAGACGCACTCGAACATACGAATCCATCCGTGTAAGACAGACAAACCAAAGCCCAAGTTGTTGGTATTTATTTGTTATTATTGTTACATATTATTTATTACATATTTTATTTACCAACAACTTTTTGTTATGATAATAAACTCTAACTATAAAAACTTTCTACTATAAAAACTTTTAATAAACAATGTGTCAGAGCTTTTTTTCTGAAACAAAAAAAAAAAAAAAATAGAATTAGAATACCGACTAGAAACTTGCTCTGACCTCACCCCCTGAAACCTTTTTTAAAGAAAAAAGACCAAATATGGGCAACAAATTCTCCTGATCCTAAATTGAACAATAAACAAACTTTTTAAAACTGTAAAAACCAAAGCTTGGACAGCCTTAGAACATAAATAAAAGTCTCAATGCTTCTGAGCATAGAGTAAATGTTTAAGTAAAAACGATTTTAACGTTATTAAGACACTTCTTTATTAATCAAAAATTCTTAAACGATGTCCACATACATAAACTTGAAGATACCATCACAAACTTAAAATTTATTGCAATAATGATGACGCACGACAACTCTCAAATTTTGCCAACAAAACCGACCGTACATATTGTCTCGGGGATAACTCTCTGCAACTAAGCTTCACTTGAAGCGGGGTTGGAGGAATAAGGTAGAGAACAACATTTTTTATGACGTGTAAGGCAAGTCACACACTAAGGCGACACATAAGACATGTCGCTAGAATTCGCTGGACTGGAAAACTGGAAAAACTGGAACAACTGGTTTAAAACAGGTTTGAAACAACTTCGTTCTTTGTTTCCACCGGTTTTCGCGCTACATGTTGCGGCTTCATGTCGCTTGTCATCTCAGTGTGGGATATGCCTAATGTAGTGCACAATCGTTTCAATGGAAAGCGATAAAGAAATTCACATTTTGATTTTCTGCCAGTTTTTGAGGTATCCTGCCACAGTGGTCGACGTGTTGAAAGGTTCAATGGTCCGAAAATGACGACGAAGCTGGTATCGGTCGAGGTCGAAATCACCCGCACATTTTAAGGACACATAAGGGGCATTCTCACAATCTTTTAACTTTCGGGAATAAAAATCTGGTGAAATTAAACTTGCTAAAATAGCATTTTAATCTGATAGACGAATGCCTTAATGATTCAAAATAAAGAAAAAAATGGTCAGCCACGAATTTTTTTTTATTGAACTGAGGTTTAAGTTAAACTTGCAAGTTTAATTTTCCTTACCGTTTTACCACTATAACTGTCTATTTTCTTCTAAATTTTTACTTATAATGAATTTGCATAGTACCCACAGGACATTCAAATAAGAAAAAATAACAATGTAGTATTTTTAGCACAAAATTTTGGTATAACATTGTCTTAAACGGGTGTTAAAGAAAGGGTGGAAGGAGAAAAAAGGGTATGGTATAGGGAAAAGGGACGGTAAGGGAAGAAAAGGGTATGGTAAGGATGGGACGGTAAGGAAAATTACCACTATTTTTAGGCAAATCATGTTAAGACTAAGTGATAGCCACAATGTTCATTGATTTTTAGAAACAGTTATTTATCTTGGATTAAATTTTTAAAAAAAAATTAATTTACCTCGAAAAATGCAGGAATAAACATTGGGGACGGTAATACTACCAATAAAGCCACGATGCTTGAATTTGATATTTAAATGCTGATTTAAATTCTGCAGTAAATTTCCTGTCAAAGAATTTTACACATTCTTTCTCTAGCATACTCCTGCATCAAAAAGAACTTGAAAAAAAATATGTGGCTACATCTGAAGGGATTTTCTGTATAAGTTTAGCAAGAGGGATGGTAAGGAATCTAAAACCCAGGGACAGAGTTCAAAAAATAATATCAACCGTAAAAATGTGTGCAGGTTACTTTTTTGCTACATATTTATATAAAACAATTGTCCGAGTTTCGGAAAAAAATTACATCGAATTACTTTTATTGAAACAATTTTATACAGAGAGCTCCAAACTTAAAAATCAGCATCAGGGATACGGGACGGTATAGGAGTTTTCCTGGTATTTGAACCCCCAACATTGTCCAAAACTTATTTATCTCGTTAATATTGTTATGCAGTCATGCAATGGGATGTTT
Source organism: Maratus speciosus (assembly GCA_963932465.1). Taxonomy (NCBI): domain Eukaryota; kingdom Metazoa; phylum Arthropoda; class Arachnida; order Araneae; family Salticidae; genus Maratus; species Maratus speciosus. The sequence goes on along the minus strand of OZ010794.1, from coordinate 367,608,308 downwards.
CCCAGTATATAAAACAAAAAAAACCACAGGAATATGTACTAAAATAAATATTGTTATTCAGGGACATAAAAGTCAAAAGACTGTGAGAATGTCCCATAAACTGATAGATATATGAGCCGTTCAGTGGACAAATCGATTAACTACATAAAACAAAAAGTTGAGAAATGCGATAAATTAATGTACATTTTTTTTAAATTTACCTTTATAATATAAACTCAAAAATATATTGTAGAATGCATAAATACAGATATAGCTTTCATTTAACTGTATATAAAATTAATAAGAAAGAATAGTCAAAAAATAATCGTCAGTAATGTTACAATTTTTATGTGACGGGTGAAGTTAATCAATTTGGCAACTGACAAAAGTAATAAAGTTAAATTCAGTGTTTAAATTTTTTAGTTTTTTATTACAGAAAAAGTTAGTTAGGGTAGACTGAGGCTAGTTGGCCCGCTTTTTCTTCTAATAATTTTTTAAAAATTACAATTCAACATTTTAAATTTCTTTTTATGTTACCACTATCAGTGTACTTTTAGGAAGAAGTCACAATAGTAAAACTTGAAAATATTAACTATAAGTATTAGTTTAAAAGCTCAAATTGACACTATATCGCTTGGGCCAACCTGCTCCGATTGCGGGGTAAGTTGGCCCACGTCACTTTTTAATGTTCCGATAGTGTAGAAGTTTAAGAAATGATCAAAATTTTTCCAAATCTTAATTTTTATTTCGTGCGAACGAAAACACAGTATAGCCTCCTAAATTAAAATAAAAATTTTAAATATTAAAACTGTGAGTTATTCAAATTATTAACTTCGACTAAAAAATGCTTTAAAAATTGCTTTTATTTTCTCATAAAAAATGTCTTTAATACATTACGGAACAGTAATAAATTTTAATAAAGGCATGCTAGGTGTTAAAACACCGTAAATCTTAGAGTACAGTAATTTAAGAAATCATTCGTCCTTAATTAGGTGATTTATTATAAACACCAGATGACAAATAAATTGTATCAAGGCCTCTGTACATCTGTTAAGTGCAATAATTCTTTTCTTTCGTTTATTTATTTTTCTAACGCATCATTCCCTTGAAATTTCTGTCAATAAAATGTAATATTGCTTCATGGTGCTATGGGTAATGGCAGCTTCTTTGAAATAATGATAATTTTCGTTTATATAAAACTTTAATGCCTAATCAAATATTAAAAAAACACAGTTTGCTTATCATGAAATATATATATTAATGATTACATTCATGATTTATTATTGGTATAATGAGATTTAGATAATCTAATAAGTTAGGCTATAGCAATGTGCTTGATATTATTATGTTGGATGATATCATTTTTTATGTTTTTTGTTTGAACTGCTGATCTTTATTAACGGTTCAGGAATTGTAGTTCTATTCTGTCTGTAGAAGGGACAACATGTCTCTTAAAGGAAAATATATTTTTGATCATTAAAAAATTGTTTCCTGAAACTGCCCTTTTTAAGAATTATGAAGACAGAAAGGATTATTTAGTTTCAACGAATAACTACCCTGGTAAGAGGTTTTCGCTTCATAAAATGTGATGTTATTAAAGGAATATTTGTGGCAATAACTTCTCTTGATGGGGGAACAAGGGGATTTTATTAATAACTGAGAAATATCAGAGTCGGGTAAATTTTGATTGTTAGATTTGTTACTTTTAGCGGTAGCATGTAACACTAGGAGGCCGAACTTTTAGGTAGATTTCATAAGAAATACTACCTATTGCAATCTCCCATATGTTGGAATTTTTGAAAAACTTTTGCAGATCTACACCGATCATGACCCCTAGAGCCCAAAACTTTATCTATCTATCTATCTATATATATACATATATATATATAATTTTTTTCTTTTACTTTCGTATGGACGCGATAACACATCCAATCAATTTAAGTTTTCAAAACTTCTAGGAAAAGGGCCAAAAAATTATGCATGACAGATTTTTGATATAATTAAAAATGTCTTCAAGGAGTGCAAAAAAGGGATTTTCAGAAGAAAAAAATTCATAACTTCGTCAATTCACAAGATATCAAATTCACTTAAATTTATCATAAATCCTCTTTATGTTACCTATAAATTTTGTATTGACAAGCTTTTGATAGGAGCAACTCTTACAGCAAAAAGAAATTAAAAACAAAAAACTCTGCATGTGTGTGTGTGGGGGGGGGGGAGGTTGTATAAGAAAAAAAATTACATTTTCCTTAATACGTTAAATTCTTGGTGAAATTAGTACTTAACATCGAAATCTACCTGCGCCTGTAGGCCAAGTCAACAGGGATTTTTCTATAATTATGAAAGCTATAAATGTTTTAACAGGAGCAATTTGGGGGGAGGTAAACAACATTATAACTTCATTTTTTTAAAAGATTGACTGGAAGAACCAGGAATTCAATTAATAAAATAATTCCTTACTATTAATTAATAAAAATTAATTAAAATAATAGTATTAATAATAAAAATTCATTAAAATAATAGCATGTTGCCCCGGTGGGCCTACATGCCCCGCGCCAAATGGGCCAACTAACCCCGACACCAGACTTTATTTGAAAGTATAATTCTTCCTCTATTACAAGGACTAAAATTTGAAATGAGATATTTATAACCGAAGGTATATCCGATCAAAGTGTAATCTCTCACCCAAGTTGCGACATCCGTTGTTAATTTTGATCGTAGCGTAAGTTCTTTCTCAAACAGAAAGTGATGACTTGAACACATTTTCTGTAGCAATTTATGTCAAATATTTTAAGTTGATATTTCTAACTATTATTAATTTCTAATGTAATTTATATGCCTTTCACATCAAATAAGACACAATTTAGGAAGTGTTTAAAATGTATACTATTTTTTATTTAAACTGTCGAGGTGCTCTATTAATAGTAATACGAATTAGAAACGTAAAAACATTTTCTATAAGACTTAGTGAGATGTCTACATATAGAAAACAAAATTTTAAACAAATCTGAAAATTGTATTACTTCACATTTAATGAAGTATGTGAAAGAAAATAGATTTGATTTATATAGTATACAGGAAGGAAGCCACACTTCTAATTAATCTAATATTATTTAACTGGCAAACATTAAATTATATTGAATGTAGACCGAAAATCACGAGAAGCAATTGATTGCATTACATATTTTATATTTGGGATGGTTTCTAACATTGGGAACTTTAAATTATGTTACTAGTATGTCGGATATCACTAGAGATTTAATACTGTATTTATATATTTTACGTTTAGGGTAGGTTCTATAATTCTAACATTAAATTATATTGATAGTAAACAGGACATCACCAGAGACTACAGTTCTGCGCTGCTCGGGTTCTACTGAACCAGAAACCGAAAATTCCATTTCAGGCCACTCCCCAACCCGACCCTAACCCGACAAAAATTCTGCGACCCGAACCCGCAAAAATAATTTTCGGCGACACGTAATCCGACCGAAACCCAGCATATTTAACTCTCACCCGATCCGAACCTGAAACAATTCAACCCTCAACCCGATCCGAACCCGAACTAGAAGGAAAATAAATCATGTTTTAATGCAATTATGAAATGTAATCTACAATTATATCTCTAATGCTAATTTTATAATTCAAATAGAAAAATGAACAAACCTATATTTTTTAATATTCGAATATAGCAAATCTCTGGAAAACGATCACCTCGAAATCGTTTAATAGAGACCTGCATCGGGTTGGGTTGTCCCTAGTTTTCTTTTTGGGGGGCCGGATGACTCTAAGTTCCTTTCTGCGTGTCGGGCTTGCCGTAGAATAATGCTTGTGGATGATATTTAAGTTTTTTGCAAGTCGAGTTGTTGAGATTTTCACAAAAATTTGAGCAGAGCTATGTTTCAGATGAAAATAATTACATATTTGAATATTAGTATATGTTCAATTTACTGCATATTAAATAAAATGTATATGAGTAGAGTGTTAATTGGTTATTCTTTCTTTGCCGTACAGTTAAGAACCATTTTTTCATATCTCGGAATATGAAAAATATTATCAAAGTTTCTTTTTTGATGTACACAAAAACAGATGCATCGTATTTGTGATAGTTCATGCACGCATACACATGTTCAGTGTGTTTAGATTAGGCGGTTCCTACTATTCAGAGATATAAGCGTACAGAATTTAAGTGTATAGAACTGATAAAGTGCCCGCTAAATATAGCTGTCCGCTTTTCGAGAATGTCCATTATGAAGGTCTTATGGTATATAGATTTTTAACGGGAAAAAATATTTCGGACATTCTTTTGAAAAATCGGGTCAACCCGAAGCCGACCCGCAAGAGTCAAAACTCAACTCGAACCTGAAACAATAAAATTCAACCCGACCAGTAGCAAAAAGTAGAAGTCAACCCGACCCAAACCCGATCTGCAGCGAAAAAATATAGCGCCAGCCCAATCCGAACCGCGGGACGGGCCGGGTGCCGGTAGCCTGACCCGATGCAAGCCTATACCAGAGACAAGACATTTCGTAAATATAAATTTATTATAAATTTATTTTATTATTATAAATTTTTCACATGATAATCTTTTTTTTTTAAGATGGACGAAAAAAGATTTCATACTGTTACAAATTTTTCTACAAAGCATTTCCGGGTAAAGCCCGTTAATCGGATTCCTATAACATAGCACTCTAGTATGCAAATGCAAGAATATCATATTTATGTTAGGTTGCAATTTTGCTGCCATAGAATAGTTGAGTTTAATGCAAATTTATTTGTTTAATCTCTTTTTTTTCTTTTTTTTTTTCTTTTCTTTTTTTTTTTTTTGTGTATCCCAACAGTGACTTCTCTTTGTAATATAACTTAAATATTTATCACTTTTAGCGAGTTTACTGTAGTTATTGCTTTTATATTTCAGAAAATGAAGTCTAAGAAAAAGTGGAAATTAAAAGTTACAAATTTCTTTCGACGCGACGCCTCAAAGGAAAAGTCCCAAATCATTAAGTAAGATCATATTTTTTTTTATTATAATTACTTTTGATTTTATAAGCTAGATAGTTATTTAAAAAATATCGATAAATTGTTGGGAATTGCACAAGTTATAAACAAGAAAGATAATTTGTAAATTTTCTTTTGATATTTAAAATTGTAACTAGAAAAATATTAGATAATCTACAATTTCGAAACTATTTTTATGATTTAATAACTTTATGAGAATCAATATAATTCATGCTTTAAAAAAGTATGAAAACACTAATAATATTAGTACATATTCATATTACCTACAAAAACTGCTAAAAATTCCATGTATTCAACTTATATAAAGTACTTTAAAGCAAAATTGTTCCTTCTCTACTGCTTATTCCCAACTACTATTAAATGCTTTTTTCAAGATTTTAGATTATAATAATACGAATTTCGCGCAATGGCAAAATTGATTTGAATTTTCAGTCCTCGTAACAATTTTTTTTCAGAATCAAGATACAATATTTCTTATTCAAAGTTATCTGTGGCATTTACTATGTCCTGTTTGTACTTTTGGTTATTACTGCAAGTGTTTGGTTATAAGAGTAATTTTTGCTCTTGAGAAACGTTTTTTTTTTCAACTTTCTGAAACATTCCTCAAATTTTGCATAATTTAAAATAATAAATGGAATTCGCTGTCATAAAATTTGAAGGAAGTTTTTAGTCAATCGGATTTGTAAAACAGCAGTTTCTTGTTTGCAAATACATATTAATAGGATAATCAATCTCTCCTCTTTAAAAGCCAGATAGCTCAAAAAGTTATTCGGAAGCGAAATTTTACGTGTTTTATATGGATTTTGTATTAATATAGTATGCATGTATGTAAATATAACTGAAATCATCTATTATTTTGTACTTCTTTGTTATAGCAGCCCCAAAATTATCTCTAAGCCACTTTGTAGTAAATTTCCTTGTAAAGCGCGAACGTTAGGAGAACGTATATTAGAGATATAAAAAAAAATACCGTTGCATTAAATATTATAATATTTTATTTTAATAAGATTATATTACAATGTCTCATAATAAATTCATACTAATATTTTATAACAATTTCTTACAATGCTTCAAAAGAATAACAACTTTTTAATTTCTTGTACTATTTTATGGATGTTAATTCCCGTATCCAACAGTACACAAACCATAAAGTAGTAACCACTAAATCGAATACCAACAGGGAGCTCTTATCTTTTTACGACATATATTGATACAGCTTCATCATCAATAGCATACTGTTTCATATCATGGTAATTTTTGCAATAGTTTGTTGGATAAAAGCTCTCAATTAAGAAGAAAAAAAATAGATAGCATCCATCTCAGTAAATCAAAAATTGTTTCCATATTTATAAAAAAAAAAATACAAGTGATTAAAGAAAAAACAATAAATCTTCTATAATAAAAAAACATATAAAAATTATGTTCTGGAACAATCCACGAAAAAGCAATATGGCGATAGCTTAACCTCTTCGGTCCCTGGGTCCCCATACGTGGACCTCCGTTCTTTTCCTTATAAAAAGTAAAATATCCGATTTTTTTACATTTTCGCATCACTTCTTAATAACTGAATGTTTTTTCCATTCAAAGCAAACGAATAAATGGCAGCATGTAAGCTGATTCCCACATAAAATAAATGTTATTTTCATCGGAGTTTGCAACATGCCTAAAAATGCCCAAAAGACAGTATGACCAAGAAAGTGAGAAATTTTCAAAAATATTTAACTTAAATCTTTTTTAACAAAAATTTTTGAGGATTTGTAAATTATTTACTTGTTTAAACGTCTTAAATTTGTGATTGCGTTAATTTAGGTTAATGGTTATTAAATTGATGTTTTTAAGTGGTTTGTAGTTTTACATCCATACTTTTTAACCTAAATTACTAAGCGCTTAAAGGATCAATTTCAGAAAAGATATTTTTTCTGTCATTTCTGATGCCATTTTGTTTGGAAAAAACCAACGAATAAGCATTTGTATTATTACTTTAGCTTTGGAACTGAAGAGGATAAACATGTGCTTATTTTAGGACTGTAAACCATTTGGCGAGACTTTACAACATAACATGACCATCTATGGGGCATTCTCACAATCTTTTGACTTTCGGGAATAAAAATCTGGTGAAATTAAACTTGCTAAAATAATCTGATAGACGAATGCCTTAATGATTCAAAATAAAGGAAAAATGGTCAGCCACGAAATTTTTTTTTATTTAACTGAGATTTAAGTTAAACTTGCGAGTTGTAATTTTCCTTACTATTTTACCACTATAACTTTTTACTTTCTTCTAAATTTTTACTTATAATGAATTTACATAGTACCCACAGCGCATTCAAATAAGAAATAATAAAAATGTAGTGCTTTTAGTACAGAATTTTTGTATAACATTGTCTTAAAGAGGTGTTAAAGAAGGGGCGGTAAGGTAAAAAAAGGGGACAGTATAGGAAAAAAGGGACGAAATGGACAAAAAAGGGATGGTAGGGATGGAACGGTAAGGAAAATTACCACCTATTTTTAGGCAAATCATATTAAGACTAAGTGATAACCACAATGTTCATTGATTTTTAGAAACAGTTCTTAACATTGGATAAAATTAATTTTTTTTTTTAATTTACTTGGAAAAGTGCAGGAATAAACCTTGGGGGTGGTAATACTACCTATAAAGCCATGATCTTGAAATTGATATTTAAATGCTGATTTAAATTCTGCAGTTAATTTCCTGTCAAAGAATTTTAGACATTCTTTCTCTAGCATATTTCTGCGTGAGAAAAATCTTGAAAAAAAATTCTGTGGCTGCATCTGAAGTGATTTTCTGTATACGTTTAGCAAGAGGGAGGGTAAGGATGAAAAACCCAGGGACAGAGTTAAAAAAATAATATCAACCGTAAATACGTGTGCAGGTTAATTTTTTGCGACATATTTATATAAAACAATTGTCCCAGTTTCGGAAAAAAATTACATCGAATTACTTTTATTGAAACAATTTTATACAGACAGCTCCAAACTTAAAAATCAGAATCAGGGACACGGGACGGTATAGGAGTTTTCCTGGTATTTGGACCCCCAACATCGTCCAAAACTTATTTATCTCGTTAATATTGCTATGCAATCATGCAATAAGATGTTCCCCAGTATATGAAATTTAAAAAAAACACCAAAAAATGTATGTAAAGGGGGTATGTAGGGAGTAAATGTATTAAATTATTATTAAAGGACATAAAAGTCAAAAGATTGCGAGAATGCCCCATATCTGTGGTACTTGGCGATTCATCCTTGCGGATCGGTGTAATACAGAAATACCATTTCTTTTTAGTTGGATAATATACGGATATTTTAATTTATAAAATATTCGAAAAGGTTTTTCAGACCAAAAATGTTTGCACCATGTTATCTTTTATGCGCTTTTCGCAATACAGTCCGATTAAAAAAGTTCAATGTGCAGAAATAATTTTTAAGCTCCTCTCTTTTATCACATGAAGTTTAAATTAAAATTTTCTTTATTTTTATGAAGACTTTAATTCTGATTCTTAAATTAAACCCATCGAAAAATATTAATAACATGAAATTCGCTTACCTGCAAATTTCTTCGAATATCTTACTTTTACGTAAAAAATATATTCTTCACATTTTTCGATTTTAAATGCTCAGTGATTGTTTACTACTGTTAGTTTTTTGTTTCACATGATACATAAGTATGTATATCTTTACTACATTTGTGTTCTTTATTTAATTTTTCATGTTTATTATTTGTGTTTCATATGTCTATCACTCATCGTATGATATGGCAGATGTCTAATATTAATAAGTTTTTGCAATGATGATAAAAACTAACCAAATGTAAATAAGTGCGAGTAGTAAGTCAAAATTACGTCCATTACTAATCATATCACAATATTAAAATATTTATTTGCTTAAAAGACGTTATAAAAACACATTAAAAGTAAATTAAAAATCTATATTTACATGTTTCAACTCATTATCTGAGTCGTCGTCGGAATGTATAACAGAAAATTATAATATTATAATGTATATTATATAGATTATATATAATAAATATTATATATATTATAAAATTATAATGTATAACAGCCTTCTGGCGGAAATTAAATTACGCCCCATCGAATCTAATATTTTCATCACTTTTGAGGTAGTTCCTTTAGTATGGTTACGTCATGTAGGCGATATTTTTATTGATTGGCGAGGTAATATAGATGAGTTAATGATTTTCATACAACAGTTAAATGAACTTGACAATAATATAAAGTTTACTTTTGAACTAAAAACAGGGGGGAAATTACCTTTTTTAGATGTTGAGTTACAGAGAAAAGGGAATGAATTAATTCGTTCAGTTTACCGAAAACCTATCGCAGATTTAAACGTTAAACCTTCCGATGCATGCACCCGAATGCCTTATAAATTATCAACCTTCAGGTTCCTAATTAATCGTGCTTTCAAGATTTCTTCCGATTTAAATCTGGGGGATGAATTAGAGAAAATTAAACGTATTGCTAGTGATAATAGATGTCAGGTAAAATTAATTAACAAATTGATTCAGAGCTCCTTTGATACTTCTAAAAATAAAAATAAAACTATTAATGAAGTTAATATGAAAAGGGTTGTATCAAATTATTTCCCGGCTTTCTTTGAACATATAAAAAATCATTTAAGAAATTTTTGCTTATGTTTGATCGCGAAGCCGCCTCCAAAATTAAAGATGCTTTTAAATACTAAAATTGATCCTATTAATTGAGATGACCTCTCAGGAGTTTATATGATTCCATTTATTAGGGAGGTAGGAATCAAAAATCATTATATAGGTATAACCCAACGAAAGTTCAATATCAAATGTAAATAACATATAGCGGACATGAAATACAATAGAGGTAATACTGCTTTATCCCGGCTAAATCAAATAGAAAACATTAACATACATTTTAACGAGAGTAAAATAATCTACAGGTCTAATTTTTATTTACAATTATTCATAAGAGAGTCCATTGAAATTTATTTAAGAGGTTCAGGGGTTTGTAACGATACATTATCTTTTCGTATCCCGAATGGTGGTTGAATGGTTGGACAACTTACGACATCGCGACATAGAGGGAACACGAGCAATCGCGAAAATGTAGGGCGCATTGTATGATTACTTGTTTATATTCGATGATTTTTTGCATTTTTCTTACGCATTTGTAATTTTTTGTTATACATTCTGACGACGACTCAGAAAATGAGTTGAAACATGTAAATATAGATTTTTAATTTACTTTTAATGTTTTTTTATAACGTCTTTTAAGCAAATAAATATTTTAATATTGTGATATAAAAACTAACTAGTTTTCTATATTTTCCTATATGGAACAGTAATTGCAATTAGGTGCAATCATCACCTACGTCGATTAAGGTAACACTACTTGTGCTATGGAAAAAGGTGTGAAATGACCTCAAAAACTTTTGAGTTGAGTATGAAAAGAGTTTGAGAAATGGAAATGTGAATTAACATAAAAGACAAACGCTTAGAAAAGTTTCAAGCTGAAATTCTGTTCTTGAGGCCATTTAACGTCTACGTCAAAACCGACTGAGTTTTAAAATGTACGATAAATAATTTGAAGTGAAAGAAGAAGTAAAATTTGACGCCATTTGTGCTAACAAAATAAACAATTCCAATCAAATTTATGATTGGCTGATTTTTGTTTTATGGCTAATAAGGAACATGCTGCGCCAAAATAGTAGGAATAGAAATAATTAAAAGACACCAGAATAAATTAAGAAAGAAAGAATAAGGAATTGGATAACAGGAGAAAAAATACATTGTACTACAGTTTCGAAATTACAGCATTATCAACGAAAATATTTTAGTATGGAATATTACGCACGCAGAAACAGCAGGAAATTTTGAACTGCGTTAAAAACAGTGGGTGTTTTACCATAATCTCAATAAATCTCATTTTCCTGTCTAAGAAAACGTGTTGTTTAATTTACTTGTAATCGAAAAACGAATGACAATTTATATTATTTGGGAGAGAGTAAAGTAGATTTTTTTTTTATAAATATAAATACACTTTATACTTGAAACATTCCAATATCACCAAGTACATATTACCTATAGCAAATAAACAGCAAATAAATAGCCTTCTGGTAACTTTTCTTTAATTTATCCGTTTTGGGAAACACAAAATTTTTTAATTGTGTGAATCTTCTCCCATCGCCATGACCTCTGAATACTGAAATTATACGTAGACAACCTATATGTTTTCAACTAGTAATTACCTGAAATCAATTTAAAATTTTCATTCAGCAGCGAACATACACCGCCGAAAAGCGAACACTTCCATTTAGTGAACATTTCTAAGCCCAAAGAGCTACATTTTTACATTTGTATGACCTTATTTCTTAATAGTTAACACATTACATCGTATTGAGATGTCCGCTATTTAGAAGTTTTATAATATGACATTCATTTAATTGCAATTAAAGTGTATCACATGCATTATAGGCCTAAAATGAGCCTCTATGATTATTAAGTGCATTATTTGTTGTATAAAGATACAAGGAAGTTTTTATAAAGAATAGCATACGTTAACTTCAGTAAGCAGTTATAAAATTCTACAAAAATTGCAAAAACAAAATTCCGTATATTAAAATTATTTCAGAAAATTACACAAGAAAACATGATTTTTTTTTTAAAGTGCACATTTTCAAGAATTTGACTGTTACAATTAAAAAAAAAAAGCGGTATTTTGAAGATTTGGCTATTGGCTCCGAATTTTGGAGCTGGTGTTATAAAAATTACATCATTTTAGTGATCATACCAAAAATGACGTGATTTTTGAGAACTTACATTAAAATATTTCAGATTTATGAAATAAAACAAATGCTTTAAAAAATGCCATTATTCTCTCTTAATCTGTCCCGTTTTTTCGCCTTTGTGACAAATACTAACTGCAATCTTAAACTAATAGCGACAAATTTTAACTGTAATCTTAAGAAAATAGTTAGTCAAAAAGCTATGTTTCTCCGTTAAATTCATTTATTCTAGTTAGGGCCAATAAGAGCCCAGTTAAATCCAAGAACCTTAATTTTAGTTGTTGTTGTTGTTTAGCCTTTTTAGTTGCATGTAAAACTAAACAAGTTGGAAATTCCTCGTCAAACGTGGCAAATGAGGTGCGTTCGTACTATAACTAGTTTTATAAATATTTTTTGCACCGCATATTGTACTGAATGTATATTTTAATACACTTCATAAGTGCATATCAATTTCATGCTGTTCAAAGGGCTGTAACATCATTAAAATGCACTTGAAATAATTTTTTCTCATTGACGTAATGTAAGAGTAAACTTTGACTGTCCCTGTAATTAAACTATACATCCGCTTTTCATAAAATTTGAAATGACACGACAAAATTTTGCAACAATTATATATTTAAAATTTTCAGACCATTCGGAAGTCTGTAACATCATTAAAATGCACTTGAAATATTTTTTTCCCATTGGCCGTAATGTAACGGAAAACTTTTGACTGTCCCTGTAATTAAACTATACATCCGATTTTCATAAAATTTGAAATGACTTGATAAAATTTTGCATCAATTATATATGTAAAATTTCAGACTATTCGGTTGGGTGGTTTTTGCTCTGCTATATACGGACAGACGGACGGACGGACAGACAGACGGACCGAACGACGACTATAGGTACTACGTATTTATATAATTACGAACGCACCTAAAAAGTTACAATGGACTGATTTCCAAGTGTCAAGTGGTCAACAGACGATAGGGTAAAGTGCCCATATTTCGTCCTCCTTAACTTCTCTGCTTCTGCGAAAGTATCGCCACTTATGACGCAAGGCACAGGAGGCGGAAGGTAAAAGGGGTCAGTATTGAAAATTTCGTTCGCCAAGACGCATACACAAATTTAAGACGGCGAATATCCTATTTTTAGAAGACCTGAGTTCTTATTACGTCGTTTGTAGAACGTTATTTACTGTACCGTAAGTATTTATTTCTTATTCATTGCATGTATTTTACGTTGGTAAGGTACTGACAGTAGCATACAATGAGTTTTAGGACGCTCAGTTCATCTTACGGGAACTGAAGATCCGTAATATCGGAAAATAGCGTGGTCCCAATTTCGTCCCCTTGCAGTTCTTATTTTTGTTCCGGGGACGAAATTAGGAATGCTTTTTCATGACATTTTTTCAATTTTTTCCTCATATTTGGAAGGTTAATGCATAGTTGCTAGTCTCCCGATTTTTTGGATACCAGTAAAATCTTACAAAAATGTTTTCTTTATTTAATTGCGTTAAAACTTCGATTGTACAAAGCAAGTATTTCTGCATAAAAATATTGGTATGAAAAAAATCGGGAGGTTGGCAACTATGCATGTTTCGTTATGTTATTCTTCCACTGATAATTAGTACACTTCTTTGTGCCTTACGTTAATGTAAATTAAATTACTTACTCATTTAGAAATAAATTTTGATTTAGTTATAAGTTAAGCCTCGGCATACTGGATTTTCTGGGGGACGAAATTTTGGGACCAGTTTTTTCTTTTGCATTTTTAGATACTTTTGAAAAAACAATTTTTCGCATTGTTAAATTTTTTTTGTACGATATTTGCCTATATTTCTATATGCGTGGATAGTTACTCTATGTAAAATCCAAATTTGGTTGATTTTCACTGAAAATTACAACTTCCAAGAGCCTAAAAGTGACTGGGGGACGATAATAGGGCACCTTACCCTACTTGTTTTGTAGAAAAATCTGATTAATAAAGCTTGAAAATGTGAATTTTTGTTTTCCTTTCTTAGAATTTTCTCGCAAACAAATTCAAATTTTAAAATTCTGAGACTTATTATGACTTATCCAGGGTAATAACTGGAGTTAATTTCTCCTCCCAACGTTCCATATTACGAAAAGTCACAGTGAAAAAAAAAAAAAAAAAAAACAGATAGATTTTAATATAATGGATACTGTTTTATATTTATCACCTATGCATACCGTATCAGTCACATTCTTTCTACCGGATGTCCCAAAAAGGACTGACTGATTTTAAAATTCAATAACTTCCAAACGGTGACAGATATTAAAAAAATTCTTGCAGGAGGGTTATGCATAAGGTCAAAAGTTTTTTTACAGTGATTTTCGATTTTAGTTCGAATTACAAACAATAGATGGCGCTGCGATCAACAGAGGCTAAATTCGGGCTCGATTTTTGGTACTTCGTGGCCCGGATAATACATTTCCGTCTCTTTTTTCTGCATGGAACAACAGAGAGGACTAAAAATCGAGCCTGTATTTAGCGACTATTGCTTACAGCGCCATCTATTGTTTGTAATTCGAACTAAAATCGAAAATCACTGTAATAAAACTTTTGACTTTATGCATAACCCTCCTGCAAGAATTTTTTTAATATCTGTCACCGTTTGGAAGCTTTTGAATTTTAAAATCAGTCAGTCCTTTTTGGGATACCCGGTAGAAACGTAGGTAACTCTGGCATGTCAAATGCCTTTTTAGAATTATCGCATTCACTGTGGACATTTTCTTGAATTTCTTAACTTTATCCCATTTTGACATGCAAATGAAATATATCATTAAGGCAGTTTTTTAAGGGGTGAGCGGGGGAGATGATACCTTTTTTTAGATTATATATTTTTTAAATACGCTGTTTCATATATTTGTGCTTAATATTTTCATATTTATTACAGAATAGAAATTTATTGAATAAATGAATATAAAAGAAAAGTATTTATTAATTTTATATTAAATTGCTAAATAAAGAAAACGATAGTTATTTAGAAATTTATAATTTAAAATTGACTTTATATACAAACTAAATAAATAGGCAAATTAAATACACTTATTACATTTTAACGACGATTAGAACTCTATTACTCCCTCAAATTATTTAACCAGCATTAATTCATTCCAATAATGATTTAAATTTTTTATTCAGTCTGTTGAATTTTTAATTTTACAAATTTTGCGTTTCTTTGAATTTTTCTTCCTACTTTTTAAATAAAAAATGCGGTTTCCAACTTTTCATTAGGGCATTAAAAATCTCAGAGTTTTGTTGTAATCAAAGTTATCTTTACGTTAAATGCAGTTTTAAAGCCTTGAGTATAAAATATTAACAAGTTTGGCAAGATATACTATAAAAGTTATTTCCCATTAAGATAAATCCCATTAAAGTAATTGTAAAAAAATAGAAAAGGAATTGTGGCAAGTGGTTCGAGTAATTCATATACTACATGTTTCATCATATATTCGCCATATTATCATCATTATATATTTTGATGTAAAGATTTTTTTATATATATAACTTTATGAAATAACCTTTTATATAAAAACTAGCAAATCTCGCGGTTTTGCTCGCATAATAGTTGAAATATGCCAAGTGATATTTGCATGACTATTTTTTATTAGAATAACACTTTTGGAATAATTCAAAAATTACAATTTAAGCCACAGTTTGTCTAAACTTCATTATTAAAGTGCAATAGACAGAAATGAGATTTTAATTAATAAGAAGAACTAAAACTGATTCGAAATAAATGATAAATTAGAAAGTATTTTGAGACTTTTATTCTTATTTCATATGCTCCATTTAAGTATTCATTTGAAGTTTTGAATTTTTTAGAAACCATCCTAACACATTTACATCTTAAGATTAATCTCATATCAAATTCCAAGCTTTATGTCTAACAGTCTACCATAAAATGCCGAAACAGAGTTGAAATAGAATGTCTCGAAAAATGTTGAAAAAGAGACTGTTACCATTAATTTGCCAAGATTAACCTTGAAATCAGTTGGTATTTCCTAATATTCTATAGAAAACGGAATTTAGATGTTTTTAAAGGCTTTCTTGTTGTTCCTACCAACCAGGTGGTAGTGACACCGGCATAAAATATAGTCCGTATATTATGATGGATTATCACTCTTGATTCGCAAGCAATAACTTCTGTAATCGATTTATTATTTCCTGAGATTCCATAGAAATCGTAATTTAGGACACTTTTAGAATGCTTTTCGCTCCTTCCCTTCGCTTCATCCCTTTTTAATTTCGAATTTATTTTCGACATATCTTAGAGGACACTTATATTTTGTAAGTAACTACCGTGCTATATTTAAAGTTTCTAGCCTCTACAGTACCGCAGAAATCGCAATTTAGGAAATCTTTTTGTTCCTGCAACACTCTAGCAGTTGTTGCACCGACATAAAATATAGCTTATGTTTGAGCAGGTTCTATCACCATCAATTTGCAACCATTATGTTTGAAATCGGTTTCGTATTTCATAGGATTGCATAAAAATCGCAATTTAGATCGCTTATAGAACGTTTTTCGCTCACTTCATCTTTTAAATTTGGAATTTTCTTCCGACAATCCTTAGAAAGCATTTGCATCTTTGAAGTAATTACCATTCCAAATTTAAAATATTAGACCCCCTCAGTAACACAAAAATCGCAATTTCGAACATTTTTTGCTCCTGTAACACCCAGGTGGTAGTGACAACAACGTAAAATATAGGCTATGTTGGAGCAGGAATTGTCGCCATCAATTTGAAAACATTACTTCTGAAATCGGTTTATATTTCCAGAGATTGCGTACAAATCGCTAATTAGAACGTTTTTAGAATGCTTTTTGTTTGTTTCTACTCCATATAAATTTCAAATTTTTAAGAAACTCTTCTCAGAGAGCATTTACATCTCATAAGTAATTACCATGCCAAATTTCCAGTTGCTAGCATCTTTAGTATCACAAAAATCACAATTTAGAACGTTTTTTAAAATGCAACCCTAAGGTGGTAATGACGCCGACATGATGTAGATCCGATATTGGAGCAAGGGTTGTCAAGATTAATTTCCAACCACTACTTTTGAAATCGGTTGGGTCCTTTCTGAGATTGCGTAGAAATCGTCATTTAGAACGTTTTTTCGATCTCTTTTCGCGCATTTTCACCCCTTTTAAATTTTGAATTTTTTAAGAAATGTTCTTAGAGATCATTTATATCTTATAAGTAACTACCATTCCAAATTTCATGTTTCTAGGCCCTTCAGTAACGCAAAAATCGCATTTTCGAACGTGTTTTTGCTCCTGCACCCCCTTTGGTGATAATGGCACCGACATAAAATGTAGCCTATGTTGGAGCAAGGGTTGTCACCATCATTTTGACACCATTATTTTTGAAATCGATTTGGTACTTCTTGAGATTACGTAAAAATCGCCATTTAGAACGTTTTTTAGAACGCTTTTTGCGCATTTTCACCCCTTTTAAATTTCGAATTTTTATGAAATGTTCTTAGAAATAATTTATATCTAGTAAGTAACTACCATGCCAAATTCTATGTATCTGGGCCCTTCAGTAACACAAAAATCGCATTTTCGAACTTTTTTTGCTCCTGCACCCCCTTTATTAGTAGTGGCACCGACATAAAATGTACACTATGTTGGAGCAAGGGTTGTCACCATCATTTTGACACCATTATTTTTGAAATCGGTTTGGTATTTCTTGAGATTGCGTAAAAATCGCCATTTAGAACGTTTTTTAGAACGCTTTTTGCAAATTTGAGCTTCTTTTAAATTTCGAATTTTTTAAGACATGTTCTTAGAGATCATTTATATCTAATAAGTAACTACCATGCGAAATTTCATGTTTCTAGGCCCTTCAGTAACACAAAAATCGCATTTTTAGAGCGTTTTTTGCTCCTGCACCCCTTTGGGATAGTGACACCGACATAAAATATAGCCTATGTTCTAAGTTGGACTAACACCATCATTTTGATACCATTACTTTTGGAATCGGTTAGGTAGTTCCAGAGTTTATCTCCTACAAATAAACAATTTTTACCTCTTTATAATATTGCTAGCAGCCTTCACCCGCTACGCTGGTCGGTTTCTCCAAACGAAACTTTAAACAGACGTGATATATCGGTATTGATCTTGTGTTTTGTAGCAATATATACATTTATCTCCGATGATCTTCCGCATTGCTGAAAACAATATGAATGCCATTATGGTTTTATATCTTCTAAAGTCACAGACAAAGTTTGGACTGTTAAGAAGCAAATCTTTTAGTTGATTATTTACAACTGAACATGGAAAAGAACGGAAGAACAATATGTCGCATATTAAAATCATCCCTGAAAATTAAAAAATGCAAATCTCATCAAAATCCGCTCAGTAGAACCTTCTAATAAGACTAATTTTTCATAATTGGGTTCACCATATTGGGTTCATTATAAAACATTCACCTATAATTCTATAGCAGAGAAATGTAGAATATCATGTGTTATGTACTGAAACCTTTCCTGAAAAATTATCTAACAACCAGTGCTAATTCAATCGAACTCAACTAAGTAGAACCTTTTAAAAAGGCTAATCTCTCAAAATAGGGGTTTACTGATTAAAGAACTTTCGCACATAATTCTATAACTAAGCAACGTAGAATGATATGTGTTCTATACGAAATCCTTTCTTGAAAATTTATCACAACTAACAATGTAAGTCTTCTCAAAATCCATTCAAAAGAACTCAAGTTATAAGTGGTCGGACCGAAATTGCTCTTTGTATTTTATATGTGAAGTAGATAGATAAATATATTTTTCATAATCGCGTTAATGTGATTGTAGAACTTTTAGGAATGTAGCGTAGGTTATACACCGTAGAACTTCTGGATTTTTTAGAAACTCTGCACACCTTCCATAGCAATAACATATATACTCTCTAGTACAGGCTCGGCGAACCTTATCACGTGCGCGTGCCAAAAATTCACAAATGATATCTATCAACAATGTAACGTGCCAAACTTATGCAAAAATAATTTTGAAGAGTACGATGTTTATACGAATTATTGGTTATAAAATCGGTTGCTTTCATGTATTAATAATTAAAAAATATTAAAACTCAAAATGATTTTTCTGTATCAGCCATTAAATGAATTTATTTTTAATTCGTAAATAGGGTTCATTTATGCGGTATGTACTGTAATTAGGGGGGAAAATACCAGTTTTTATTTCATTAATTTTCAACTTATTATTAATGCAACATCTCGGTTATAATTTTCCAAGTTGCATTAAACAATGTGCTAATAATGTATTGATGAAATTTTTGCTGTTGTACGTTCGATGGAAAATGCTCTATATCTGGCTCCTATTTTGCTATTTTTACAAATATACATAGCTAAATTGAATTCATTTGCCATTTTATTGTAATCACTGTCAAACGAAATTCATTCAAAAATTATAGCTTTTTAAATTCGTATAGGAGGCAAAATGCATGGCGAAAATGCTGCACAGCATGGCAGGAAAAGAAAATTATTCTGATGTGTTCATTCATGCAAGAAATAATTGCATTATTTGTGTACTGTCCGTATGTAAAACACTTTTATTGGTTATAACAGAAATAAAAAAAATGGATTTTATGTGTATAATTTTTCGCGTGCCAGAAAAATTAGCTTACGTGCCAACTCTGGCACGCGTGCCATAGGTTCGCCAACCCTGCTCTAGTATCTAATAAGTAACTACCATGCCAAATTCCATGTATCTGGGCCCTTCAATAACACCAAAATTCACAATTTCGAACGTTTTTTTTGCTCCTGCAGTACGGGTAGTGGCACCGACATAAAATGTAGCCTATGTTGGAGCAAGGGTTGTTACCATCATTTTGACACCATTATTTTTTAAATCGGTTTGGTATTTCTTGAGATTGCGTAAAAATCGCCATTTAAAACGTTTTTTAGAACACATTTTGCGCATCTTCACCCCTTTTAAATTTCAAATTTTTTTAAGATATTTTCTTAGAGATCATTTATATCTAATAATAATTACCATAACAAATTCCATGGATCTGGGCCTTTCAGTAACACCAAAAACCACAATTTCGAACGTTTTTTTGCTCCTGCACCACCCACCTTTAGGGGTAGTGGCACCGACATAAAATGTAACTTATGCTGGAGCAAGGGTTGTCCTTTCATTTTGACACCATTATTTTTTAATTCAGTTTGGAACTTCCTGAGATTGCGTAAAAATCGTCATTTTGAACGTTTTTTAGAACACTTTTCACGCATTTTCACCCTTTTTTAATTTCGATTTTTTTTAAGAAATGTCCTTAGAGATCATTAGTATCTTATAAGTAACTACCATTCCAAATTTCATGTTTCTAGGCCCTTCAGTAACACAAAAATCGCATTTTTAGAACGTTTTTAGAACGCATTTTTAGAACTTTTCGCGCATTTTTACCCCTTTTTAAATTTCTAATTTTTTCAAAACTATTCTTAAAGATCATTTATATCTAATAAATATGTACCTTGCCTAATTTTAAGTTGCTAGCCCGTACCGATCACAAAAATCGAAATTTAGAACGCTTTTTTGCTCCTGCAACGTCGTCTAGGTGATAGTGATACCGACATAAAACAGCGTCTATGTTAGAGCAGAGTCTGTCAGCATCAAGTTCCTACCATTTCTTTTGAAATCAGTTTGATTCTTCGTGAGATATCGCTGATAAATCGGCCTTTAGAACGTTTTTAGAACGCTTTTAGCGCATTTTGGTCCTGCATCTCCTCTGGGGTAGTGGAAACAGATATAAAATATAGCCTAACTTGGAGCGAGATCTGTCAGCATAAGTTTTACACCATTATATTTGAAATCGGTTGAGAACTTCCTAAGATTGCATAGACGACGCAATTTAGAACGTTTTTGCAACACTTTTTGTGCATTTTGACTCCTATTTAAATTTCGATTTTTTTTAGGAAATTCCTTTAGCGATCATTGATATTTTATAACTACCATTCTAAATTTCACGATTCTAGGCCCTTCCGAAACGCAAAAACCGCAATTTAGAACGTTTTTCCCCTGCACCCTCTTTGGGGTAGTGTCACCGACATAAAACATAGCCTATGTTGGAGCAAGGTTTGTAACCGTCATTTTGAAACTATTATTTTTTAAATCGGTTTGGTATTTCCTGAGATTGTGTAGAAACCACCATTTAGAACGGTTTTTAGAACGCTTATCGCGCATTTTCAGCCCTTGTAAATTTCGAATAGTTTAAGAACTGTTCTTAGAAATCCTTTATACCTAATAAGTAGCTAATATTTCAAATTTCATATTTGTAGGCCCTTCAGTAACACATAAATCGCATTTTTAGAATGTTTTTTGATCCTGCACCGCCTTTGGGGTAGTGGCACCGACATAAAACATAGCCTATCTTGGAGCAAGCATTGTCACCATCATTTTGACACCAATATTTTTTAGATCGGTTTGGCATTTCCTGAGATTATGTAGAAACTACCATTTAGAACGTTTTTTAGAACGCTTTTTGTGCATTTTCACCCCTTTTAAATTTCGAATTGTTTAAGAACTGTTCTTAGACATCATTTATATCTTATATGTAACTAATATTCCAAATTGCATATTTCTAGGCCCTTCCGTAACGCAAAAATCGCGTTTTTAGAAAGTTTTTTGCTCCTGCACCCCCTTTGGGGTAGTGGCACCGACAAAAAATATAGCCTATGTTCTAAGTTGGACTAACACCATCATTTTGATACCATTACTTTTGAAATCGGTTCGGTAGTTCCAGAGCTTACCTCCTACAAATAAACAATTTTTGCCTCTGTATAATATGACAAGATGGTTTCTAAAAAATTCAAAAATTCAAATGAATACTGAAATAAGCGTAGTAATTGAGCATAAAAGTTTCAAAATGTTTTCTAAATTGTTATTTATTTAGTTTTATTTCGTTTTATTAATTTAAGTCTCATTTCTGCCTCAGGCAGTGTAACAATGATGTTTAATCAAACTGTGTTTTAAATAGTAATTTTTTTAATTATTTCTAAAAGTAATAAGTACCTTTTAATAAAATAAAATATTACCTTTTAATAAAATAAAAATTTAGTTAGTACCTTTTAATAAAAATTAGATATATAAATATCACTTGGCATAATTCAAATATTACGCGAGCAAAGCCGCGGGGTTTGCTAGTAATTATATAAATACGTAAAACCTACATTCGTCGTCTGGACCGTCCGTCTATCTGTCCGCATGCACACTCTCAGAAATAAAACTCTCACTTTTGACGATTCAGAAATCCTCGAGCTGTATTTCGTCGTTTTTGACGATCATTTCCTATCAATATCACGTGACTTTTAACGAAACATAAACTCTCAAATATTTGACGAAAGTTTTGCCTCAATCACGGTCTGACTCGATGCATTTTAAGGAAACAATTGCTGTACCTCCTCAAATCCTGAGATTTTAGCAAACAGATATTTGCTTTTTTATGTTAGTGCTTTAATAATTTATTTTAAAACAGCACTTTTTAGTGCTTTTCAGAAAATACTGAAATATAGGTAGTTATTGTTTCTTCATTAGTTATTTTTTTAGCTGTTAAAATTTTTAGGAATGCTTATTATTATTTTTATTTATTTATTTATATGTTGTTGTTCGTTATGTTTTAATTCGAAAAGAATAAATTTCCTGTGTTTTTCAAAACCATTCAAAAGAATATTTGGTCAATAAAATTCAAACTTCCAGGATATATATATATATATATATATACTAGCAAACCCCGCGGCTTTGCTCGCGTAATATTTGAAATATGCCAAGTGATATTTATGTCTAATTTTTATTAAAAGGTACTAACTAAATTTTTATTTTATTAAAAGGTAATATTTTATTTTATTAAAAGGTTTATTTTTTATTTTTATTAAAAGGTACACATTACTTTTAGGAATAATTCAAAAATTACTATTTAAAACACAGTTTCATTAAACATTATTATTACACTGCATTAGGCAGAAATGAGACTTAAATTAATAAAACGAAATAAAACTAAATAAAGGATAATTTAGACAATATTTTGATACTTTTATGCTCAATTAATACGCTCATTTCAGTATTCATTTGAAGTTTTGAATTTTTTAGAAACCATCTTCTTACATCTTAAAATTAACCATCATGTCAAATTCCAAGTCCTACCACCTCTCTCAACATAAAGGGCTATGTTGAAATAGGAACTGTCACGATTAATTTGCCAACATTAATTTTGAAATCGGTTTGTTATTTCCTAATATTCCACAGAAACGTAATTTAGAAAGCTTTTAAAGGCCTTTTTTAGAACGTTTGTTATTCCTGTGAACCCCAGGTGGTAGAATCGCCGGCATAAAATATAGCCTGTGAAGGATCAGAGACTGTTACCATTGATTCGCAACTATTACTTTTATAATCGGTTTATATTCTCTGAAATTGCATAGAATCGTAATTTAGAACTTTTTTAGAATGCTTTTCGCACCTCCGCTTCGCTTCACACCTTTTTAATTCGAATTTATTTTCGACGTTCCTTCGAGGGCATTTATATTTTAGAAGTAACTACCATTCCATATTTAAAGTTTCTAGCCTTTTCCGTATCACAGAAATCGCAATTTAGAAAGTTTTTAGCTCCTGCAACCCTGTGGTGGTAGTGGAATAAACATAAAATATAGCTTATGTTTGAGCAGGTTCTATCCCCAACAATTTGTCGTCATTATTTTTTTAATCGGTTTGGTAATTTATAAGTTTGCTTAAAAATTGTAATTTATAACGCTTTTCACTCACTTCATCTTTTTAAGTTTGGAATTTTCTTTCGACTGTTCTTAGAAAGCAGTTGTATCTTGTAAGTAAATACCATTCCATACTTCAAAGTGTTAGACCCTTCAGTTGTGCAAAAAACGCAAATTAGAACACGTTTTGCTTTTGCAACCGTCAGATGGTAGTGACAGCAACATGAAATATAACCTATGTTATAGCAGGGACTGTCACCATTGATTTGCAACCATTACTTTTGAAATAGCTCTGGTATTTCCTTAGATTGAGTAGAAATCGCAATTTAGAACGTTTTTAGGACGCTTTTCGCGCATTTTCACCCCTTTTTAAATTTCTAATTTTTTCGAAACTGTTCTTAAAGATCATTTATATCTAATAAATATGTACCTTGCCTAATTTTAAGTTCCTAGCCCTATCGATCACAAAAATCGAAATTTAGAACGCTTTTTTGCTACTGCAACGTCTTGGTGATAGTAATACCGTCATAAAATAGCGTCTATGTTAGAGCAGAGGCTGTCAGCATCAATTTCCTACCATTACGTTTGAAATCAGGTTCATTCTTCCTGAGATATTGCCGACAAATCGGCATTTAGAACGTTTTTAGAACGCTTTTTGCGCATTTTGCTCCTGCATTTATCTGGGGTAGTGGAAGCAGATATAAAATATAGCCTATCTTGGAGCAAGATCTGTCACCATCATATTTGAAATCGTTTCAGTACTTCCTAAGATTGCATAGAAATCGCAATTTAGAACGTTTTTTACAACGCTTTTTGCGCATTTTGACCCCTTTTTAAATTTCGATTTTTTTTAGGAAATGTCCTTAGAGATCATTGATATCTTATAACTAACTACCATTCCAAATTTCACGATTCTAGGCCCTTCCGTAACGCAAAAGCCGCAATTTAGAACGTTTTTATCCTGCACCCCCTTTGGGGTAGTGGCACTGACATAAAACATCGCCTATGTTGGAGCAAGGGTTGTCGCCATCTTTTTGACGCCATTATTTTTTAGATCGGTTTTGTATTTCCTGAGATTGTATAGAAACCACCATTAGAAAGTTTTATAGAACGCTTTTCGCGCATTTTCACCCCTTTTAAATTTCGAATTGTTTAAGAACTATTCTTAGAAATCCTTTATATGTAATAAGTAGCTAATATTTCAAATTTCTAGGCCCTTCGGTAACGCAAAAATCGCATTTTTAGAACTTTTTTGCTCCTGCACCCCCTTTCGGGTAGTGGCACCTACATAAAACATAGCCTTTGTTGGAGCAAGGGTTGTCACCGGCATTTTGACACCATTATTTTTTAAATCGGTTTGGTATTTCCTGAGATTGTGTAGAAACCACCATTTAGAACGTTTTTAGAACGATTTTCGCGCATTTTCACCCCTTTCAAATTTCGAATTGTTTAAGAACTGTTCTTAGAAATCCTTTATATCTAATAAGTAGCTAATATTTCAAATTTCATATTTCTATGCCCTTCAGTAACACATAAATCGCATTTTAGAACGTTTTTAGCTCCTGCACCCCCTTTGGGGTAGTGACATTGACATAAACATAGCCTATCTTGGAGCAAGCGTTGTCACCATCATTTTACACCAATATTTTTTTAATCGGTTTGGTATTTCCTGAGATTGTGTAGAAACTACCATTTAGAACGCTTTTCACGTATTTTTACCCCTTTTAAATTTCGAATTATTTAAGAACTGTTCTTAGACATCATTTATATCTTATTAGTAGCTAATATTCCAAATTATTTCTAGGCCCTTCAGTAACGCTAAAATCGCATTTTTAGAACGTTTTTTGCTCCTACACCCCCTTTGGGGTAGTGGCACCGACATAAAACATAGCCTATCTTGGAGCAAGTGTTGTCACAATCATTTTGACACCAATATTTTTTAAATCGGTTTGGTATTTCCTGAGATTGCGTAGAAACTACCATTTAGAACGTTTTTTAGAACGCTTTTCGCGCATTTTCACCCCTTTTTAAATTTCGAATTGTTTAAGAACTGTTCTTAGACATCATTTATATCTTATTAGTAGCTAATATTCAAAATTTCATATTTCTAGGATCTTCAGTAACACTAAAATTGCATTTTTAGAACGTTTTTTGCTCCTACACCACCTTTGGGGTAGTGGCACCGACATAAAACATAGCCTATCTTGGAGCAAGCGTTGTCACCATCATTTTGACACCAATATTTTTAAAATCGGTTTGTTATTTCCCGAGATTGTGTAGAAACTACCATTTAGAACGTTTTTTAGAACGCTTTTTGTGCATTTTCACCCCTTTTAAATTTCGAATTGTTTAAGAACTGTTCTTAGACATCATTTATATCTTATAAGTAACTAATATTCAAAATTTCATATTTCTAGGCCCTTCAGTAACGCTAAAATCGCATTTTTAGAACGTTTTTTGGTCCTACACCCCCTTTGGGGTAGTGGCATCGACATAAGATATAGCCTATGTTCTAAGTTGGACCAACACCATCATTTTGATACCATTACTTTTGGAATCGGTTCGGTAGTTCCAGAGCTTACCTCCGACAAATAAACAATTTTTTCCTCTTTATAATAGGAGTATAGACTAGCAAACCCCGCGGCTTTGCTCGCGTAATACTTGAAATATGCCAAGTGATATTTGCATGACTATTTTTTATTAGAAGGACAATTTTTGAAATAATTCAAAAATTACAAATTAAGCCACAGTTTGACTAAACTTCATTATTAAAGTGCAATAGACAGAAATGAGATTTTAATTAATAAGAAGAATTAAAACTGATTCGAAATAAATGATATTTTAGAAAGTATTTTGAGACTTTTATGCTCATTTCATACGCTCATTTCAGTATTCATTTGAAGTTTTGAATTTTTTTGAAACCATCCTAACACATTTACATCTTAAGATTAACCTCATATCAAATTCCAAGCTTTTTGTCTAACAGACTACCACCTCTCTGGTGTTAGTGGCACCAACATAAAATGCCGAAACAGAGTTTGAATAGAATGTCTCGAAAAATATTGAAATAGAGACTGTGACCATTAATTTGCCAAGATTAACTTTGAAATCAGTTGATATTTAATAATATTCTATAGAAAACGAAATTTAGATGTTTTTAAAGGTTTTCTTGATGTTCCTGCCAACCAGGTGGTAGTGACACCGGCATAAAATATAGCCATTATAGGATCATGGATTATCACTCTTGATTCGCAAGCAATAACTTCTGTAATCGGTTTATTATTTCCTGAGATTCCATAGAAATCGTAATTTAGGACACTTTTAGAATGCTTTTCGCTCCTTCCCTTCACTTCATCCCTTTTTAATTTCGAATTTATTTTCGACAGTTCTTAGAGGACATTTATATTTTATAAGTAACTACCGTGCTATATTTAAAGTTTCTAGCCTCTTCAGTACCGCAGAAATCGCAATTTAGGAAGTTTTTTTTTCCTGCAACCCTCTAGGGGTTGTGGTACCGACATAAAATATAGCTTATGTGTGAGCAGGTTCTATCACCATCAATTTGCAATCATTGTGTTTGAAATCGGTTTCGTATTTCATAGGATTGCATAAAAATCGCAATTTAGATCGCTTATAGAACGCTTTTCGCTCACTTCATCCTTTTAAATTTGGAGTTTTCTTTCGACAATTCTTAGAAAGCATTTGCATCTTTGAAGTAATTACCATTCCAAATTTAAAATGTTAGATACCCCACCCCCAGTAACACAAAAAACGCAATTTCGAATATTTTTTGCTCCTGTAACCCCCAGGCCGTAGTGACAACAACATAAAATATAGGCTATGTTGGAGCAGGGACTGTCACCATCAATTTGAAACAATTACTGCTGAAATCGGTTTATATTTCTTGAGATTGCGTACAAATCGCTATTTAGAACGTTTTTAGAACGCTTTTCGTTTATTTCCTCCCTATTTAAATTTCAAATTTTTAAGGAACTCTTCTCAGAGAGAATTTACATCTCATAAGTAATAACCATGCCAAATTTCCAGTTGCTAGCATCTTCAGTATCACAAAAACCACAATTTAGAACGTTTTTTAAAATGCAACCGCAAGGTGGTAGTGACGCCGACAGGAAGTAGATCCTATATTGGAGCAATGATTGTCAACGTCTATTTCCAACCACTACTTTTGAAATCGGTTGGGTACTTTCTGAGATTGCGTAGAAATCGCCATTTAGAACGTTTTTTAGAACTATTTTCGCGCATTTTCACCCTTTTTAAGTTTCGAATTTTTTAAGAAATGTCCTTAAAAATAATTTATATCTAATAGTAAAGTAACTACCATGCCAAATTCTATGTATCTGGGCCATTCAGTTACGTAAAAATCGCATTTTCGAACGTTTTTTAGGTAACTTTCATTACAAAAAGCTACCTATTGCAGCCCTTCGGAGGAAAGCGATTTCTAAAAATTTTGGTATATTTTCACCGATCATGACCCCCAGACCTCGAAACCACCCTCGGTTCAAAAGTTGATATATATATATATATATATATATATATATGATCTTTGTCACACTGTAACTCTCGTATTTTTGAACCGATTGGTATGAAACTCGGTGTGTACATAGTACATACCAATGTCTTGACCGAGTTCGTTGGCCAGCTTCATCCGCCATCTTGTATCAAAATGGCGGCCATTTAAAGTTAAAAAAAAATTAAAATTTGAAATGTGGTACCAAAAAATTGACAATTGAAAAATATTTTTTTCTTATGTATTTGACCTTGATACAAAGATTCCGGAGCAGTTTTTGTTTCGTCTATATCTTAAAAAATGGCTGAGTTATAGTACTTTGAATTTCTAGCGTGGCTGACATTTTGAAACGTCCTGAATTTTGTCACGCGATAAAAGGCGTATTTATGAACCGATTTGGATGTAACTTCGTTTATACATAGTACATACCAATGTCTCGACCGAGTTTGTTGGCCAGCTTCATCCGTCATCTTGTTTAAAAATGGCGGCCATTAAAATTTTAAGAAAAATTTAAATTTGAAATGTGGTACCAAAAAATTTGAAAATTGAAAAAAAATTTCTTTCTTATGTGTTTGACCTTGATAAAAAGATTCGGGAACAGTTTTTGTTTTGTCTATATCTTAAAAAAATGTTGAGTTATAGCATTTTGAATTTCTAGCGTGGCTGACATTTTGAAATGTCCTGATTTTTGTCACGCGATAACGGGCGTATTTATGAACCGATTTAGATGTACCTTGGTGTGTACATAGTACATACAAATATCTCGACCGAGTTCATTGTCCAGCTTCATCCGCCATCTTGTTTCAAAATGGCGGCCATTTAAAAATTTTAAAAAATTTAAAATTTAAAATGAGATACCAAAAAATTGGAAAATGAAAAAGATTTTTTTTGTATGTGTTTGACCTTAATACAGAGATTCCGAAACAGTTTTTGTTTCGTCTATATCTGAAAAAATGGCTGAGTTATAGCATTTTGAATCTCTATTGTGGCTGACATTTTAAAACAACCTGATATTTGTCACGCGATATCAGGCGTATTTATGAACCGATTTGGATGTAACTTGGTCTGTACATTGTACACACCAATGTCTCGACCGACATAGTTGGCCAGCTTCATTCGCCATCTTGTTTCAAAAGGGTTGCCATTTAAAAAAATTAAATTTAAAATTTAAAATGAGGTATTAAAAAATTGGAAAATGAAAAAGATTTTTTTTATGTGTTTGGCCTTGATACAAAGATTCCGGAGCAGTTTTTTTTTTTTCTGAAAAAGTTGTTTTGTTTATATCTTAAAAATGGTTGAATTATAGCACTTTGAATTTCTAGCATGGCTAACATTTTGAAACGATCTTGTATTTGTCACGCGATAACACACGTATTCGCCTATTTCGATGTAAGAAGGCATGTGGATAGTATACATCAATATATCGTCCAAGTTCGCTGGCCAGCTTCATCAGCCATCTTGTTTCAAAATGGTGGCCATTAAATAAAAAAAAAAGTATATTTAAAGTGAGGTGAAAAAAAATTAGAAATTGAAAAAGGTTTCTTTCTTAAGTATTTGACCTCGATATAAGGATTCGGGAGCATTTTTTGTTTGTCTTTATCTTAAAAAATGGCTTAGATATAGCAATTTCAATATCTAATGTGGGTGACATTTTGAAAAATCTGATTTTTTGCCTGCGAAAGCACTCTTATATATCAATCGATTCCGATGTGAGTGAGCATTTGCACAGCAATTACTAATGTCTTGATGAAGTTCACTGGTTAGCCTCATCCACCATGTTGTCTTAAAATGGCAGGCACATTAAGAAATTGCCGAATTTGGCAGCCAAATATAAGTTACTTTAAAGAAAAGCAGCTAGGATAAAACTGACTAATTTCGCGAAATTCTCATTCATATTCAATATTGATAAAAATTAGTATTGAATCTCCTATATTCGGTTTCCACTAAATTGAGCTTCGTGTGTTTGAATAATATAAGTTGGCTTTTTTTAAAATAAGGAATATGAAAGCTACCTCTTCCTCTCGGCACTGGCCGGAAGGACTTTTTGCTCCTGCACCCACTTTATTGTTAGTGGCACCGACATAAAATGTACACTATGTTGGAGCAAGGGTTGTCACCATCATTTTGACACCATTATTTTTTAAATGGGTTTGGTATTTCCTGAGATTCTGTAGAAACTACCATTTAGAACGTTTTTTAGAACGCTTTTTGTGCATTTTCACCCCTTTTAAATTTCGAATTGTTTAAGAACTGTTCTTGGACATCATTTATATCTTATAAGTAACTAATATTCAAAATTTCATATTTCTAGGCCCTTCAGTAACGCTAAAATCGCATTTTTAGAACGTTTTTTGCTCCTACACCCCCTTTGGGGTAGTGGCACCGACATAAGATATAGCCTATGTTCTAAGTTGGACTAACACCATCATTTTGATACCATTACTTTTGGAATCGGTTCGGTAGTTCCAGAGCTTACCTCCTACAAATAAACAATTTTTACCTCTTTATAATAGGAGTATAGATATAGTATAGTATAGTATAGAAGTATAGATATAGATTATAAAATACGGTGAAATACTTTAACACGAAAACGCTTAACATGAAAAATCGGTTAACACGAAATGACAGAGCGGTCCGGACAATATACAATGGAATTTAATACATTCTTGTTCTTTTAAGACGAAACAAAAATCGTTTAATACGAAAAAATTCCCTTTCGAGCTAGTTAGTTTAAGTTGAAATTGGTGGATTTTGTGTTAAAACCACTAAATTTTGAATGAAAATCAGAGAATTTCGTGTTTTTTGTAAATTAGCTTATGTTTTATGAGCACAATGGCTGAGAAATCAGTGCGAAAGCAAACTGCTATTTCGCTTCAAATGAAGATGAAGCTGCTTAATGCAGTTGATGAAAAAGAAAGACGAAAACAGAAATCTGCAAAGAGTTTTGCATTGCCAATTCCACATTATCAACAATAATAAAAAACAGGGATCCTATTACGTTAATGTTTGAGCGCAGTATGTTTAAGCCGGAGAGAAAATGTATAAGAACTGCTAAGCACGAAGATTTAGAGATAGTTTAGCTCATTTGGTTCAAACAAGCTAGATCTTGGAATGTTGAAAAAGACACTTTAAAAAAAGATATCTGATTTTTTCTCCCCAAAACAAATTTTTGTTTATTTGTTTTTTATTCTAATGGATGCAACTTAATAGTAGTTTAACAGGAAATCGAAATAAAATTTGATGATGTCGAAAATATTTCTGAGATTTGTTCTTTATTTAAGAATCTTTTAACGCGAAATTCTTTTAACACAACAAAAAATTTCGGCCCCCTCAGTTTCGTATTAAACGTATTTCACTGTATACCATAAAACATAGATTGAATAAAACTTTCCACTGTAGTGTAAGGTACTGCATTAGCTATTTCATTGAATAACAATAAATGATGAGATTTAAGAGATTATGCTATACTTTATTTATACTCTTAGATTATTAAACTAAAAAAAATGTATTAATGAACTTATAAGAAACACTTTCGATATTATCCGACAAATCATTATCCTCCAGAATACGCACTCTTTTACAACGAATGAGAGCAAGAGCGTGCAGTCAGGTGTGCAAGGTGCGCAATAAAAAAGAGGAAGCGTTTCAATTACAAGGTCACATTTGTAGTGACCACGACATGCATAGTTTGTGCACTTTTCGAGCCACCAGTAATCAAGAAATGCACTCGATACAATCCTCTACGATTGGTTCTCTAAAGATTTCTGAGCAGACTGGACATATCCACATTTTTTTTCTTTGGCGAGGTTTTTGACTTCTTGGGTTTACTTTTACACATTTTTTTGGTAATTTTATTTTTATTTTTTTCCGCATCATCATCCACAAGCTTGCCTTTTGTGTGGTGAGTTGCTTGAAATTTCAGACTTTCTGCTCCTCCTATTATAGGATCGCAGCACAGATGAATGTGGATACGTGGCAACTCTGTTAATTTGACGTAAGATGAAGTTTTTGAAGTCGAAGCTATACCTTGCGAAACCGAAATTGGGTTTATTTCATATTGAGAGTGCATCTTTTCTTTACATAGCTTTTCTTCCTTTCCTGAAATATCATTTCTCGTGAAAACAATTATCCTTCCTCCTCATTTTCAGTGTTCTGTGGTTCTGCGGACATATGCAGTTCAGCAAGTACATATTCTAATGGTTTTTCAGTGAAGCGGCTTGCTAAAAAGTTATAGTCCGCGATCCAGCAACAGAGTTCCATGACCAAGTTCCTCTCGGCCCATAACTTATAAATGCTTGAGAGAGTTGTATCATGAATCTCCGTGAACGTCAGCTGCGGATCCGTGGGTGGGTTGAGCAGCGGTAGCCTCCCACGTACGTAAAAAAATGAATTTTAATCATTTCCTCCCGATTGAAAATTTATCAAATGATAGTTAACCCAATATCTTGAAAACAAAAAAGACAGCTGATTACCAAATGGTGGTTAATACGTTAGCTGGTCACACGAGCATGAAAAATTATATACATATTCAGTGATTTCCTCTCAATTGAAAATTTAGCACATGACAGTATATACGCTATTTTAAATAAACATATCAGCTAGCTATATCTCAGTGGAAAATTGTCAGCTGATGTCCTAAAGGGTGTAACGCAGGAGTCAGATAGCAGCACTTATCACTTATTTAAATGAACCAGCTGACGAGTTTTCCCTCGGCATATTGCTAGCTGATTTTTTTATTATGTACACTCTAAATCATTAAAAATTTCACCAAAATGCGCAAATTTCTTTCACCATAAACTTATCATTACTGTTTTGGGATTAGATAATAGCTCAGAGTACTCTTGTACACCGTGCATTCTTGCACCACCTTATCCTAGGTTATTTTTAAGTAACTAGGGGGCTCGGCCCCCTACGAGCTACGCTCGCCAACCCCCGTCCAGACACCGCAGGCTCTAAATGTACGCTAATTTGATCGGCTTTAAAAAGATTTCGAAAGATTGAATTATAATTTAAAAAACAGTGGCGATCTCCCTATAAACGAATTTCTATTCATTTCTCTTTGATTGGGGAATTTTAACGCCAAATCCGCTGCGGTACTACTTGATTATCCCGTCGACCCATTTCGCCAAATTATATAAATCGCCAAACCACTCGCCAAATTTTACAAATTGACATAATTTTTATTTTAAATAACGAAAGAACAAATAAATTCGTACAACATTAATAAAAATACAAATAAAACGTCGAAATAAAAATAACTTGATGACGTAGACACGTGTAACAACATTTCAAAATAAGCTAATATAAAAGGACTTATGTAAACAGAGTCTTAGTCTCCTGGTATTTTTTAACAAAGCGAAAAGAAAGTTCTTTTAAATGAGACATTTTAAATTAATCGTTTTTAATCTGACGTAATTTTTACCTAGCTATTCTTTCTCTTTTAAATAATAGCGTGAAAGTACTTTTGTTAAGAACAAACAATCTTCTTGAAACACCATCAAAAATTTGTAAATGCGCTAGGCCTTTCGAAAGATCTGAGTCTTTCTTCGTCAGGCGCAAAAAAGACGTCCTTCTACTATGAAAGCAGAGGCAAGACTGAAATGAGAGACAAGGGAAAGGAAACAAGCTGAAGAAACAGCCAATAGGAAGTTAGAAATCAACAACCAATAGGAAAGTAAAAGACAACAGCCTATCACAGAAGAGAATAATCAAAACAAAAGAACACAAAGTAGGAGGGGCAAAAAATGGGAGGGGGAAAAATACATATAATCCAATATGGGAACACATGAAATTAAAACATAAATTAATTACATTTCACTCGCGTTATGTAATCAATCAAGAATTTTCTAAATCTTCTATTGCCAAGCACTCTTGGGATTCCGGCCATAGTTTTAATTTTCAAAATGCTAAAATTATCTCTAATGCCAATAGTATCTCTGAATTGGACTTTCTTGAAAATTTAGCTATTTATCTTAATCGTGATGTTATTGTTAATGATAAATCTGATTCCACAATGCTCTCTGCAGCTTGGAAAAACCTTTTCAGTACTACCATTTAATTTATTTTTGTATTATTATTAGTCTGTTTTTTTTTTTTTTTTTTTTTTTTTTTTAATGTATATTATTCATTTATTTATTCATTTTTAATTTCAGGTGTTCCCATATTGGATTATATGTATTTTTCCCCCCTCCCATTTTTTGCCCCTCCTACTTTGTGTTCTTTTGTTTTGATTATTCTCTTCTGTGATAGGCTGTTGTCTTTTACTTTCCTATTGGTTGTTGATTTCTAACTTCCTATTGGCTGTTTCTTCAGCTTGTTTCCTTTCCCTTGTCTCTCATTTCAGTCTTGCCTCTGCTTTCATAGTAGAAGGACGTCTTTTTTGCGCCTGACGAAGAAAGACTCAGATCTTTCGAAAGGCCTAGCGCATTTACAAATTTTTGATGGTGTTTCAAGAAGATTGTTTGTTCTTAGTCATTCACACCAGTTTTAACTTATTTTCTTTACTTTTGTTAGCAATGAAATATTATTTGCGGTTTCCTAACAAAAATAGTTGAAAATATCCTCTCAAAATATTAAATAAATGTCTAGCGCAATTTCTAAATTTAAACTTTTTTGCAATATTATTTTCTGTTCATTTTACGTAATAACTATAATGTGACGTAAATATGACGTAATTTCTCCTAAGACTTCTAACGCATGTTAATGAATTTATTATTTTACAATATCCTTTCTCTTTTAAAATTCACGTGTGTACTTTTTATGACGTAATTTTTAATAAGTTCCTGCTTTTTATACAAAATTATTTAATTCTAATTTGAAAGTTTTTTTCCTGTTTATAATAGTCACGTGTAAATAAATTTTTAATTTGAAGCAAACATTATTGCTTGCGCTTTTTATACAGTTGGCAACAGTTTGAATTAGTACAATTTTCTGAAATCTGTAAAAAATATCTCTAGAAATGCTGAAAATTTGAATTTAAAATAGAAATAAAACCTGAAAAAATGAGTCAAAATAAAAAAATTAATGCAATCTGCACTCCGGCAAATTCTAATGCATAAAATGATCTAAAAATGATTACACTGCCATGTATAGTTTTTGCTGCTATAAAACTTTTTTAGTGGAACGATTTTGTCCAACTTTAGCATTAAATATCTCTTAAAATAATTCTTCGATTTGAAAACTGTCTGCATCAGCGTGTTTATCAAACATTTCTGTATAAAACCACTGATTTTCATATTTTTGTATGCATTATTTTTCTCAATATTAAGGAAGAAAGAGCTCCGGTCACAAAAAATTCAAAACCGGCGGCGAAGGCGGCGGCGGTGACAGCGGTAGTTACTTTTTTTTAGAATAGAGAGAAACGTTTTTATATGAATTTATAGGATTTTCTAACACTTTATGTGAAGTAAGAGCAATGGTAAATGCTTTGAATTTTCCTTCAAACAGAAAAAGGATTAAAAGAATGTGCAGAATTCGTTTCAGAAAATGTATCAATACGTAGTATTTTACTATTATGTAATACTCATAGCCCGGCTGAATTTTACTTTTGTATTTTTATCAATTTGGTAAATTTTTGTTCGTTTATATTATTTTTTACAGTTTTAGGGCACTTTAAGAAAAATATCGTGGGGAAATTCCGATATTATTAGGATATTTTTTACGTTCAATTGATTTGTTATTTATTTATTCATAATAAACTGAAATATTAACATTTCCAAATGGTTATCTATATTCTCGATAATAAAAATGTAACATTACAAAAAAATTACAGAAAAGTTTCCTGGTGTAACAAAACTATATTTGCTTTTTTTTTTTTTTTACATTTTAGTGTTTTCGAATGAAAAATCGATACCAAAATTTTGTCTTTACATACAAAAACCAGCTTACGTTAAATAAAAAGTGTAAAAAAACCAAAATTTTATTTAAAAAGATATAGGAAAAATACTTTATAAAAAATATCTACATTTATCCGGAATATGTTTAGTGAAGTGTTGTAAAAACTGTATAAAAGAACTAAAATGAATAAAAGTCCCCTGCAATCTTTTAAAAATTTTAACATTTTATTTAAAGAAAGTGCAGAAAATAAAAAATGACTCGAAATACATAGAATTTTAAAAATTTCTGAAAATAATCAACATTTAACCGGAAAATGCTCTGCAAAGTGCAGTAAAAACAGTATAAAACAACCAAATTAATAAAAATAAGCAAAAATGCAAACAAATGCGTAAGTAGAAAACAATCAAGCTTTGATTATTTAATAATAAATTATTATCTAATGATATATTTTCTGCTCATACTTTCAGCCGTTATTTTGTTAAACTTTTTGCTCTGATTACATAATAATAAATTATTATGTAAAGATATATTTTATGAAACGTTCTCTGGGCGTACTTTTAGCCAGTATTTTGTTAAAATAAATTTTAATACATTTATCGTCATTTACCGGTTTTTCTTTTACACAAAGTGTTCTTGTACAAAGTTTTATACAGTTTTCCTATAGAATGATGCATTATCAATGAATTCCACTTTTGTTAAAAATCTCTCTTAGTGGAAAGCTTGTTAAGCACATTTTTATCTCATATTTCAAAACACTTATATAAAAATTCCTATCATAATATTTAAGCAGGAAACACTACGTTTTTCCACCGAAATATGAATTTCAAAAATTACGGTCACAGGTGTGTTTTCGATGAAATGAAATATTTTAATATTTAAAAAGCATGTAAATTATTTTCTTTAATTTTTAAGGCATTCCGTTAGTATACCACAAGTGAGAAATCGTCAAATATTGTCTGAAACTCGTTCAATTGAATACGGGAGGAAGAACAGGGGATTTAATGATACGCTGATAAAAACTCACCATAATATCCCAAATGTCTGTGAAACTGTAACAATGAAATATTTTAAACTCTAAAAAAAACAAAATAACTTACAAATAAAAAATGACGAGTGTAAAAAAAAAAAAAAAAAAAAAAAAAAAAAAAAAAAAATGCGCTTTTATCAATTAATAGTTTAATACTAATTAAGTTACTATTATATATTGAGAAACAAATTTAGAAATCTTTAAAAAGATAGTTTAAATAATGTTTAATTTTTTCTTTCCTGCTACCCTATCTTTAAAAAGATAAAGAATATATTTTTTTATAAATTCACTTGCTTGCGCTTACGGCCAAAAAAAAAAAAAAAAGGAATTTGGTTTGGTGCCCAAGCCAAATTATTGTATTGTAACGGAAAATATTTTGGAAGACATGAATTGCAGTAAAAAAATTAGACGCAATATTCAAGATCAACATCGAACGCTCATAAAAGAGTGTCTAATTATTTTTCTAAAACTGCTTATATTTGGAATCACAGCCCTCTTGTGCTTCGTATACATTTTTTATACACTTTTACTCCACTTTTCTTAACACAATTCGTATAAATTACGATTTAAACAGAATTGTTAAAGCATGACCTTGAAATCTAACATGGTTGTAACTTTTGAAACGTAAATGCTCCCAAAAATCATTTCCTAATAATTCGAAGAAAAGGGTTAAAAAAAATTAATTCGAATTTATGTGAAACGGTTCGGTGTAGAAACCTGAATTTGGCATGTTGGCCACTTAAAATATGTAAAGTTTCATCAAAAACCGTTTCTAAAAATATATGTACTGTTTAGTATGTCGTGCTTCATTCTCAAATTAGCCGTAGGTATTTGCAAAGATAAAACAACTAAAAAAAAATGAAAAGTGATCTTTAAACCAATATGTAACTAAATATCTAACAATAAAAAAATATCTAACTAAAAGACCAACTATAGGTCTATATTTTATATCGACTCTATCAGTTTTTTACAAAATTTTCATTCTTCATAAAAATTAAATACCATATAAATTGAAGAAGACTGATACTTTTAGAAAAGAAGTTAGACTTTCATTGCTTTTAAGACTTTCAAGAAGACTTGAATTGCTCTTAAATGATTAATTACTCTAAGAAATGAATGATATGTAAACAAAATATACACATACTGGGTTTCCTTCCTACTTACAAAGGTTCTAGTAGAACTCATTTTAATTTGAATTAGTTTAATACTCGACTTACAAATGGTAATTTTTTTAGAGGAAAATGTAAAAAAGTACCATAATATAAGCTTGGAAATTTGATATCACGCCATTTTTTAGCCACACTTTTATCCTTTTTTATTAGTTTTGAAAAATTGGTTTTTAGTAGATACAGTTTTACTCTACTTTTCTAAACACAATTCATATAAATATTGATCATTTTCGGAACTTTTCTAAAGTTGTATGTACTTTATGTCATTTTTTTCTGTGTTATTTTTTAATTAAAACGTTTGAGTTCTTACAAATTGCATATACAATCACAGTATTTTGGTGATTTTTTATTCATTTAAAAAATTGTATTCAGTTTTTACCTCACTTTTCTACACATATTCCGGGGAAATATTGATATTTATATGTGTTAATCCTTTTATATATTAATTAATATTTACGACTAATGACGGTGAAAATTTTTAGAATATCCATGTATATTTATTTTTTATTGATACACTGTCTTAAAGACAAATAGGTCAGAAAAATATCAGGCAGAAGATATCGGTAAATCTTCTTTTCATTGTATCGAAAATATTTTCATCGTCATTTAATATCACCTAATGTACTATGCATGTTACTTAATGTACTTTAAATGCTTGAAAATTGTCCTTCGTTTCAAAAACTAATTATTAGAAACCGGTATACTTATGTCTAGTCTTTAAAAATATGAAGTGCTTAATTATTTGCCTCTTGATTTATCCCTGAACGTGTGTGAGTGTAATTTGTATACAGGGTGCCCACTAAAGTCAAGTCTTCCCCCATTTATTAAACAACAGCCTTAGTTAACGTCAGAACATTATATCTATGTACAGTAAAATAGTTGTTGATCACAGGATGAGACCTCTTACAGTACCACCTACCGGTAAAATGCGAATTAGCATTTCTATCTCATAACAGTCGGAAAAATCAATTATAAATTTGTAGATCATCCGCGATTTAGTGCGTAATGATGTATTTTATGTAAATATAGCTTTATTAAAAGCCTGAAACATAAAACTTCTTGTTTTGTTCAATGGCTGCTAAAAGTTGAATGAATATTAGCTGAACAATAATGGCAGAATATCAAAGATACTTGGTGCAGGATTTTATACAGGAGAGCTCAGAGAGTACGAATACGTTTAGACCAGTGAGATCAGTCAACAAAAGTAAGCTTGACGATAATAACAGGTTCACCAGGATGCTTCGATATTCACTGTTAGTTAAAATCTACACCATTAATTATATTTTAATTCTCATATGTCGCCACTCTCTTATAGAATTATCTGATACCATGTGTTACTCTGCTTCAAAGAATTCATCAATAGCTGTCACAGTTTACAAGTTTTGTTTTTGATTTTTTTAAAGTCATGTATTTTATAAAATTCTTTATATATACGATACACATACATACACAAGCCCATATACGAGTGTGCGTGAGGCGCGCATATTCATGATACCTTTTCGGTTCAGATCGCAAATTGTTCTGATTGGCTCGCAAGATTTAGACCATACGGATTTTTAATGTCTTGGAAGAGGCGATTGACTGCATCATGCTACGTGTATTTTTGATGCACACAATTTATAAATTATTCTGAATAATTAAAAAAAAATAGGAACATAAATAATTTACATACACTTTTCAAATATTTTCTTCAATTTCTACAAACGCAATAAAGCAAATTGCATGCTTCAAGTGGTTTTACAAATATTAGTATTGTTTGTGCGAGGGTTTGTAAACTATGTATATTTTAGTTTGTTTGTTTTTTCAAATATGAGAGCTTTGCGGCCATGAAAAACAAAAAGAAAGAAAATGGGTGCATCTACCTCGTCATGTACAAGTCTCAAAAATGCATGAAAACTGCAGTGTTAAAACAGCAAAATCTGTAATGAATATTTTAAAAAATCAATTGCTAATAGTGTTTAAAATTATTTTTCATAACTGAATTAAACATTTTAAAAACAGAAAATTTTCTTTTTCTATCATACTCATCATCGCTAAGATGCTATATATTCTCACGGACGCCATTCTGGATTTCTCGGCGATGTTTTGTTGTGTTTATCGATAAGGCAACCCCGACGAGTGACGTGATCTGGCAACCCCCTAAAGCCTAACATGCGCATAAATCTGCTTGGCGACATTTACTTGACCGAAAAGGGTATTTTACGCCAAGAAAAAATCCAAGATGGCGGCCGCGGGAATATATAACATCTGTTCCTTAATCATTTTTAGAATAAATGTTGAATTTAGAATAAATGTTTCCGTTTTTTCAAACTTTCCTCTGCTTGGGTTCGAACCACGGTTCTATAGTACTGGGGACTCGCGACATACCGCATAGCTACTACAGAACAGCGTGAAATAGTTTAGATAAAAATAATTCATCGATCACTGTTCCAAGGCATTGAAATATATATATCTGAATAGTCACGATGTCTGAATCTAAAGAGCCAATGAGAAACAGCTCGGTGTCTGAACCGAGTAGGTATTATGATCATGCGAGCGGCACGAGCGCGTATGTATAACAATTAACAATTCATTTAAAATTTCGTTTGTTGCTTTTTTATAAAACAATGATTTTAAATTATTGTTTATTTTATCATAATCATAATATTTTAATTGTTAAACAATGTCATTAACACTGACATAAGAATGTTTTATTCTTGACTTAATTTCAATCAAGATTTTTACTTTAAAAAAAATCAGTCTTCTTTTGACCCTACTCAAATTAGCGACTATGTATACATTTGGGAAAGTTGTTTTATTTACAGGCACTTCTGCTGCTGCTTTATATTTAGGATATAAATTCTTGAAGCGTAGAAACTCTTCACAAGTAAGATTTCTTAAACATTTGCGAATTTACTTCTTTAAAAATGAACGTCGTCATTTGTATACTTACGTTTGACAAAATAAATGTTATAAAAATGTTTTGGTACTTCTTAGTTATCCCGTCGACCAATTTCGCCAAATTATATAAATCGTCAAACCAGTTGCCAAATTATACAAATTGACGTAATTTTTATTTTAAATAACGAAAGAACTAATAAATTAGTATAACATTAATAAAAATACAAATCAAATGTCGAAATAAAAAGCACTTGATGACGTAAACACGTGTAACTTGCTTAAAGTCAAGTGAATGTGACATTTACGATCAGCCATTATTGGCATTTAATTTTATAGTCTGGCGATAGATTTTTGGTCGACGGGATAACTAAGTAGTACTAAATGATTTATTCCCCGGAAAATTGAAAATTCTTTATAGGTTTAATTAATTTTAAAAGAAACAGAAACGTTTTTTGTATGCATTGAGTATGTGAAAAATTATAAATTATGCATAAATAAATCAATGTAACGTAAGCTTTATTTTTTTAAAGAATGAAAAATATATTTTCTCTCTGCAAGTACTTTCAGAAATTCTAAAAATTATTTTTATACTCCTGTAAAAAGTTGTAAAATCCATTTATAAAATCTCTTTTTATTTCCGTTCAAAGAAACACAGATTTTTGATAAATCTTTTATATCGAGAGCAGGTGTTTCAAAGGCAGACAACTGTTCCCGGCAGGCAGTGCCGTTTGTGGACGACCTGTAAAACTTTTAAAATGTTGAATTCGTAGATTTAACTTTTATGCATCCATGTGTAAATTTTTTTTTTTTTTTTTTTTTTGGTGATTACGAATATGTAAATTTTGTTACGATAACTTAGAAGCTTGGGAATTAA
Source organism: Maratus speciosus (assembly GCA_963932465.1). Classification (NCBI taxonomy): domain Eukaryota; kingdom Metazoa; phylum Arthropoda; class Arachnida; order Araneae; family Salticidae; genus Maratus; species Maratus speciosus. Next base: position 367,566,473 of record OZ010794.1, on the reverse strand, counting down.
TTATTATTTCATTAATTGGATGATTCCTTTGAAAGCCTCATTTTAAAAGGCAAATCAGTGATATGAAATAATAAACAGTCAAGTGCGAGTATTACTCGCGCACTCCTTAGAATAAATATATGAATTTGGAATTGTATTATTAAAAAATACTGTTGCTAAAAGTGTATTAAGACTTTGTAAAAAACTATACAACGTAGGGTTGGGTATAAATGTATATACCAGAAAAGTGTAAATGGATATATCATGAAAGCTAAAAGAGATATGGGACCTAAATAATATCAAATACAGCTATTCTGTATAACCCATTTTTTAATATTATCACAATCTGTTTATGATGAACTTAATTCTGTACTGACAATGAAAGCAGTGCATATTTAAACTTCATTTGGCATTTCATAAAACTAAACTCAGGGTAGTAATAACCTTTCTTTCTACAGTGCATCTAAAACAAAACTTTTGTTCAGAGTTTAAATTTGGCATTGGGCTCAGCCCGTTTCGAAAGGAGGTCGCAAAATTGCAACGCCGCGTTTTTCTAGATAGGTTTTTAATTAACTTTTAGTCACTCGAGGCGTATTAAGATACCCACTCAAAGCAAACTAGTCGCGAATCCCATAGTATTTATGTGATTCATTCTAATTGAGTGGTCTCAGGACTCATAAAGCTTCAAAATTTTAGAAATATTCATTATTTTTAGATGTTAAACTCTTATGTTTTCTGAACATTTTGATATAATAGTTTCCTTAAACATCCTATTAGAACAGAAGTTGTGGCTTTTAGAATTATACCCGCCCAATAGCTGAAGCGGCGTTTCCGAAACTTTGTCATTTTTCTCCAAATGATGTTTTGGGGTATAACGCGCAAGATACCTCAAAAACTTCTGAATATTTTTTCATGAAATTTTCAAACCATACACTCTAAATAAAAAAGAGTGACTATTCACTCCGGAGGAGTGAATAGTCACTCTATCGCAGAGTCAAAATATGCCAACCTCTTTAGAGTGATTATTCACTCTGAGCAAAAGTGAAGTTTTTGACTCTCTGAAAGAGGGAATAGTCACTCCTGGAAAGTGAATATTCACTCTAAACAGGGGTGGATAATCCCTCTTTCGGAGGAGTGACTATTCATTCTTGCTAAAGGAGTGCGGTTTTCACACCTGGTAGGAGTGAATAGTCACTCTTTCATAGGAGTGAATGTTCATTTTTTATGTAGTCGGTTCTTTTTTCTTTTGCTTTTATGGTCATTTTAAAAGAATCACATCTTTTACGGCATGCAATGAAAATAGATACAAACGTGGTAAAGATTGGAATAAAATACTTTATTAGCAATATTTATTTAATTCATAGTTTGTAACACTAATTGAACTTTTAAGGAAAAATTCAGTAAAAGTTACATACGAATTTAAATTAGATTGCTGACAAAGATAAATTAAAATCTTTTATTCCAATCTTGTCCTTCGTGTTTTCTTGTACTGCATGGCCCTATAAAGACATTACTTTTAGTTTTATTAATAACTTTTTAATAGGTGGATGTTATATGTTTATCAATGTTTGATTTGATTTTAATTTTTGTTTTAAATATAAAACCGTAACTTTTTCCTGAAATTATTGCTATTTTTGCAAAATCCTATTGCTCTATATTTTTAATTTTTCCAAAAATTAAAGTTCTAAGCATGATTTAAATGTTGAGAATGTGTAATTTTTTTATCCGCTGTGATTTGCTTTTGTTTTATTTAATATGAACATGGAGTCTAAATTTTGAGTTCTCTGGAATATGTATATATTTTGTTTTAAACATATTCCTTAACTTAATCATGATTTCTAATTTTCGTCCGTTATTGCTGAAAAAGGGAATTAATACAATACTTATTATTGAAAAGACACGATAAGCCATATTTAATTTAAATTTTTTATTCGCGTAGATATTCTATTTTGTGACTGTGAGCAAAATTGATTTTATATGTTTTATTGGAAAAGATTGACCCCGGAAATAGAAAAAAAGCAAACTGAAAAAATAAAGTAAATGACTGCATTAGAAATATTCTTATTGTTTGAAAAACATTTTAATGTAAAAAAGTAGTTATTAATCTCTTTAAAAAATATTCAGTCCTGTATTATGTAAGTAAATATTAACATTTTTAAAAATATACTAAAGAAGTCTTATCCATAAACTTCAAAACAGGCATAAAAAAACATTTTATTCCAATGCTTAAATATCATGTTTTATTGTTTAGCACCAAAAATTACTTGTATCAAAAACGTAGAAAATGTTTTTATAATAGAAGGAAATTTAATAACTGATGCAGAATATCTATAATTAATTTTTTTTATATTACTCAGTCTCGAAATTTTACAATCATAACCCGCAGAAAAATGTTTAGATACAATTTAAAAAAAATTAATATACAGTAAAACCTCCCTAAAGTGACCACGTACCGTTCCAATAAAAATTGGTCGCTCCGATTGGTCGCTTAATGAAGGTCATGTTTAAATCAAGATTTTAATTGTTGAAAAATGGTAACAATGTTACTGAAATTTATTTTTCACATTAGGAAAAAATACAAAAAATTAAGTATCAAAATAAAAGTTAATTACATAAGTTAATTACTGCAGAGTTTTAAAATTCAATACATTGACTTTGCCTTAATTTTACAGTTTTATATTTTATAATTTTCATTTCCAAGTCCATCGAAGTTAAGTAAATAAATGCATTTTTTGTGGACGGGTACAAATAATGATCATTTCATTACTTTATCTATTTATTTGAGAGTTTTCGACAGAACAGGGCAGAGATGTTTATTGATCGTCATTCTTAATTTGTGATCAGAGTTATATTCAATGCCTAAAAAGGCACAAAGGGATTTAAACACTTAAAAGTTACAGGGATAAAAAAAAAGAAAAAATCTAAACTTAGTTTAGAAGTTTGATGAATAATGCACTCTCCGGAATTATTTTTCCAATAAAACCTTCTTCAAATGACCAGGAAAACACGGAATTTATTTCATTTTCTTCAAAGAAATTGGTCTCTCATGGAGGGAGTTCAACTGGGATGGTCTCTGAATGGAGGTAAAATTAGTATTGAGCCTATGGGAATAAATTTCGTTCCATGAAAAAATGGTCGTTCAGGGAGGTGGTCACCTAATGGAGTTGGTCGCACAGGGAGGTTTCACTGTTTCACCAACGTTTTCGTAATATCATAAACATCAAATATCATATTTAACTCCGAAAGAATAATAAATGCTCTTAACTGTATATAATCCAAATCAGTAATAAACCAAAAAAAAAAAAAAAATCTCATATAACGGCAAATTGACGTTTTCGAATGTGTCTGCTACGAATTGAGAGAAAATCCAGATATCTTCTCTTATGAGTCAATCACCCTTTCAAACGAAAGAGATAAAACTTTTTGTTTTGATCGTCGTCGTGCAATATAATTTGCAACATAGCATTAAAAGGGAAGAATAAAATATTTACACTCATTTTTTATGCACATTTCCCGAACTAATGAAGTTTTGATTATTTTTTTGGTAAGCATTGTGTGTATTAGAGGTCTGCACGGGCCGAAATTTCCAAGGGCCCGGCCTGACTCATAGAAAAAAATTGGGCCGGCCCGGTAAAAAACTTAAAAGTTCGGCCCGAGCCCGGCCCGGAAAAAAGTTAAAATCTCGGCCCGAGTGAATTTCAACAAAACATCGATTTTTTATTTTCTTAAAGTGTTAAAAATCTGGAAAATGTTATACAGTAAGACGGAATTGCATAAAAAAAAATGCGTTATAGACAAGTTCCCTTCTTAGCGAGTGTAAATGTATTGTATATTCTTTTTTTTTATGCATTAGTATATTAATTATGCATGGATCAACACGTTAGTGAGTTTAAAACTGGGTTCCGCCATACGCAAGTTCTTTTTCACACGTTTTACTATGTTTTAATTTAGCTATATTTTAATAAACGCAGAAATCTAGTGTTCTTTAAAAAGAATAAATTTTAATGTTTAAGTGTAAAATATTGGCGGTTTAAAAATGTATGATTTTTTGTAAAAATATTTGAGCGAGACCTAATTTTACTGACCTTTGAATAGAGCAGGCCACGCTGAGACAATGATTTTCATACGGGCTGGGTCAAAATTAGGACTGAAAATTTCGGGCCGTGAAGATTCGGAATGAACCAGTCCCGGCTTTGTACAGAAAAATTAAGTTAGGCCCGTTCCGGCCCCAGCCTTCAGAAAAAAGTGTGGCCCGGGACCGGCCCGAGTTCCGTGAGTGAAAATCGGCCCGAGCCAGCCCGTGCAGATCTCTAGTGTGTATTCAATTGTTAAAAGAATTATATTTCAAATCGCTACATGAAGAAATATAACAGATAATCACTTATGAACACTCTAACGATCAGTCCTTTTTCTATACAACATACAACTATTTAGTTGATAATCTTGGCATTCCACATATCTACACGGATAAATGCTTAAAACTAAATAAGACTTACCTTTATTTTATGTATTCCATAAAGAATAATTTTAATAGCATCCTAATCTGTTAATCCTAAGATGGCGGTCGAAAAAGTGATCTTTTTCTTATCTTTTAAGGGTGTCGTCGCCTTGCTGCTCTGATTGGTTAATAAGCAATGCACACGTAAGTCACTCTTTCAGGAGTGAGACGTTTCACTCCTTTCTAGAGAGTGGAAAATTCCACTCTTTAAGGAGTGTATTTTTATAAAAATTTACTCCAAAAAGAGTAAAAATGCCTGTCACTTTTTCAAAGAGTGAACTTTTCACTCCTCCCAATTTTAGAGTGTATATTTCATGTTAGTCTGTATAAACTGAACCTAAAATTTCCTTTTTATTGTTCAAAAAAATATTTTTTTAGGTGATTATACTGTTGAAAGTTTCAAAATTTCCTATTAGCTAAATACAACTTTGCATTAAAAATATAAAAATGCTTTAAATACAAATTTATTTAAGTTCGGGGTAATAATTACAATCTGAAGTACAAGTAGGCACAAAAATTTCCATTCTAGTTGCAATATTTATTTTGCAGTCCTGGGCGTAAGCTGTTATACCAATTTTCTGCTGGGCAAATGGCTGACAGTTTGGAGGCCCATATAAATACTAATTCTGCACCTTGCAATTTTTTAAATATATGAAATGGAAAACATACCTTTCATCCCATTAAAAATTGTGTTTTAAAATCATTTACATTTTAAGACATTAAATGTTGAAAATGGTCTTTTTTTTTCTTTTTTTTTCCAATTTTAAGAGTCCTGAGACCCATTAAAATAGTCTGTTTTTAACAATTTGACGTTTATTGCTTTTTTACTGCTACTGGATATTGCATTACACAAATGTATCATTAAAAGTTGTTAACTTGGCTTCAAAAGCCGATGGTACATAGAGTACGCCGCCCCTGTCCTTATGTATGTCCAAACCGTCCGTATCTTTAAGGGTTAATATCTCGGCTAATTACTGATGATTTTTTTAAAAATCATTATCAACAATGCTTTTACACTTCTGCTACGATAGGTACCTCCAGCGCTGCTCAAAACTTTTGCTAAATGCCCGTAAATCGAAATTTGTGTGTAACGGAAAAATGCGATTTTCTCAAAATCTATGTGACCTAGAGTAATCGCTATAATTTTCCTGCGAGGTTTAAATTAATGTCTACTACATCTAATTTTTTCATAATTTAAGTTTCAGTAGATTCGGAATTAGATGGGGAGGGGGGACTTATTTTTGCGCTACATCTTCGACAATATCTTTGAAAATATAATAACTAAAATTAAAAGGAATGTAGTTTTGAGTTCAGCGTTACAAAAGCTTTCACACGATACCCCACACGATAAACAAAGAAAAGATTTTCTTTTTCAAATAGCTTAATTAGCCCCTCTATTTATTTACTAATTATATTTATGAATGTTTAATAATCTGAAAATACGTGAGTAAATACTCTTTATAACTTCCCCCAATTTGAACTTTCCACGTTCCAAAGTTTACGAGTAAAATGGTTGTGACAGACAGACAGACACAGGAGTGATCCTATAATGGTCCAGTTTTACTTTTTAAGTACGGAACCCTAACAAAACACAGATAATTTTTAGACTAGCATTCTTTTGAAGGGCATCAAATGTTTAATAATACAGCATTTTCAGATTTTAAACTTGTGCATCTAATAATATTTTTCGACGCTGTTTCCGAATATCTAATTTTCTTAAAACGCGATTCAGAACTTTTTATTTTACCAAAAAATGGATTTTTAAAACGAAAAATAAAGACTTGGAAACGGCACAATGTATAAATCTAAGCTTCCTCCACTAATTATCTTTCTTTTACTTGCAATTTTTGGACCGATTTTAAAATTTCAGATATTTGATACTTAAAACACTTAAAAATTACACTTAACACTTAAAAATTTTATTGAATTAGGCATTTAATTTCGGTTGGAGGAGGGGTGGGGCGTGGGAAGAAATTTTAAAAACGTATAGTTTAATACAAAAGCGTTTGTCCACTATTATTGTACGTCATGTTTTCTGGATCGATTTTAACATTTTACATATTTGATGACATTATAAAAACACTTTAAAGAAGCCGGGAGAATATTGGGTAAGGGAGGGGGCAGGCGCGAAAATTTTTCTTAAAACTGTAGTGTTTCCTACAATAAGTATCCTTTATATGATGTTTTCTGACGAAGATCTCCGATAAATAGAAAAATTTCAAAGAGGGGCGGGTAAATTCTAGGGGCGCGAGAGTGGTCCCACGGAGGAGTAATTTTCAAACTTTTTCAGAAACTGTCATTTAATATATCATCGAAAAGCGTACGGACTGCTGTTTCATATTATGAACCTTTCTTCACCCCTCACCCAATTTTGGCCCTTCTATAAATGTATGTGTGTGTGGTTTAATAATTTAAAATGAACTTTCTTTTGTTGAACTAGGGGAGGGGGCTCTGCTCCCCTGCTCGCTACGCTCACCAACCCCCCGCGTAATCGCTTCGCGATTCCATTCGGTATTGTAAAGCAATCCCTATTTTCTAGGCAACCCCAGACGTAATTGTTTCGTGTTTCCACTCTGGATCGCTTCGCGATCCCTTATTTTCTATGCATTCAATTTTTAGACTCCATTTGATAAAAATGCGCTCCTCCCCAACTACTGACAATTTTATTTCCTTATCGCCAAGTACATAATCATTAGAGGTTACAGAGTTTCATAATTATAAGAATCATTAAATATTAAATTATACATATAGTGTTACGAATATTGTAAATAGTTAGTATCTGTGCTTAAAAATAATATAAATAGTTCAATTAAGCTCTATTCATAAGCTAATATTAGTTTTTGTTGCATTGAAATATCTCAGTTTGTTGATTTTCTGCAAGCAAGTAAACCCTATTGGACTTCAATGGGAGTCTATGGAAATTTGGCGAAATACTGGAAATAGCGCCAAGTTGGCGTCACTTTTGTCGACTAATTTTTGTCGCCAAATTTAGCGATATATCGCTAAGTTGACAACAAACTTGGAGACGTTTAGCGACAGAGCTGCCCCCCCTTCCCCCTTGGTAACCCCTCTATTAGCGTCAGAAAGCTCTGAGCAATCTGATGCGTTTCGCGGTATCTACGCAGATTTTCATTGGACCATTTCCAAATCGTTACTTTTTTACATATATAGATGGATTATTCTAAAACAATTGAATATTATAGTATTGTTTATTTTTTATAATTACAATATTTTAATTATTAAGCTTAAACAATGTCATTAACTCTGATGTAACAATAGCTTATTCTTGATTAATTTCAACAACTTTTTTTTTATGAAAAATATTCACTCCTCTATTAACCCATCTCAAATTAGCGAACATGTCTACATTTGGGAAATACGTTTTATTTACTGGCACTTCAGCTGCCGCTTTATATTTAGGATATAAATTCTGGAATCGTAGAAACGTTTCACAGGTGAGAATAAACAAAAAATTCCGAAATTAAGTCTCTAAAAATGAATATTTCTTGATCATTTGTACACTTACGTTTGACAAAATTACATACTTATTTTATTCCCCTGAATTGCTAGGTTATTTCTGTACTTATAACTGACAAAATTACGTGCATCCTTCAGTCTCTTGAATATTGGAAATGTTTCATGGTTTAGTGAATTTCTCAAAAAAGCTCGAATGTTTATTTTATGCAATAAGTGTGTGAGAATTTTTTAATTATAAGTAAAAAAATCAATATAATGATAGAGTAATTTTTTCAAACATCAAGAATAAATTTTCTTTCTACAAGTATTTTTACATATAAAATTTCTTTTATTGTAATGTAATATTTTGTAGCAATTATTGTTTGTTGATTTGTTGCACTCGTTCAATCGTGTACCCCGAATTTCTGTAATATGAGCTATGTGAATCATAATGACAAAAGCTTCAAGCTGAGCATGCTTCCTGTGCAAATGTCGACTCTTGCTTATGTATAAAGGCACAGTAGTTTGGTAGAGCACCAAAATTTCTTAGAGCCATCTATCGCAGACAATTAGGAATAAAACCACAATTAATACTAAATAATTTCCTGTGTTACTGCAAAAATTTCAGCTGTAACCGTTTACAAGTTATTTATTTTTAAAAACATTCAGTGTATTTTGGAATACCCTGTATGTAGTATACTACATATGCATTCACATATAGCTATACATAGAAATACATGGATATGTGTGCGCATATGTGATTTAACATTTAAATGAGAATTTTCTTTTGATGAATTATTATAAAGCAATTAAGTACAGCTCATATTCAAAATATTAGAATAATTACCTTTTTTTACAAATTGAAAAGATCGTTAGGTAATTTAATGTCTTTTAATGAAAATGTGCAAACGATATTTTTATTAAGAACTTTTTGTTGATTAAACTTATTTATTATCTTAAAATTAATATCATTTTTGAAAAGATTAATTGAAAAAAAATTATTTTGAAAAGACAAAATATTAGAATATTTATTCAAGTGGTTCAAAATATTAGAATATTTCACATTAATTCTCCTTTAATTATCACAAATTCATAACTGGTGGCATCATTGATTAAATTCAGACGATTTTATTTAAAATCACTATTCTTTTTGCAGTTTATTTGCTTTTTCTTCTCAAAATGGGTCGTGTGAGTGATATTCCTGAATATATTAAACTTCGTATGGTTTATCTGTATCGGCACGGTAAAAATCAATGTTATAAAGCGAATTATTTACATTTTTCACAATCAAGCGTTAGTAAAATACTAACACAATATTCAAAAAATGGAAAATTTCAAAATAATCGCCGAAATGGCTGCCGAAAACCAAAAACATCTGCTAGAGATGACAGGAAACTGAAGCGTATAGTTAAGAAAAACCGTTTTAAAAGTGTGCGATACTTGCCCCGAAAATCGAAAGAAGAAGGAGTTGAAGTTTCTACATCGGCAACCTTAAGACGTCTCCATAAATTTAAGTTTGAATCTCGTGTACCGAAATCAAAACCTCTCATGACTGCAAAACAAAAGCGTATAAGATTGAATTGGTGTAAATCAAGACGCTTATGGAGCGAAGAAGATTGGGAAAATATATTATTTAGTGATGAAAGTATGCTTTGTGTTTCATATGGTAATCAAGTTATTCGAGTTTGGAGAATGAAGCAAGAAGCATTTGATAAAGAATGCCTTAAATGCTCCGTAAAATTTGCTGCTAGTGACATGGTTTGGGGTTGCATGAGTGCAGAAGGACCTGGAAATTTATGCATAGTCTACGAAAAGATTAACTCTCAGATATATTAAGAAATTTTGGAATACTACATGATTCCATCATCAGAAGATTTATTTGAAGATGATTTCATCTTTCAACAAGATTTTGCGTCACCGCATACCTCGGTGTCAAATAAGAATTGGTTCCGCCAACGCAGCATTAAGGCACTTCCTTGGCCACAAAACTCACCAGACCTTAATCACATCTAAAACTTATGGTGTATAATGAAGAAAAATCTCCAAAAAAATCCTCCTTCAAGCAAAACAAAACAGTCAGTGTAAAGAATTGGATATTACAATAGCGTTGGTTCAATAATATTTTTTTCCGAATATAAATAGATCTTTACTAATACATTTATGCAATGTAAAAAAAAAAAAAAATGCAATAATTGCCACGTAATTTCAACAATTATTTAACAGGGAAGTGATCATTCTCTTATAGAACCACATGAATTTAGCGATCATGTCATTGGTCATTAATTTCTCACTCTTTACTAGCAGTACTTTAAGGATAACATATCATCACATTTATAGATTAAAATCCCTTCGTGGAGGATTACTCGTACATTTTTTTTTTCATTTTCCAGCAACACTCATTTTATATATAAAATTTCTGTTGAAATGTTGAAATTAAAGGCAAAATTTTTCTATTTAAAAAAAATTGGTGTCCAAATTGAAAGTATTTTCGCAGCTAATACGGTACGCAAACCTGTAACCAGGGGTCGTACGTGTAATGAAATTTCAAGACCAGGAAATTCTTCGCTACCAGGATTTTTTTTTATACAAAATCTCTTCCTAAAAAGGCAAAATTTTTGGTGTTGAACCTAGATTTATTTTTCGGAGCAGATGTTATATATTACTGCGGTCGCCCTCTTGGATTTTTTCTTGGCGTGAAAACCCCCTTTCTACCAAGTAAATATCACCACGCACATTTATGCGTGTGTTAGGCCTTACGGAGTTGCCAGAACACTTCACTCGCCGGGTTGCCTTATCGATAAACGCCAACAAAACATCACCGAGAAATCCAAGAGGGCGGCCGCGGGAATGTATAACATCTAAGCCTATTTTTCTATAAGAAAATACCGATATTTGACCTGAAGAATTCCCTGAAACGTACAACATCTGCTTTAACTCATCGCAAAGGAGTTAAAGCATAGAAAAATTTTAGATGTAAGTAAATTTTCTGCATAAAAAATAAATATTTAAATAAAATTTGTATAAATAATAAAATAAATATTATATTCGTTTTGATTTTCTACCTGACAGATCTTTTCAAAGAAGGAGTGTGCCAAAATTCTGCATTATCGTTATAGTATTTTAAAATACCGTGCAACGTTTTGTATAACCATGTATATTTTTGTTTGTCGTTATATTAAACATTCCTAAATTAAGGAAAAATTTGTGTTTGTTTTTATTTATTTATTTTGCATTGTATGCTGTAGGCTTACAGACATCTGCATATATCATCGATACTTTAGTGCGTGTGGCATGTTTTCAGTAATGTGGATAATGGCACGCTCCGTTATTTGTCAAAACTGAAGAGCGCCACTGCTCACTGAGTTCGAAGAGTTTGTAAAAAGTTGTTTTTCCTTCACATGATTTGGCTTAAATGAATTCATTCAAATTAATCTGTGACTGAACAGAAATTAATTTCCTTTTCAGGTGCGTTCATAATTATATAAATACGTAGCACTTATAGTCGTCGTAAACAACCATTTGTCCATCTGTCTCTGTCTGTCTGTCCGTCCGTCCGCATATAACAGAGAAAAGACTACCCAACCGTATAGTCTGAAATTTTAAATAAATAATTTTGCTAAATTTTGTAGAGTCATTTCAAATTTTATGAAAATCGAATGTATATAGTTTGTCTGTCCGTCCGTCCGCATATAACAGAGAAAAGACTACCCAACCGTATAGTCTGAAATTTTAAATAAATAATTGTTGCAAAATTTTGTAGAGTCATTTCAAATTTTATGAAAATCGAATGTAGATAGTTTAATTACAGGGACAGTCAAAAATTTTTCGTTACATGACGGCCAATGGGAAAAAATTATTTCAAGTGCATTTTATTGATGTTACAGCCTTTCGAACAGAAGGAAATTGATATGCACTTATGATGTGCACTAAAATATACATTCAGTACAATATGTGGCGCAAAAACAATTATAAAACAAGTTCTAGTACGAACGCACTACATTTGCAACGTTTGACATGCAATTTCCAACTTGTTATATTTATTCATATTTGCAAGAATCAAAGACATTTGATTTATTATTATCGATGTTATATGCCTATGTATTTAAAAATATAACGATATTGCGTATAGCAACTTTACATTTAAAATGCATATTTTTTTCTATTCCATGTTTAGGACCCGACAAGTGACACCTCAGTCGGAGTATTGCATGATAGTGAAAAAGATGAGACACCAACAAATAATGTTACTGATAAAAACTGTCCTTCAGAAGAAGGCTTAAACGAGTAAGTTCGTTTATCTTTTCAAAATAGTCTACTGTGAAACAAAATCTTTTCACATGAAAAGCTTTTTTTATACAAATATTCGTTATGGTATTTTATGTGAATTATGTGCACTTCATGTAAAGAACAGAATTTATGTATAAGAGAGTAACAAGATAATGTTTTTATTTAAACTGTTGATTCAGCATGTTTGTATGTTTTGTTGAATATGTTTGCCGAGCTTTTAAATGAATACTTGAAAATTAATAGCATCAGGAAAACCAATATTCAGTTTTGATTCCGCTTTAAGAAAGTTTATTACTGTAAAATCTACTGGAAAATGTTTCTAAAATTACGTTCTGCCAAAGTTTCTTTTATTTCACAAATTCCACTTCAAATCTCCAAAATCTATTTGTTGTGGAGGTTTCAGAAGATAAAGAAACGCTTTCCGGAATCCTGGGTAACTGAGAAGAGCTTAAATTACACTTTTTATAAGCTTTCTTCTTATATCTCCAAACATTTCTTCTTTTTTTAGGTTTCTGTACTTAAAAAGCAAAAATGTAACCATTATAAAATCACTCGTACGTCAGCCACAGCCGTTTTCCCGAAAACTATGTAACGTGAAAAGTTCAAATTTGGTAGAGTTATAAGGGCTATTATCCCACATTTTTATAGATTATTAGCCATTTATAAATAATTTTAGAAAAAATTTAGGTTGGCTATTTAAGTTACTTGATTTTTTTTTTATTGTATATCGTGTTCAAACTATTTTATGAAAATTTTATGGAATAATTAAATTAATTGATTTATATATACAATACATATATATATATATATATATATATATATAGCTCTTTCAAAAGTAAATGATTTATGAAATCCATGAAAAAGAGGATGCAAAACAACAATAGAAATCAATGAGTATTTATAACTAAAAAACAAACAAAAAAAAACTCCTTGCTCTTCGGAAAGTGGGAGGAGTTAAAAAACAGGTACCAAAAAATAGAAATTGAATCCTCACAGGTATCGCAAGATATGGCCATCCCCCATACTCCAAAAGTGTAAAAAGATCATCAAATAAACTTAAACTTTTAAAAACTTAACGAAACAAAACTGCTTTAAAAACATAAACAACCAACCAATTCAAAATCAATAGAGCTAATTTTAAAAATAAACAAATTAAAAGTTCTTGTATAACTGAATCATTAATTAAAAACATTGAACATGTGAGAAGGCCATACCCCCACCTTGACCCGTGAAGACTTGAAAAAACTTGATACCTTTAAAATATCCACTACGCTCCACATCTCTCCAACAGCAGGAGTTGTAAGCAGGGCCGTAATCCAAGTTAGAGCAGCGTCATCTAGACTTGTCTTTCCGTTTCCTTCATAAATTTCATTCCATGTCACCTCAGTTCCAACTTGGCATTCATCAAAATGTAGACGTTCTTATAAAGACTTTAATCCACACTTTTCATATATTCAAGCAGTTTCATCGGCATCCATTACGGTGTTTGGCCACTTGGCTGTTGCCACTTCATAAAACTCTTTTCAAGCTGATTTACATAATGAAAAATAAACTGATATGGAAATAAATTATTGTAAAAAAGATTATCAGTAAATTTAAAAATCTGTGAACTCAAAAATTCTTTGCTGCTGCAAATCCTATAAAATATATTAACTTGCCCCAAAATAATGTTGATGAAAACCCTTTTACTTAAATTTGAAAACCAGTCTGGCATTGACTGAGTATCAAAATTTAAAAAATCCCGTTTATCAAAAAGTTTAACTAATATATTATTATCTTTAATTAATAAATCTAAATACAAAAAATTAACATGTAAACTATCACCAGAAGCCTTATTTAACTTTAAACACGGAGGATAGATATCGTTAATCGACACGAAAAGTTTATCATCGAATACTATTAAGTCATCGATATACCTTAAAATTGCAAAACACTTATTACTGTTTAAAACATAGTTGAATTCATAATAAAAAAGAAAAAGATTAGAAGCAGAACTCGAAAAGTTAGTACCCATCCAATGCCACATACCTGGTAAAAAAGCGAACCATTTAATGTAATAAAATTATTAAGAAAACAGAAATTACATAAACTCAAGAAAAAATCTCTTTTAATTCCTAACTCCTCCTCAATGCAAAACAAATCAAATATGTTTTTCAATGTATCATAAAGTAAATCTATAGGTATATTAGAAGAAAGATTTTCAAAATCATAGGTATACATATATATATGTATAGTTATATATATATATATATATATATATATATATATATATATATATATATATATATATATATGTATATGTATATATATATACAGTAGTACCCCGATTTACGTCACCCCACATTTACGTCTTCTGGGAAAGAAAAAAATTACTTAATTAAGATGCACTTTGAACTTTTTTATTGGTTCTGTGAAGGGAAACTTTCCCGCGACAGTCAACTGATAGTGACAAATAAATAAAAAAGGTCACTAGAAAAAGCGAAAACTTGTTGCTGTTCCAAAGAGCTTCTAAAAGTAAAAAAGAAAAATTTGTCTGTTCAAACTTCATTGCAAGATTTTTTCACATCCTCAAAAACTCGAACGGGGCACCTAGAACAATAAATTGTAAATTAACAACTTGTTGTTTTATTCCAAATTCTTCTATTCCAAACGCACTTTATTTCTAATATTAAATGTCTTTAATGTAATCTCTCAATACAATAGAATACGTTCATTGGATTTTGAAGAATTTTTATTACTGATCGTCTTTTGCTTATTTAAATGCACCGCGACTTCTTAAAGTGATAAAATCGCACGCAATATGCACTTCACAATTCGTTATTTGTGAGCAACAAATTAACCAGACCATATTCTAACCATTCATTGAGCAAAGAAAATTTCACTAATAAATTATTTAATCAAGCCATTTTACAATTATTCATGGACCATGAGAAACCCATAATAATAAATTAGTCTTACTTAAAACTTTCAGAATTATAGCAGCACCGATAAAATTACAATTTAACTTATAAAAATATAAACACGCAGCGAAATTCATTACATCAATCTAAAAGCACATATATACAAGTCCCCAATAGTGAGGTTTGAAGAGCAACGGTCTCCCACGCCAAAGGCCGCGGGCGGTTCAAATCACCCGAGGAAAACGAGAAGTGCATTTTTTCTTTCCCCTGTCTGTAAATGCAGGAGTTTCCAAACTGTTCGATAGATGGCACCACCAGCTCTTTTGACGAAACTTTTGACGAAATTTATATCGTCAAGCAAGTGAAGAAATTAGTTTCATTAATTTGACGAAATATTCGCTCGAACAATTTCTCAGGAAACGATTTCGTCAAAAACAAAGAAAATTTCGTGAAATCTGAGTATTCGTTTCTGAGTGTACACTCCGGGTACCATCGACGCGAAATCTTCAAGAGTTATTCATAATAATCTTCGAAAAAATTATCGGTAATTAGCCGATATATTATATAGAAACTTATCTTTAAAAACATATCACGGACCAATACGGCGTTTCAACTTTTCCATCTCATTGCGAAGCGCGCTGAGTACAATGCCAAGTTGAAACTTTGTACAAGATCTTTGTTTTAGGTAATTCGTACCGTATTGATAAATATTCAACGTTTTTTACATTCCAATTGAACTCAAATATTGTAGTAAATTGTTAAAAATTAATTCATAGAATAATTCCAAAACATTAAATGTTGGTAGTTTTGAGACAACAATCGCTTATAATTCAATGTATAATTCATCTATGATGATAAAACTTTTCGATCACAACTCGATACAATTTTGTAATATTGTAGTTAGTAATTAACTAGTTGGATGTGCCAATCCCAAAACTTTCTTCTTTCTAATACATCTTAACATTTCAAAATGTACTTACAAATGTCAATAGTTTAATATTACCAGTTCAATACTACACCAACTTTGACTTTCCTCTTAAATTTCTGCTTCAGTCAATTAATCGGAGTATAAACAAGTTAATCTCGATCAGTATATTTATTAAAATCAATAGTTTTCCTTAATTCTGTTGTCATCAGCTGTTCCCGAATAGTCGGCTTATCATGATGCGAAGTTCCCGTCGCTTTACGTGCCGCCGGTGTACAATAGAACTACGAAAAATCAAGAAAATTATACAAAAATCGCTATTGCAATGCTCCCTTTCGGTGGAATATTTCCAAATTCAAGGGAGACCTGCTTGGCATAGCCAAAAACATACACAAAAAATTTGGTTCAATTCTATGCATAACATCATACACTTTTCGATAGTACAATAAATGAAATGACAGAAAAATCGCTACTTCAGCGCCCCTTTCCGTCGGAAATTTTCCAAATTAAGGGAGGACATGCTTGCCATAGCCAAAAGACTAAAAAAAAAAATTGGTTCAATTCTATGCATAGCTTCATATACTTTTTGATTGTGAAATGGCGAACGGTACACGGACACACGGACAGACAGGCATTTTCTATAAACATGTTTTGGGGGATCTCTGAACCCTAAAACGTGTAAATCCGTCGAAAACCGGAAGTCGAAAAAATTTCGATAGCAATACTTTCTTCGATTGAAACTAGAAGAAATCAATAAATTTACTGCACGAAGTTTTTGTGCGCGAATAAAACTCGCACTTGACCGTTTATTGACAATGCATCTCAAATCTTTCCTGTATTTTTATAATATATTTCTATGATACATTTTCCCGCAGTTATGCATTTCACATTATTTTAGTTTTAGATTTAAAATGTTTAAATTTCGACTACAGTCAATAAAAGCTGTTTATGAAAACGGAAAAATACTGAAAAAATGCTTACAGCATATTAAATCTTTTTCATTCAATATTACATGATGTAAAAAATAAAAATAAAAAAAAAACAAACAAAGAAAAGCCTTATTAAAAATAGGGTGACCCAGCCAATAGTTGATCAAATAAGGTCGGTGAAAGGGGTTTTTTATTATATTTCCTTCCTTTTATGTTTTAGAAATAAACTAACATGATTGCTACAACCCTTAATGAGTGGTGTCTATAAGTGGTCCTATAATGGACAAAAATGAAATCTACTGAAATTAAACAGCAACAAAATTATAAGTAAATAGTTCTTTTAATTGCTATTTTCCCAGCAGTTGATCAATCGAAGAAATCAGTCAAAAATTGAAAAATTAATTTTTAAAATATCATGCTTGGGCTATGATTAACAATAATTCATCTAAAACAATTATTTGAAGTAAGCAAGATGGAAGTGGATTATTTTAACTTACCGTAATTGTCCCCAACTAATCAAAAACTAAATTTTTAAATTTTCTTATAACAAGTAATATAAAAATTTTGTTTTTAAAGTCAATTCCTACTTAGGTCATCAAAGACAAATTTAATATAATCCCTTAAGCTAATATTAGTTTTTGTTGCATTAAAATATCTCAATTTGTTGATTGCTTATGAAGATGCATTAAATGCTGTTCAATAACCAATGACCGCCATTTTGTCTACCATATAAAACTAAAATTAATTAATTAAAATTTAATTAATAAATTAATATTTGAAAAATATGTATTAACATCAATTGTCATCCAGTACAAGTTTTAAAAAATTTATTTCAACTTGATAGGATGAATAATAAGCATTTTATTAACGATTGAAAATTTGAACAAGATATATAAATAAATATAGGGACAGTGTGAACTAATAGTAGGAATTGAAAAAAAAATTCATAAAATGACTTCTTTTACAGCAGGCAGCTGACAACAATGTAACAACAGGTACTCCAACATTCAAACAAAAACATTATGTCTAGTGCCACGTGTAAAACTCATTTCCGCCTGAAATGTCGCAATATTTCAAAAATTTGATCAACTACTGGAAGGGTATCAACTGCTGGCGGGGTCAACCTCTATCATTTTAAAAGTAAAACACAATACAAAATAAAAACTTAAAATATGATTCTAATAAAACGTTTCTTATTGCAAACAGTTGAGCGATGTTTACAGGGAACTAAAGTAACTGTAGAAGCTGTTGTGGTAAAAGTAGGATTTTTGAAATGTTGCTAAGGCATCATTTATCCTACAACATTTAAGGGTCAATATCTGAAAACATGACAATTTCCCTCCAGAATTTTTATTTTTTTAAAGTAAAATACCAACTTTCAAATACAATTATATACTATGATACATTTTTTGTCATTTGAATGCTGTAGTGTTTTGAGATCAAGGATGTATATTTTATGCGTAGGATGAACTTTTATGGTTGAAAGTGCCTGTTAACACTATAATCAGTGTCTAACAATTGGGACTGAGATGATGGGGACTGAGGTGATGTTTTAGTCTTAAAAACTGCACAGCCATTTTGTTGGATCATTTTTCACACATGTAATTGATTAAATATGCCATGTGACATTTGTATGTTACATAAATAAAGTTGCAATAAGCTTTTTTATGTAAATAAAAATTTAAGGGGTCTCAGGACTCTTAAAGCTTTGAAATTTTCGAAATTTTAATTTTTTTTTTTTTTTTTAGATGCTGAACTCCTATCTTCTCTGAACATTTTCATTTAATTGTTTCCTTGAAATTTCTATTAGAACTGAAGTTATGGCTTTTACATTTATACACGTTCAATAGCTGAAGCGTCGTTTCGGAAAATTTGAAGCCATTTTTCTCCAAATGACGTTTTTTGGGAATAACGAGCACGATATCTCAAAAACTTATGAATATTTTTTTCATGAAATTTTCAAAAGATATGTTTCATGTTAGTCTGTATAAACTGAACCTAAAATTTCCTTTTTATTGTTCAAAACAATATTTTTTTAGGTGATTATACTGTTGAAATTTTCTTAATTTTGCATTAGCTAAATACAACTTTGTATTAAAAATATAAAAAAGCTTTTAATACAAATTTATTTAGGTTCAGGGTAATTATTACAATCTGAAGTATAAGTAGGCACCAAAATTTTCATTCTAGTTGCAATACTTTTTTTGTAATCGTGCGCGTAAGCTGTTATGCCGATTTTTTGCTCGTCAAATATCTAACGGTTTGGAGCTCCCTGTAAATGCTAATTCTGCATCTTATAATTTTTTAAATACATGAAATGAAAGAACGTACTTATATATTTTATTCCGATTAAAATTGTGTCTTAAAATCAAATACATTATAAGATATTAAATGTTGAAAATGGTCTTTTTTTTTTCATTTTTTCCAATTTTAAGAGTTCTGAGACCCCTTAAATATGGGGACATGAATGATGCTATAAAAAAATATTCATCCCTATTCAGAATAAAAACTAAATATTTCTAAATATCAAACAAAGAGAAGAACGGCTTATCTTCATCCATGGTGGATAGTTGAACTTTAGTAGTTGTTGCAATAGAAATAATTCTGCCAGCGCCACCTAGTATCTGTTAACCTAAATGTGGATTTACGGGGACTGAGATGACGGTCAACGTCAGGGACAAATATATTTACTACAATATTTTACTATACAATCAATACTAATAAAGAATAATTATATTTTCCCATACTTTATGTATATAGGTATAAATGTATAAAAGCAAAAGTTAATAATATTTATAGAAATGTTTACAGCATACATTTAATTTTGGATATTTGCACCAGGCGACAGGGACTGAAATGATGATTTCGTCTGTTTAAAGCTTAAAATTAATTATTTATACATAATTATATGTCCATTTATTATTGGTAATTGTTATAAGAAATGTTACAATATATTACATTTTTCAGTTTTTGGTTTTAGTATAATTAATGAAATATTATTGGCAGTGGACGCAAATTATCCAATTTTCAGATATTGACCCTTAAGGATTTCCAATTTCCAATTTCTTGTTCAGGATTCAGTATTTGATAAGTGAAATGTTAATTAAAGAGAATTATCTTCTAGCGTAATTAACATTATACCTGAACCTTTTAATCGCACTTCGAAAACGAAAGCTTCTAATGATTTTATCAAACATATTCTATTTATTTACAGTTAAAAATGATTTAATCGTGTATCATAAGAAGGATTGGTTCTGCAAATCATACTTAAGTTCAGAGTAGATTTATTTCGAAAATAATTTAATAAACTTAAAAAGCTGTTTTTCAGAGATAATTTCCAATTTATTTTGAAGCTACTTTACAAAACTTAAAGTGTTATATTTTTCAGAAATAATATCGAAGGAAATTTGCTAAAAGAAGGAACTCGTGCTGAGGGAGTAAAAAAGTGGATTGATGAAAGTGTAGTGGAATTCTACAGTGAGAATGCAGGACCCAGGTACGCAAAGTTTATAACTTATATCGGATTACATTACATATTTTAATTCAATTCCTACTATTAGTACTCTCCCTATATTTATTTATTTATTTATATATCTTGTTCAAATTTTCATTCGTTAATAAAATACTTAATATTCATCCTATCAAGTTGAAATAAATTTTTTAAAACTTGTACTGGATGACAATTGATATTAATACAGTTTTTTCAAATATTAATTCATTAATTAAATTTGAATTAATTAATTTTAGTTTTACATGGGAGACAAAATGGCGGCCATTGGTTATTGAAACATTTAATGCATCTTCATATCTATAAGGGGTGTTACCATATAAGGGACCCTGTTCTGTCGCCAAATACCACAAGTTTGTCGCCAATCTGGCGATATCTCTAATATTTCGCCAAATTCCCATAGACTTCCATTGTAAATCTACTTGCTTATAGAAAATCAACAAATTGAGATATTTTAATGCAACAAAAACTAATATTAGCTTAAGGGATTATATTAAATTTTTCTTTGATGACCTAAGTAGAAATTGACTTTAAAAACAAAATTTTTATATTACTTGTTTTTAAACATTTTAAATGTGTAAAATTTATTGCTGAAGTTGTAGAAGGTTTTCTGTTCTTTGATCGTATCAAATGGCTTTACATAATAATAGCTCATACAGATAAGTAAAATACTCAAATACGGAAACTGTTCACACATATTGTAAATTTCCATGTCATTTATTTAACTATTTTATAACTTCTTTGTGTTTTAAAGGTTCACTTTATAAAACCTTATTCCTAACTCCTTTCTGCATTGTAATTTCAATGACATTAATACCACGTGTAACATCGGAAAAGGTATATTGCCCCATTTATTCATATTCAGCAGTTTAATAAAGACTTGTTCCGTGGATTTTTGTAGTGTAAGTCACATTTCAGATAATTGCTATCCTTGTTGACCACCGTTATTTTTGAAGAGTTTGCTTGGCTTTATTCAATTAATGAGATATCTCCGATAACGTAAGTCACACTTTTCCGTTCTAAACTATTGGTATCCAAAAATCGATGTGACTTACACTACAAGTACTCATGGAAATAGACTAAACCTAAATCTTAACAACCTATCTGCATTGCAATTTCAGTGACATTAATACTTCGTGCAATATCGGAAAAGGTGTCTTGCCCCCTTTATTCATATTCAACAATTTTTAACAACCCATTAAGTATTGTAGGTCGACGCTTGAATATAAGGCAATTTTGAAAATCCAAAAGCGCAAAAATAAATGGGTCAGGAAAATTAACACAGACATCAGTGAAGGAAATGGTCTTGTTACAGATTTCTGTCCGGAAATGAAATATACATCGTTAGGTGTGGCTACATACTTCTGTCTTGATTGACTTCTATTGATTGATGACACTGTGGGTAAAGAGATGTATTCCATATTGGAAGACTGTGGATAAATTAAATTCCTAACAGCATATGGACAATTACTTACAATCTATATTTCTTATTTGCATTCATAAGCAAAACTAAATAAACACAAAAGCAAACTGGACTAAAAAATCAGCGAACACTGCCTATATAAGGCTATGTTGCAATCATTGGAATAAGACGGGGATTTAAAATTAACTGGATGACCGGAAAGGAATTCCCAAAATTGGGTATTGAAAAAAAAGTCTTCCCAATTTAAAATTAATAACGTTCAAAATGTCATAAGTCAGTAAGTTTTGGTTTCAAAAGAATGAGACTTTTAGATGTCCTTCTTAAGTTCAGGGGAATATTTTTTCTAACTATAGTAATTTTAGGAAAGCCGGGTCATATAAAACAATAATATTTTAATCTGGCGACAGCCTGTTAGAAGACAAATCACATATCTTAAAGCTATATTTCATTCGTGTACCTTTTGTAATTAGAAGTATGTATATTGTCGTAAAATTGTGGATAGATAGAAAGATGTCAGTATTACTGCTCGGAAGATGGAATATATATTTTCTACTTCTTTATATATATCTACTTCTAATCAGTGAATGCAGATTTTTTCTATTTATGCGAAATGTTTTTTTTTTTTTTTCAAATTTATTCGGAACGTTTTTAAATATCTAAAGGGTATCCCAATAAGATACGTATTCAATAAGAAATTAAGGCTAATTTAGAAGCGACCTATGTACTGTTAGTAAACAACTCATTTTTTCTATCATGTTTGTCAAAAATGTCCGTCGAAAAACGCTAATTAAAACATTATTATCTGTTATCTAAATATATATATTTTATTTTAATTCTATAAAAGTATTAAAGGACCTCTATTTTTTCAGCACATATAACAATGTAAAACAAGAAGTATGGGATCATCTTATGGATTCGGAGATTTGGAAAACAAGAAACTCCGAAAATGTAAATACTTATGTTAAGGATTATTTAAAAGGAGAAAGGTAAGTAAATATCTTTTTTGTCATACCAAACTTTATAGGAGATAATGTATTTTATTTAGTTGATACTTTTATAAATTTAATTGCTCCACCCACCACTAAATTTTTGAATCTTTCGATTTTGTTTTCAGTGATTTTCTTGTTGTTGTTTTTTACCTGCATATATATTCATTGTAAAAAGGGGGTTACAATTTTCTTTATCATTTTGGTTAGTATCATTTAATGAAATGTAGCTATTTTCATAAAGGTATAAAAATTAAATGTTATTTAAATTAAATGATTTATTTTAATGATTAAAGTCTTGATATTAAAATATTGTATACCCATAAAATAAAAATAATGTCTAAAAATTAAAAAATATTATCTAAAAAATTTTTGAAAGTATAGTATAAAGTTTATAATATGTATGCATTAAATTTTTATATTATAAAGCTTCTTAATTTATTAGTCTAAAAAGTATAAGTTTTAAAGGTGTAAACTACTTTAATATATTTTCACTTTCATTTTACTTATAATATAAACTTCGAATATTAATTGTTATTCACCAGTATGCTAACGTGTCATTTGGTTTTAAGTTCTAGTAATATTCCGCATGAAAAATATGTTTTATAAGTGCAAGGACTACTTGCACTACATAATTTGCACTGCTACATAAAGACTACTTGATAAAAAGTTTATCAGACGTTAAATACAGAATGTCTAAGATTTCCATGCAAAAACTTCGCGCGGTGTTTCGAAATTCATTGTAACGTCGGAAAGAATGACAGTAAAATTATCGGTATCACTGTACGCCAACTCCTTTATTTGACTTGGTAAATTCGTCGCATAACCCCTATTCGCCTGATTTATGTAGCAAAAATATTTACAAAAATCCAATGTCACCTGCAATTACGCAGGATTTCAGAAACTTTTCTTTTAATTTCCAAAACTATTTGATGCACACGAATCTGAAACCTAAATAAATTACAGGTTTTCACAGTTTTTTGGAAGCATTTCTGTAAGAAAAATACCCATTTCTGGCTTTTTAACCCTCGCAGTACTGAAATCAAAATTTTATTTAAATGCCTAAGATTTAAAAAAGGGGTGACCCTTAGGTAATTTAGGCCACCCCATTTCGACCCCATAGGTAATAATAATGTTTATACGACGCAATGATTCATTTCGTTCAATAGCGAAATTTACACACAACTGAATACAAGACCAAGAAATAACGAAATGAGGGAAGCGCCTATAATGCATGTTAACGCTGTACCCACAGCGTCATCTAGTGAACGACGTTTGTCAGGATACCAAAAAATCTCTTTCTTGAAAAATGATAAGTTATAGAAAGCTTTCATTTGTTCCCTGATTGCCTAAGTGGGGTTATTGTGACCCCATTCGCAATTTTTACAAATAAACAAAAAAATTACCTGTGCGAAACGTACTAAGTAGCAGAAATTATGAAAGAGATCTTTATAGGATATTTCCTAGAAAATAATTTTAGCATGCTCTAAATGGAAAAATAAAAATACTGCAAAATGCCCAGATGACCCCATCTTACAAGGAAGGTCTCCATACTGGGCATACTCAGAATATTTTGAAAAAAATAACAATTAAACTACTTATGTATGTAGTAAAGGATCAGTCAAATTTAACGGCGGAATTACAGTAGAAAGTCTGTAAAAAAATAAAATACTTTCGAGTATTTGGCGCGAAAAGACGAAAACGTCACGCGATTTGACGAGCAGTACCTTTCCTCGCCAAAATCAAACAATTTTAATGCACGTGAAAATTGTTTGCTAATTGATTTTTAGAATGCCTGTAAAAAGTATTTAATGAATTTAAACATAAACAATGAGAGAGTTTAATAAATGCATTTTTTCGTATTACGTATTTATGTTGCTTGTTATTTAATTTTATTATTTTAAAAACAATTTCATATATCAAAAATACTTTCATATATTTAAGCGTATTCCAAAATAAAAGCAAGATTCATTTACCAGTTATTGATTTCAATATGAAAGAATTCGTCGTTTCCATAGCAACAAAATTTAATCGACTCGACAGTGCTCAACTGGACTAAATTTTCAGATATTGAAACAATTTTAATTTATTTTAATTTTGTTTTAATTCTTAAATTTGATATTTAACTTTTATTATATATATATATATATATATATACATGACAAAACTATAGTTAAATCAAACTAAAACCGACAAAACTAAAGTTATTTATATTAAATTTATTTAAATAAGTTCAAAATGAAATATTTTTATCGTAAGAGTATTCGGCATAAAAAAGCATTTTTCGAAATTTCATTTCATCGCCAACCAATGATAAATCGCCTAATAAAATAATTCTTAAAATTTGATATTTAACTTTTATTATAAATATATATATATACACATGACAAAACTATAGTTAAATCAAACTAAAACCGACAAAACTAAAGTTATTTATATTAAATTTATTTAAATAAATTCAAAATGAAATATTTTTATCATAAGAGTATTCGACATAAAAAAGCGTTTTTCGAAATTTCATTTCATCGCCAACCGATCGCCAAATAAACGAAATTTTCATTAAATTTTTACGAACGTTCTATGGAGGTTCCGCCAAAAAAAATTATAAACATTTATATCCACCTGAGAAGAACACTCTGTAATTTTTTCAGATTTTTCTGAATATGCCCGTATGGAGACTTTCCTTGTTAGTACCGCGACGGTTAAACTTCAGCAAAGACGTAATTTCGGAAAACGTATTGGTTTCAGAGACTTCTTTTAACCCTTTATCTACTGACGGTACTTATAAGTACCATTAAAATACCTTGTTATAAAATTCATTTAATGCATCGATTAGTAGCAATACAGTTTAGAGTGAGTTATATATGCATTACTTCATCTTGTTTAAAAAGCATTATTGGTTACACAAAACAAAAATATTTTTAAAAGGATGATTCCTTTTGCCTTTGCATCTTTTCAGCTTTCTTGGCGTTGGGGGGGAGGGGGGGGGTATTTTTCAATTCGGAAATATTTCTATATTTCCAGTGTAAGAACATTATATTTGTACATTTCATAATCCTACAAAATACTAACAAAAGTATTTAAAATAAAATATTTGAGTGGAGTTATAAATAAGGTACATAATCCCTATAAATTCAAATTTAATTATCTTTCTAATTTCTTCAATCTTTCTAAAATCCCTATAAAATTTATTAAATGATTCTGTAAATCTTCTAATGTAGTTTCAAACTTTCACGAAAAATGCTTTAGAAGATAAAATGTAATGAATTCATAGTTCATTACATAAAGGGTTAAAAGCACATGAACATAATGTAAAGATTTCAAGCAGCGTGGGTAACTATAATGTTAAATTGAATTTTCGTATGCGTTTCATTATGTAGACCGTACTTTTTCCATTCAGAGGGCGATAAATTTGTACTAATAACAATGACAAATTGCTAGATACAGCTGTAACTGTAGGGGAGACCGGGGATAGTTGGCTACAGGGGTAAGTAGGCGCAGTCCTCATAAATCGCTGGTTGTGGATAGATTGCGCAACCAGTCACAGAGTACCTTTCTTCTTGCTTTTTAAAATCCTCATTGTAGTTTTGCAGCGTTACTTACCTGCAGTGGACATTTATTACGATTTTTCTGAGTTTTTTTTTCTTTGTTTTGTTTTGTTTTGTTTTTGTTTGTTTTGCACTCATAAGTAATTTTTTGTTGCTTCATTCTTTTTCTAATTCCTAATACTTATCTTAATAATTGCGATTTAACTTAGATTTAATTTAGAATTTACATTGTACGGCGATAACGCCTTTGTTTAAATTTACTGGTAATAATAAAATTGATTTCTCTTAACTGCGTGTCTTATTTGAGTTTCATTTAATTTTTTATAAAGCGTGTGCCAACTTACCCCATAGGTATAGACAACTTGGCCCGTGACGGGGTAGGTTAGCCAACAATTTTCCTTTTACTTTAGGCTTCCGCTAAACATAAACTACAAAAGCTACAAACTCAAAACTCCGGATATTTATAGCCCAATGCCTGTTCTTTAAAAGTACAGTTAAAGTTTCATAAAAAACTTAAACAAAAAATTAATAAAAATCAATAACTAAAAACTGCGCCTATTAGCCCCGGTCTCCCCTATTACAGATCTCGTTTAGTATTGTTTTTCAGTTATAGCAAACTTTCCATTTTCAAATTACAGAATACCTGACATCCCAAAGGTCACTTCTTCAGAAGTGAAAGATGTTGTTACTCCTTCTCCCCCAGATGAAGAGTCTTCAAGTAGGAAACTTGAAATAGAACAATTATGTAATAGATTCTTCGGCATTACTTACGATGAATACCAAGCACTTGAAGAAGAAAGGTAAGTACATACAAAAGAAACTAATTATTCAAAATTTACTTACATTATGCACTTCTAGATTCGGCACAGATGTTCATACACGCACCGTGTTTGGCGTGATTAATTTTTTGAAGTGAAAACTTCTTTAGGCGCTTTGAGCTTTTTTTGAGATGGAGAAAAACCACTGATTTGGAGACACTGTTATGTAACCGACATGCTAGCATTTTGGCACATAGACAGTAGCGCGCCAAGCGGTGAATGACAGGAACTTTTCCCTCTTCAGCTCAATCCGCAAAAGAAGAACGAAGCTAAAACTCACTTTTTCTCCCGGCGTTCACACAGGAACACACACACACACATTATCAGTTTTCGAAAACTTCTTTAGGCGCGTTGAGCTTTTTTTGAGATGGAGAAAAACCACTGATTTGGAGACACTGTTACGTAACCGATATGCTAGCATTTTGGCACATAGACACTAGCACGCGAAGCGTAATATGATTGTGGTATTGTATTCATTAATAAAAATACTTTTGGATGGTATTGAATTGGAGTATGGATCTCAATATTTGAACAGTATTATTGAATTGTAATGGCTGTCGTTTATATTTCACCGGATAAATCTTTAAATGCAATACGAGAATTTTTGTACGAAAATTTGTTTATTTATATGTACATGTATAATTTCATAATATATTTTAATATAATAATATATATTACAAATTTTTAATGTTTATTTATATGTAATTTATAGTTAAATTATATTACTATGAAAATTGTAATATAATTTTGGTAGTAATAGTTTATAATAATGAATAAAAAAACACTACATTTAAAAGTATTTCCTGCGCAATAAAACATTTCCTGATGATTAAAAAAACACACACGTAATTGTTGAAGTTTTCACTTCTATTGGCACTCCCGGAGTGCTACTGTTTTTTTTTTGTTTTTTTTTTGTTTTTTTTTTTAACTCCAATTTGGCGAAAACCTCTTTTCCGAATACTAGTTGCATATAGCTAATATATAATAGCACGATATTTTTTACCCGGCTGCCAAGAAGTGTTATGTGTTTCACGCGTATCTGGGTATGTGGATTTCTTTATACCCTCGAAACATCCCAACGGCTGGATGGATTTTAATGAATGAGGTCTCTATCGATTCTTCTTAACCGTCCGATGGTTATAGGCTATTTCGTTTTTATAAATTCAAAATGGTGGCCATAAAATACAAAATGGCGGTAGAGACGAAAAAAATTTCTACGCACCCTATTGAGTGGCATATCATTGGATAGGTCTTTCAAAATAAAGACGATGTTGCTTTAACTATTTTACAATCAGAAGCTTCGTTTAAATATTACACAAACTGGAAGTTGTTTAGGTAGGATCTTTGGCTTTACTGCAACTCTAACTATCATAGACATCTATAGGCCTCATCAAAACAGTGTTTATAGATAGGAACTAATAATTAAAACCAACTTTAAAGTCATCATTACAAGTAAATAAAAAAATTAGTAAGTAATATAAAAAATAATTTCACATTGATGAGAAATAATTAGTTCGCTTTTTACGCAGTCGGGTTTTTTGATTTTTGAAATTTAACCTTAATTATTATTTCAGTATGAAACTAGTCGTTGGGGCCCACCGTAATACTTACCCATCATGGATATGCATAATATAAAATATGAAAATAAAACATTTGTAGAATATTTATAAAATGCATTGCAATTCCAAAGTACAAATTAAACGTATATTTAAATAATTTTAATACATACTAATACTTAATTACTGAATTGAGGGTACTACTTGATTACCCCGTCGACCAATCTCGATAAATTATATAAATCGCCAAACTACTGGCAAAATTATGGAAACTAGCCGCCCTTGGCACGCAGTTTGGTCTCCCTTAAAATTTATGTTTGGGAAAGCATGCTAAGCGTTGTATCATGTTACTTTTATTTATAATTTAATTTACTTGGACTTCCTTAAATATAATTAATATAATCCCTTAAGGTAATAGTTTTTGTTGCATTAAAATATCTCAATCTGTTGATTTTCTGTAAGAAAGTAAACCCTATTGGTTTACAATGGAACGATGAGAATTTGGTGAAATATTAGAGGTATCGCCAAGCTGGCGTTACTTTTGGCGACTAATGTTGGTCGCTAAATTTGGCGATATATCGCCATGTTGCGACAAACTTGGCGGCATTTGGCGACGGAACAGATGTATAGATTGTCATAATTCTTATTTGGAATAACGAAAGAACAAATAAATTAGTAAAAGATTACTAAAAATACAAATAAAACGTCAAATTAAGAAGCACATGATGACGCAACAAACACGTGTAACGTGTTTAATGTCAAGTGAATGTGACATTTATGATAGGACATTATTGGCATTTAATCCAATAGTTTGGCGATAGTTTTTGGGTCGACGGTATAAGCGAGTAGTACCGAATTGCATAAAAGAAACATTCTTATAACTCGAAAAATTATAATCCTATTAACTAATAGTTTACTGCGTCAGATTAAGAGTCTCATTTCCAATTAAAATATATCTTTGAATTGAAATTTGTATGAAATATAGGGTCATAAAAAATCGAAGAGTATGAAAAATATAATTACAAATATCTCGATAACTAATCGTCCGATCGACTCCATTCTTTATGCAAAATTTATGTTTTCTATTGTCTTTTATATTCATTCCTTCAAATAAGCAATTTCGAAAATTTTTGTATACCTTTTATCAGAACGAATATTTCGAGAGTCCGAAAAAAATAGTTCCGGATAATCGAGGTTATTGATATTCAATAGGCTTCTTCCCATTATTACATACTAAATACACGCCAAATTTCAAGTCTCTATCTCAATTTGTTCGGGAGATAGATCGTTTACAGACACACACACACACAGGCGGACGGCAATTTTTTTTTTCTAAAAATATGTTTTTCGGAATCTCCATTGTCTGAAACGTGTAAATCCGTCAAAAAAATTTTCGATTTTTAAAACGATTACAAGACTTATCCTATACTTCGTATGATGGATAAGTAAAAACAATAAAGTGACAAACGAAACATTTTCTATTATTTTAAAAAGGAAATACAATAAATAAACGATAGTTTAATTAATAACTATAGAACAAAGCAATTTATATAATTTTAAATAGGAAAGTAAAGTATATAAATAATTTATTAATAAATAAACAAAAATTGAAACAATAAATAAACAATTACAAATATAAATATCACACTATATAATATATCAATGCATTTAATAAAACGATTTGGACTACTGGGTTTCTATACGAATCAAAACCACGCAAAAATAGCCAGATTACCATGTCAGTCAAAATAATGCAATTTTGGTGCCAATTAGGTACCCCGGTGCGTAAATGACATCTGCGCCCTAGATTCTTAGATTAGACTACCAAATCTAGATTTAAAAAACAAAAATTTACTCTTTATATTGATATTTATTTTCACATATGTTTTTGTTTTCAGTCATTGTGTAATAAAGCTTCTCATGCTTGAGAAAATAAATTAAAGAGCGTCTTAGCATCCATAATTTTAACATGAAAAGAATAGCAAGTCACATTATTTGTACATTTCAATATTATTTTAATATGAACGCAGTAAAAGAAAACTAAATATCTATCAAATTAGTCTCAATCCTCCTAAGTTGGCTATTTTGGCGATAAAGGTAATTTGCAAGGAAATTTTTAATTTGACTAACTAAAAGTAAGTCCGTGGATATGAGGCTAGTATATCAAAAGTGTTAAAAAATTGCGGATATTAAATTTTTAAATTGCCCTTTTTAAGATATATACTATACGACATAATTGTAGATAAGCTCAAGATCTAATTATGTTAAAAAAAAAAAACTTGTATAACTACGTTAAAATGTGTTTTATATATTGAACACTAATCATATTTTTTACATACAGATCAACATAATTGAAGTAAAAGAAAAAATTCTGATTATGAAAGGAACATCAGCTTATACTTAAGCGTAAAACTAAGAAGAAAGTAATGAAATAAATGAAAATTAATTTTTCTTGAGTTCATACATATTGCATTTGATAAGTTTTTAAATTTTAAATTTAATTTCTTAAAATGTGAAAATAATTTTTAAAAAGAAATATTAATATGATGGTATCTTTATATTAAAATTTGGAATTTTTTCCTGAGAGAAATATTCGCCTTGCATACAATATTTCAAATGAAAATCAAATTTCAACTTAATTGCTTAAAAGGCGCAAAGGCCCCAACCTAGTGATAAAGATTCCATGCCGAGACTTGAACCCGGGCCATCAGTATAGCGCACTGACGTTCTACCGACTAAACCACATGGGATACCCCGCCTGGAACTTCTCACCATTAACTTCTCACTGGAACTTTCCCTTCTCACTGGAACTTCTCACTTGAATCTTTATCACTAGGTTGGCTTTTGCGCCTTTTAAGCAATTAAGTGGAAATTTGATTTTCATTTGAAATATTGTATGCAAGGCGAATGTTTCTCTCTGGAAAAAGTTCCAAATTTTAATATAGATTCAATGGATGCTGGATTTAATTAAGAGTGTGTTTGCCACATGTCGGTGGCTCACGGAAAATATTCCATCTTGTGCTGCGTTTGCAGCCTTGCCAACCTGTAATAGTGAGAAGTTCCAGGCTGGGTATCGTCCCGTGTGGTTCAGTCGGTAGAACGTCAGTGCGCTATACTGATGGCCCGGGTTCGAGTCCCGGCATGGAATCGTTATCACTAGGTTGGCCTTCGCGCCTTTTAAGCAATTAAGTTGAAATTTGATTTTCATTTGAAAAAGAGGTACAGTTATAATTTATACATTTTCACCAAAATTTTCAGGTACTTGAGAATCATGGCTGAAGAAAGTACGGAAAGGATGCCAGAAACATCTCAAGCATCGTTGAATGTAAATGAAACTAGGTAAGAAAAAAAATCCCTTTATGTCGATTTTATCTTTAAAAAATGCTTGTTTATTTACCTATATAAAATACGCCGAATTACTCTCCTCCAAAATATTACGAAATGGAATGGCTTTTTAAATGCTGTTTGCTATTTTTGGGGTGGGGGAGGGGTAGGGGGGTTTGTATTGAATTCACTCGACTTCCCAAACACCGGTACACTGTAAAAAAAGAAAGTTTTTTCTTAATTTAGAAACATGTACTATATAGACCATGGGACGAGTGGCGAAATTGTTCAAGTCCGTTTACCAACTCCGGGAACTAAGAAATTTTGCATGCAATACAATTATACAATACTTATTAACTAAAAAACGCAAAGTTCACCAAAAAATATTTGCACATTAATTTTTTATACCAATTTAAAGTGGTACCCTAAAGCTGACATTATAAAGGTAATGTTCAGTGTTTTGGTTAGTATTTTCACTTTTAAATAAGAATGAAGATAAAATTTATTGAACTGTCATCATTTACTAATAAATATTAAATACTGACAATAAAATATTAACTTTAATATTAGTATTGTATTTAATATTTGCTGTTTAAGAAGTTGAATATTTTTTAATATATTTTACACGAATGTAGCTTAAATAATAGATTAAATGAAATTTGAAAGTTAAAATAATAGAATTAAAATACTCTACATTCAGAATGTATATTTTAACCCTAATGAAGTAATAAATATAAAATTTAAGGATTTGCCCTCATATGTCGACACCTATATCAATTGTTGAAAAGAGCAATTTTGACTCTTAAACTCGACATTCCCTTTAACTATTAAATTTTTTAGGTAAAAACATTTCTAATAAAACTAACAATTTTTTTTAGTATTTCTAATAAAACGATAAAAGGTTTAAGTAACACAAGGCTCTTTTTAACATAAAATTAAATATTCAAAAATTGCTCAACTAAAGCTGCCACCTTTTCTGATACTAACAGGCAGCTTTTCCAAAAACTAAATTGGAAACTGGGATCTTGAAAGATACAAGCAACATTCTTGCTCACATAATTGTAATGGGGCAAACATCATAACCTGATATAAAAAATGCCATGACATATAATTTAACTGCCTATCCCCCACCTATAGCAAACCCTGATTGTTCTATCGTAAAAACAAATAACGCAGCATTGACTCATTCTGTGCTGAAATCAGTGGATCAGTATCAAATTCCGAGTGAGATCCCTGAAAATAATGCCTTAATTTTGGACGGTATGGGAGTTTTGCAACAAATGCAGAATATTCCAAATACTTTTGGAGATCTTGCTTTACAAGTATTGGAATATATCATTGGTATGGGTGTTAGCTACAAATCTAAAGCAATTCACTTTGTAACTGACACATATCCTATTTTCAACATTTAGTGCAGCGAGTGACAAAGGATGGATACAGGAGGTGAAACTGTTATTAAAATATGAAGTTCAGCGCCAAAAAAAAAAAAAAAAAAAAAAAAAAAAAAAAAAAAACTCGCCAGTTAAAATTTCTAGCAAATGGGTCAAATAAGGCAGCTTTGGTTGAATTTCTTTTTAAAAAATGGTCCTCAGTAGATCCCTCAATTCTGAAAAGTGTATTGTTGATTGTTGCACATGGGGGAAAAGTGTCATATCATAAGCGGTGAAAACAGTCATCTGATAGTAAGGGATATGCCCGAACTGCATTCTGATCACGAGGAAGCAGATACAAGAATGCTGTTGCATGTAGAAAATGCTTCGATATGTTTCATACATGTTATTATTAAAAGTTCGGACACATGTTTTCATCCTCTCACTTTGTATGAGTAGATTTTTAACAACAGAATTATATTTGCTTCTGGGTACTGCGAGTAATTTAGAATTTCATAATGTTTTATCTATCGCTACTATTTTAGGTCCAGACATTTGTGATAGTTTAATAGGCCTTTGCAGTTTTACAGGTTGCCACAGTTGTAGTGCCTTTAAAGACAGGGGCAAAATTAAAGCATTGACTATAATGAATAGTAAAATTGACTATAATGAAAAGTAAAATTGACTATAATGAAAAGCAAAATTGTTTATATTGATGCATT
The DNA here is from genome assembly GCA_963932465.1 of Maratus speciosus. Taxonomy (NCBI): domain Eukaryota; kingdom Metazoa; phylum Arthropoda; class Arachnida; order Araneae; family Salticidae; genus Maratus; species Maratus speciosus. The sequence continues at coordinate 367,532,244 of OZ010794.1, read as the reverse complement.
TAAAGGGTTTGGAACTTCTTGGACTTTATCAAGTGCTCTTATTCAAACCCTTGAACTATTTGTTTGCGAACTTTATGGCCAACCTACTAAAACCTCAGTAAATGATTCAAGATACACATTGTTCAAACTGAAGTTTAAAATTGATGTTGCGTTACCACCAAATTATGATGCTTTAGTATGCCATATTAAAAGGGCAAACTATCAAGTATATATTCATCGTCGGTGTTTCCAAAACATAATGAGTGTCCCTAATCCTGCTGAACATGGATGGATCATTAATGGGATAAATAAAAGGATTTGTTGGAACACAATTCTTTCTATTCCATATAGTTTACTAAAAAACATTTTGTGCAAGTGCCAGAAGACCGTTTGTTTATCAAGTAAATGCTCATGCAAATCAAATGGAATTTCTTGCTACGAATTATGTTCATGTACTAATCGGAAAATTCCAATGAACAAAATGAATTTTTCAGTGATACTTTTGAAGTTGATTCAGACATATGAAGATATTGATAGTTTGCATAATGTAGATGATATTTTCTAAAAAATGTACTAAAATAAATAATATTATACATAAAACATGCCTAAAGTAAAGTTTTTATTTAAGACAAGTATTTAAGCATGAAACAATGTGATCTTGTTGATGGACTTCCTAGTTGCGTGGCAACTTAACATCCAGTTGAAGAGGTGATAGTGTTGCAAGGGCATTAGGGAGCCTTAAAAAAATTAATGTTTAAACGTGGCTGGTAGCCACAATGAGAGAAATCACTAGAAAAGTTAAGAAAAGAATAACTTAAAGTGAGAACTTGAAGTACTAAAAGTTTAACAATGTAAGAGAAAAAAGAAAATTTAGATAAAAAAAAAAAAAAGAGAAAGAAATTCCATTAGTTCCAAAAAGGACAGGCGAAAAAGCTACCAAGGGATATCCCATCTAAAAAAAAGGGACTCTTTTCAGTGACCATACATTAAGTTTAAGTTGGTTAAAAATGCTATTTATATAGCAAATAAGCAGTATTATATTTAAGCATTACCAATTTTCTAAAATCATTTAGATATTGTTTGTCTAATTTTTCCTGTAACTTCTTAAGCATTTTATTAAGAGGTAAGTGCATTATATCAAAGTCTCTTTACTGTTATTATGTTGCTTAAAGAGCCTTGTGTTACTTAAACCTTTTATTTATTAATTAGAAATATTCGAAAAAAATTGTTAGTTGTATTAGAAATGTTTTTACCTCAAAAGTTTAATAGTTAAAGGGAATGTCAAGTTTAAGATTCAAAATTGCTCTTTTCAACAGATGATATAGGTGTCGACATATGAGGGCAAATCTTTAAATTTTATATTTATTATTTCATTAGGTGTTAAAACATACGTTCTGAAAGTATAGAGTATTTTTATTTTATTATTTTAACTTTCAAGTTTCATTTAATCTATTATTTAAGCTACATTCGTGTAAAATATATTAAAAAATATTCAACTTCTTAAACAGCAAATATTAAATACAATACTAATATTAAAGAAAATATTTTATTGTCAGTATTTAATATTTATTAGTAAATGATGACAGTTCAATAAATTTTATCTTCATTCTTATTTAAAAGTGAAAATACTAACCAAAACACTGAACATTACCTTTATAATGTCAGTTTTAGGGTACCACTTTAAATTGGTATAAAAAATTAATGTGCAAATATTTTTTGGTGAACTTTGCGTTTTTTAGTTAATAAGTATTGTATAATTGTATTGCATGCAAAATTTCTTAGTTCCCGGGGTTGGTAAACGAAAACTGGATTTTAGCCACTTTTGATGCTTCGTCCCATGGCCTAATAATCACGAACGAAAATATACAATAACCCATATAAAATCATACCAATAACCCAATAATAAATATACAATAACCTCTTCCGAGTCACCCAAGATTCCAAAAAGCGTTCATTTACCTTTATAAACCTGAGAAAATAATTTATCTTTGAAATTTAAAGAAGAATTTATAAAAATAAATTTGTATTAGCTGCACGTATTTTTCGAAAACGTTTCCGAGTAGCTTTTATAGCGCGGTAATCAGTTCTCGCTAACCAGAAAATCGTTTTTTCGGATGCTATGAGGTCTTAAGGGGATTCTTCACGCACTTGAAAACACCCGCTCCGTAATGTTAATCCTATGGGCAGATTATTTTCGAATTTCTCGTTTCAATTTGAATATTTTTAAACAATTTTTTTTTGCATAGGATTGCTGAGCTCAATCTTTAATATGACCTTTTTTTTTTACGTTTTAGATTTCGGCTGTAGATTTTTTTTTAAAGGTACTTTCAGTTTCCAAACCGGTTTCGAAACTGAAAGTACCTCTTTAAAAAAAAAATCTGCAACTAAAATCGCAAAAGTAAAAAAGAGTTATATTAAAGATCGACCTCATCTAGCGTATGTAAAAAAAAATCGTTTAAAAATATTCAAATTGAAACGAGAAATTCGAAAATAACCTGCCCATGGGATTAACATTACGGAGCGAGTGTTTTCAAATGCGTGGAGAATCCCTTAAGTAAATATTTTCATATTCAAAAAACACGTTTAACTGAAAAATATACAGAATGAACAGCATTAACATTAACATTAAAACTTACATTTTTCAGTTACAATTGCATGCACAATTTTGATTATGCAGCTGAAAATGTTTAGTTTGAGGTCTGATAGCATCCCCAAAACCGATTTTCCGGGTAGAGAATACTGATTAATGCATTGTACACGCTACTAGAAAACGTTTCCGAAAATTGCGGGCAGCTAATAAAATTTTATTTTTACAAATTCTTCCTTAAATTTCGAAAATAAATTGTTTTCTGAGGTTTCTAAAGATAAAGGAAAGCTTTTCGGTATATTGGGTAACTTGGAAGCCGTTATCGAATATTTTCGTTCGTGATTTAAGTAAATTTTCGCAGTTTAAGAAATATCCGTTTTTTTTTGCAGTGTATAGCTGTGCAAAAAGTTTTAAAAAATAAAAATTCTGAGACAATGGAATAGGTTGGATTCGAACGCTGGGCCTCCTTTTTGAGACTAGAGACATTACCTCTGCACCATTAATCCATATTTACACCACAGCATTGTTTATTTCTGATATTCTATCACATTTTTTGGATGTCTTTAATAACAGAACGTGCGCAAAATACTTTGCAAATGGCTTTAAAATGGAATGAATATCCAATCCGTCGGCCGATATTTACAAATATCTAAGCAGCTACTTCGACAGGTGTCTCCAACATATCCGCCAAGTGGGAGCTCACAAGGATTGTCTCTTTAAAGCTCGTGCTTATAATATTTTGAAAGAAAATGCTAATGAAACTACTCATGTGCGCAATAAAGGGTCAGTCAAATTTATCGGCGGAATCCCTGTAGAAAATTTGTAAAAAAATAAAATAGTTTGGAATATTTGGTGCAAAAAGACAAACGCTCCGCGCTGTTTGGCGAGCAACACCTATTGCAAGTGATTTTAATGCATTTGACAATTGCTATTGAAATGAGTGCTGACTTACGCAGTACCTCAGGGATTTAAACGTAAATAATAAAACAGTTTATTATTTTCCTATAAATTTATATAATATGCACAATTACCGTGTTGCTGAAGTTATTTAATTTTACACAGTTTCACTGTCTGGATAAGTTATAAGTGTATTTTAAAATTAACTGTCGATTAAGAAATCTCTCCTTATACATTTCGATATTCAATACGTAGTTGTTTCCATGGAAACAATACTATTATTTTATTGTCTTCGACACTACCAATTTCGAAGTTAAACTGGCAGTATTTTGTTTAGAACCTTAATTTCGAATTTTAAGCAATTTTAATCAATTCAAGTTTTGTCCTAAGCCGAAGTTAATCGTTCATTAAATTTCATTTTAGATGCGTATGTGTATGACAAATTCCTAGTTATAAAAGTGTATTTATTTAAGTAAAATTTTCTTATTCTAGTTCAAGATGAAGAGTAGAAAAAAGTTTTTCTTTAAAGAGCGCATTTATCTTAAAAACGTTTTTTTTTTTTTTTGTATCATATTGTGAAACCACCAGTGATAAATCACCATGAAAACGAAATTTTCTTTACATTTTACGGACGCTATATCGAGGTTCCACCGAAATATTTTTTATAAACATATACAGTCAGTCACAAAAGTCTACATACACACAAAAGTCTACATACTCATAAAATTACAACAATCTAACACAATACTAATATTTTGATAAATAAAACTTTATTTTAGTAAACATTTCAGACATTAACATATGTCCATTAAAGAAAACTATAAAAACACTCATTAAAATTTAGTGAAATTGTGAAAAAGTCGATATTATATAGTCACATAATTTTAAATACAAATAATGTATACTACATTTATGCATAACTAAGAGTTAAAAATTGAAAATTAATAATTTGTAGGACCTCCCTTGGAATCTATAAATGCTTGCATTCTTTTTGGCATTGACAAAACAAAATTTTTCTTCAGATATGGAGTAATGTTCGAGCATGCACGTTGTATTGCGATCTTCAAGGTTTCTTTACTTGTAAAAGTGTGTTGACGATTTCGACGATAAAGTTCATCCTAAGTGTGCGCAATGGGGTTTACGCCTGGTAACTGTGGTGATAAATACAGTTGTTTGGGTACTTTATGAAGGAGCTATTCCTGTATGATCTTAGCAGCATGCTTCGGGTCATTATTTTATTGGAAAACCCAGCTATTTCCCAGTCCTAAATTTTGAACAGATGAGTGTAGATTGCTCTGTAGTACTTTTAAGTATCCGAATGGGTCCATTTTACCGTCAATAAACACCAAATTACCTACTCCAGCTGCCGCCAATTAGCTCTAAACCATTCAACTCCCTCCACAATGTTTAATAGTTGGTGTCAAATTTTCTGGTTTCAATTCTGTGGAGTTTTTTCGCCAAATTTATCCTTGCCTATCTCAGCCAAAAATATTAAACTTACTGACACTAGTAAATAACATTATTTTCCAAAAGTGAAAGTCCTTGTCAATATGTTTAGATGCATAATCTAGCCTTTTTTGTTGGTTTGAAAATGAAATGAGAGGTTTCTTTCTGGGAACTCTACCATTGAAGCTTGCCGATCGAAGAATTCTACGAACATTTTCTGGATGAACTTTCTTGCCACTTGCCATCTATGAACAGTTTCTGGATGCACTTTCTTACCACTTGCCATCGCAATGTGCCTGGTTAATTGTGGGACACTAATTTTCGGATTTTTTTTTTTTTTTTTTTTTTTACTATAATTCTTGCATCATGGTCCTTAAGTTTCCTTGGACGACCACATCGAGATTTGTTTAGCACATTTCCAAGTAAATTATAATTTCTAAGTATAGTTTGTACAGTTGCATGGCTTTTTCCTATAATTTTGGCAATCTTGCCATAAGATTTATTTTCGTTTCTTAATTTTACGACCAGATTACGCAGTTCTAAGGACGTTTCTTTTCCCTGACACATTTTTCCCATTATATGCAACCGTTTACATACAATTAAATACTCCGACTATCTTGGGACATGAATATCAGCGTTACTAAACTTCACGTGCCAGGTAAAATTGAAAAGTGAAAACGAAAGAGGTTCATATGCAGATTTTAATTACAGCCAATCAAGTGTATGTAGACTTTTCTGAAATGCTGATTGCAGTAAATATGCAAATTTTACAAGTTATTATCTTTTTAGAGCTTTTACAAAGCATTCGGATTCGTTTCTCATGTTAGAATAATATACTAATGTGCTTTTTTGCTTGTAAATTCGAGTAGTTTTGGTGAAAACTCTATTTTGATGTATGTATGTAGACTTTTGTGACTGAATGTATATCCTCATGAGAGGAACTTTCTGTAATATTTTCAGATTTTTCTCAGTGTGTGCTTATGGAAGGAAACCTTCCTTGTCAGTCGTAAGTAGCGTTCGTTAGTAATTGTGTTTACCCACATGCACATGCACAAGTTATGATTAAAATATCTTCTTTACACAATTTGTTTGGTATGTAAGAATGGACTATACAAAACGTAATACAAAATTAATCTGTGGTATCTGGATGTCATATTTTGAAACGAGTTTTATTGATTTATGATATTGAAAGGACAATACTTAGAAATTGAAAAAAAAATTAGAGTGCTCTTAAATGATAATCTTCGCAAAATGTTTTGCAAAGCTCTTCCTTCGCAAGAATCTAATCATTCTTTGTAATTAGCCGTCCTGTCTGAAAAAGACTCTCCGTACTTGTTAGTATAACAATTCTGGTATGAAGTTAAGATGTTAAATATTTCTTAATTTAAAATTTCTAACCTAACAACAAATAATTTAGTTTTTAATAGTAGCTGTTTTTCTCAATATATTTTCTGTTTAAAGTAATGTGAGATACAATCATCATAATGCTACATGTGTTAATAACCTACGGAATATTTATGCATCTTAGTGAAGTAAATTTTGATTAATGCTTGTAAATATTATACAATACTGGGTGGTATACACTTATACTCTTTTATAATACATTTTATCTCATAGTGAAATCAAAACTTGATAAATAATGCAATTAGGAATCGTTTTAATAAGAGATATTTGAATTTTTGCAATTAAACTGGATTAAGTGCAACCATATTAAGAGTAAATTAATGTATAACAGTATTGTAAATAGATAAAAAATATTTTTTTTGTTTCATTTTATTAACATATTTCTAGTTATTTGTGTGAAATCTCATTAGTAATGTTTAATAATTTTCTTCTTTATTTATTTTATGATTCACACGTTTTCAAATGTCATGTGTGATATCTGGATAGCTTGTAACATATAATTTATTGCATTTTTAATTAATGGCTTAAATTTCTTTTACTTTTTTGCAGAGATAATTTAAAGAACACATCTAAACAATTAGAGGAGAAGAATGATAAGGAAGTTAAGGTAAGTAACTCAGGTTCTATTAAATTTCTGAATCTATTCATATTTTTTCAAAAGATAAATTATGTGTATATTTCACAGCATTCAAAAATGAAAAAATCGCATTTAATAGTAAAACTTTCCAATTACTATAACAGAATTTAAGAGTACAGTTTCAATCCAAATCGAGAAATTCTTCTGTATCTAAAGTACAATCGGGAGAAAAGACGTATTATCCTTTACTTCCTCTGACACAAATCATCGTAAAAAATGTTTTTGGTAGTACTCGATTAAGCCCAGTAGCGTAGTGATCAGCTCACCTGTCTGCCACGCTACAGGTCGCGAGTTCTGCTCCCGGCTAGGCAAGGTTCACTCAACCTTTCATCCCTTCGGGGTCGATAAATTGAGTACCAAGCTTGCTTGAGAACACCGGTGATTTCGCGTTGGGTTGACCACCTGGCCGGGGCACATGCTACATAGCACCTCGGGGCCAAGGGAAGAAAATAGAGTTGGGCACTGTAGGCACTGATCCTTCATGGATCGTACAGCCACAGGTTTAGTTTTTTTGTTTGTTTGTTTTTATTTTAGGTAATACTCGATTAGCAGAAAAGATCTACAAAATATCGCTGAATGTCAATTAAGCTCATATAGAAATTACTCCATGTACATATTTTTTAAAGCTAAAAATTTTCATAAAATATATACAGTCGGACCTCTATTTAACGAACCTCTGTTTTACGAATTTCTCTATTTTGCGAACTTTTACTTGGAACCAAGAACATTTTGCAAATTTCTTCGTAAAATAACCTCCAAATAGCGAAGTGCATTCTCTATTTAACGAACTTTTCCTTGGAATCTAATTTTTTCTTCTCCCTATTTTTTTAAATATTACTGGACTTTTCAAACTTATTCTTTCTCTTAACACATTTTATGATGATCAATAACCATGAACAGGTCTTACCAGGCACCTAACTCACCGAGAGCAGTAAAATTGCAGTGATTCTTTGCTTTCCATCCAAGAAATGCAAACTTTCAATATTCCCTTTTAACCCTCAATAGAGCTGCCCCATATTCTTAAACTATAGTTTCCCGTTTTCTAGATTGTTGATCATGATCAATCGTGTTGATAATTTCGGTTCTTGTAGCTTAAAAATGTCAAAGCGAAAGTTCTTCAGCATCAAAGAAAAAAAAATATATATTCTTGATGAGGTGGATAAAGGCGTGAAGAAATAGAATACTGCTTTAAAATTTGGTATTCCTCCAAATATCTTATTAACCACAATAAAAAATCGTGATTTTAATGTAAAATTATTTTTTTAACTGAAAATACAATGTATTTCCAGACAATGTTTTGTTTCATTCTTATTTCCCTTGCAGATTTCTTTTTGATGGGTAAAATAAATAAAACAAATAGATATAATTTATAAAAAAGTGTAACTAATTACTTTTTTTAATTATATTTAGTGTTTATGGACTTAAATTACGTTTTATGTAGTTTAAAGTATTTTAAAAAGTGACTCTCTATTTAACGAATTTTCCATATAACGAACTTTTTTTCGGGATTTAGCTACTTCGTTAAATAGAGGTCCGACTGTAATATGAACTTTAAAAAGTTCACTATTTTCTTAAAAGGCGATTAAAATAATGAAAGAGAAGTTACAAGTTAAAAATATACTTTTAATTTAAAACTTCTTAGTACTTTCAAGCTTTTCCAAGCTCTTCAAGCTCACTTTTGACCGTTTCAGAACAGATTGCAATGCAAGTAGTTTTTTAAACATAGCTCAAAGCTAAATGGCAGAATGAGCTGTGCATTTAGGAATCGCTTTTTTCATAGCTTCAGGAAATCGATTTCTGTTAAACGATATATGCATTACAATTCATATTTATTTGCGGAAATTGACTTCAGAATAATTTTTTTTTTTTGGAGATATGTATCTTTGAAAATAAAAATATTGTTTTCTGTCTAAACTGACAAGTCGATCTATAAATAAACAATCAAACGGAGTAGAAAAGTAGAAATAGTTACCTTCAGAAATCGAAAAATATGTGCTGACAGACAAAAAACATTGAAACCTTTCGGGACGGGTGATGCATATATGCATCGTCGAAAGTTGTATGTGGAATATGTTTTTGGCACCACTAATAAATAATTGTAATATTTGTCTTTTTTAATTAGAGTATTTATTGGTATTTTACAAGTGCAGGGAACTGTTTAAAAAGAGCGGTACCAACCAAATAAAATTTCTGTAAAGGATGCGGTCGCAAAAGAGTTAAAGAAATCTGAAAATTGTACTATTTCTGATTTTTAGAGTCTATAAAAAAAACAGCTTTTGTTTATAAAAATGGCCGATAAAGTACAAAGGAAAGAAATCGCACTTCAGATTAATATAATCTAATTTAACTGACAAACATTAAATCAGATTTTGTGAAGGCCGGATTTCACTGGAGATAATACATTATATTAACATACTTTAATTTGGAATGGGTTCGATCGTGGAAACAGGAATGTAGCACTTGAAGAATTTGGAAGATTAAATGCGGATGGAACGTATTTCATGCTTCTTAGGAAATTTTCAATGATGCACGTGCTATAGCTAATCGGGTTCCTATAACTTTTAGCGATTTATAATGCAAATACATGAACGTGAGGTACAAACTTAGTTGCCATGAGATAAATAAGTTCAATGCAATCTTATTTGTCTCAAGTCCTTTTTTTTCAACAAGTTCAATTATTTTTACACTGCTAAAATTTTGCAGTAAACTGTCCAGTCATTCGGGCGTTTTTAGAAAACGGTTACATACCGTAATTTACCTATTTTCTGACCATAATACGGGCGATACTATTGTCAGAGTAGAATTAAAATTCGGTTTTGTAACCGTTTTCTATAAAAACGGTAAAATGACTAGACAGTTTGCAGAAAATTTTTAACAGTATACAGACATTGAAAAATGACTTTTCGTTTTTATAAAACATAACTTTTGACATTTTTTCGAATTTGCTATAATTATTTTTTTTATTTTTTAGAAAGAGAAATCTAAGAAGAAATGGAAAACAAGAATTACCAATTTCTTTCGACGTCTCAAAGGTCCAAAGAATAAATGAGTGAGTAAGATCATATATGGTTAGGATAATTTTTATTTTAAACGCTAGATTGATATTTTAAGTATATAAAGTTCTAAATATTGCATAGGTTATAAAGAATAAATAGAATTACAAAATGACTTACTATATTTAAAATTGTATTTAAAAAAATACTAGATATTTAGATTTCGAAATTATATTACTTATATGATTTAACTTTGTTTTTAATTAGTGTATTTCATGCTTTAAAAAATTATTATGACACTAATAATATTCATAAATAATCATATTATTTTCAATATATGTTAAAGTTTCATTTATTATATTTCTATTAAAATAATTTAAAGCAAAGATGGTACTTCTCTACTGTACACATTTTCAACATTCTAGATGCTAGACACACTTTCTAAATTATAGTACTAACGAATTTTGGGAAATGATAGGTATGGATTGGAATTATTAATCCTCGTAACAATATTTTTCAAAATTAAGATTGAATATTTCCTATTAAAAGTTTTCTGCGACATTCATTATTTCCTGTTTGTACTTTTGGTTATTACTCCAAGTGGATTGCTGAGGACAAATGATTACAGAATTATTTAGAGAAACAGATTAATGTTTGCTATTTAAAAACTGTTATTTCAACTTTCTGAAAGTGTTCTTTAATTTCTAAGTTTCGAATTTTAAACGTAAGTGGAAATTGTTGCACTAACATCTCAAGAAAATGTATGTTAATTGGATTCGCAGAACAGAAGTTTCTTGTTCGTAAATACATATTAATAGATTACATCTCTCTTCTTTAAAAAATAGATTGCTCAAAAGTTATTCGGAGACAACATTTTACGAAATTTATATGAATAAAACATTAATATTGTATAATTTTAATTAAATATAACATATTATTTAATGAATTCTTTTTTACCTTGAAATTAGAGAGATATTTTAATTTGGAAGAGATTCGGTTTTTCAGGGCAAAAATCTCTGCATCAAGCTAGGTTTCGTGGGCTTTTCGAAATAAAGTAAAATTAAAGGCGTTCGATGTACAGAAACATTTTTTAATCCGCTATACGAAATGTACGAACTTTACATGAATATTAAAGGAACACTATGTGGTTGTATAAAATTAAAACTAAAATCATTTAAATTATTTTTGTAAACTTGATAATAAATAAATATTTTAATTTCAAGTCAGTCGAATCTGTTTTTCAGGATAAAAATATCTGTTACATATTTTTTTTTCATTCGCTTTCCGCAATATAGTTCAGTTAATAGTGTTGAATGTGCAAAAACAATTTTTTGATTGGTTAGTTTCCATCCCTTAATATCTTGATTAAACTTTATTTTGTTTTAAGAACTATCGAAAAATATTATTAACATGAAATTTGTTTACTTGTAAAGTTTTTCAAACATCTTACTTTTATTTGAAATTATGCATTCTTAATTTTTTATAGTTTTTAAAGGGTTCAGTGGTTAATTTATGATACTACTGTAATTTTTTTATTTCACGTGATACGTAAGTATGTACATTTTACTACTTTTGAGTTGTTTATTTAATCTACCATCGATATTATTTGCGATATATATGGTCCTTTTTTTTGCAGGTTTATAAATCACCGTATTCTTCATGAAGATTGATGTCTAATACTATGATGTTTTCACTGATGATAAAATCTACGCAGTTTACGATCTTTCCCTTCATGGAACATTTATTGTAGTCATGTCCAGCCATCATTTTCGTGGATAATTCTAATGCGATTTATGTCCAGAAAACAACGACTAAGTAACCTCAAAACTTTTCAGTTGAGCTTGAAATGCGTTTAAAGTATGGAAGCAAACAACGACTCAGTAACCTCAAAAACTTTTTTGAGTTGAGTTTGAAATATGTTTAAAGTATGGAAGAAAACAACTACTCAGTAACCTCAAAAACTTTTGAGTTGAGTTTGAAATGTGTTTAAAGTATGGAAAGAAAACAACGACTAAGTAACCTCACAAACTTTTGAGTTGAGTTTGAAATGTGTTTAAAGTATGAAAAGAAAACGACTAAGTAACCTCACAAACTTTTGAGTTGAGTTTGAAATGTGTTTAAAGTATGGAAGAAAAAGACGACTCAGTAACCTCAAAAACTTTTTTGAGTTGAGTTTGAAATGTGTTTAAAGTATTGAAGAAAACAACGACTCAGTAACCTCAAAAACTTTTGAGTTGAGTTTGAAATGTGTTTAAAGTATGAAAAGAAAACGACTAAGTAACCTCACAAACTTTTGAGTTGAGTTTGAAATGTGTTTAAAGTATGGAAGAAAAAGACGACTCAGTAACCTCAAAAACTTTTGAGTTGAGTTTGAAATATGTTTAAAGTATGGAAAGAAAACAACGACTAAGTAACCTCACAAACTTTTGAGTTGAGTTTGAAATGTGTTTAAAGTATGGAAAGAAATCAACGACTAAATAACCTCAAAACCTTTGAGTTGAGTTTGAAATGTGTTTAAAGTATGGAAGAAAACAATGACTCAGTAACCTCAAAAACTTTTGAGTTGAGTTTGAAATGTGTTTAAAGTAAGGAAAGAATACAACGACTAAGTAACCTCAAAAACTTTTGAGTTGCGTTTGAAATGCGTTTAAAGTATGGAAAGAAAACAACGACTAAGTAACCTCACAAACTTTTGAGTTGAGTTTGAAATGTGTTTAAAGTATGGAAAGAAAACAACGACTAAGTAACCTCAAAAACTTTTGATTTGAGTTTGAAATGGGTTTAAAGTAAGGAAAGAATACAACGACTAAGTAACCTCAAAAACTTTTGAGTTGCGTTTGAAATGCGTTTAGAGTATGGAAAGAAAACAACGACTAAGTAACCTCACAAACTTTTGAGTTGAGTTTGAAATGTGTTTAAAGTATGGAAAGAAAACAACGACTAAGTAACCTCAAAAACTTTTGAGTTGAGTTTGAAATGTGTTTAAAGTATGGAAATGTTATGCAACATCAAAGACAAATGTGAAGAAAAGTGTCAAGCTGAAATTCTGACATTAAAGTCTAGGACATCGTTTAACGTATACGTCAAAACAAAGTGATTTATTCTATTGTGAGATTAGCCGTTTATGCTGAAAGATAACCAATTTAAATCAAGTTGATGATTTTTTGTTTTGTAGAAAAATGTGAATAAAAAAGCTTGAAAATGTGAAGATTTGTTTTTATTTCTTAGAATTTTCTTGAAAAATGGTAATTAATTATTTTTAATTCATTATCCACTTAAACTGAAATAAAATTTTCTTTTTAATTTTAATGAGAAACTGACGTCAATAAAAATTTAATAATTATTACCATTTCCTCTTTTTCCCCTTTTATTCACAAAAATTGAGTTATTTAGTTGACGCCTTTACAGAAATGTCATAAAAGTTTTTAAAAATAATAATACCTCGAAAAAATTTTCAAATTTTAAAGTTCTGAAAGTTGTTATGACGAATCCATAGGAATAACTAGAATTAAATTCATCGCCCAATGTTCCATATCGTATGAAGTGTACTTGTGAAATACAAACAGTAAGATTTTAATGTAATAGATTATGCTTCATCTTCACCATCTACGTATATCGTATCAGTCATATTCTTTCTAGTGGCTTAATTAAATGTGGCTTGTGAAAAGCCTTTTTAGATTTATCGCATTCACTATTCAGGATATTTACTGGCATTTTCTTGAATTTCTTTTCCTTTTCGCCGTTTTGACATGGAAATAAAATATACCATTAACGTAGTTTTTTTAAGGAGTTATACTCTTTTTAAAAAATATTTTTGAAAATACTCTATTTCACATAACTGTCCTTTATTCTTTCATATTTATTAAGCATAGCAAATTTATTGAATACGAGGTCTGTCTGATAACTATTCGACCTTTTTTCCCGCTCGCAATTGTGATTCTTCTCGCAATTGTGAATTTTTTCAGCGTGTACCAGTGAGCCAGTCATTGCCTGCTAGCCTCCGAGTGAGGTTCTGTCATACGTGCTCGTCGGATTTTGATTTCTCTCAAGATGACTGAACGGGTTGAACAAAGGTGCTGTATCAAATTTTGTCGAAGCTTGGTGATTCTCAAAGCGAAACAATTCGTAAAATTCCTCAGCTGTCGTAAGATTCATCAATTCTCTAGCTCATGTATCGCACCTGATTCAGACTTTCTTCGCGAAATATTGACATCCTGTTAGACCGGGAGCCGGCAGCATAGACAATGACCTCATTGAGTTCACGGATGAAATTCTAGGATTAGTTAAATCTTGATTCGCATATTAAAACGCAATCGGTCTGCCAAGTCATATCTTGGTGGAAAAAACCTAAAAACCCGATTTTAGCGGTCGACTCGTAGGTTTACCGTTGCGTTTTCCTGCACCCAAAGGTATGAAAACATGGAGGACTGGGAGCAGGAAAACACAATGGTAAACCTACGAGTCAGCCGGTATTTAGGTGTTTTCCGCCAAGATATGACTTGGCAGGCCGATTGCATGTTAATATGCGAATCAAGATTTAACAAATCCTATAATTTCATCCGTGAACTCGATGAGGGAACTCTGCACCCGGTCTATGTCGTTCGCCAACATACCTACTCTCTAGACATGGCTCCTTGCGATTTCTGTTTGTTTCCGAAATTGAAGGCGCTATTGAAAGTATCCCCTTTTGAGAGTATAGAGATGAGTATGCAGAAGGCGACGGCGGAGTTGAACACTATTCGGAAAGAAGCTTTCCAGAAATGTTTTCGGCAGTGGAAATAACGGCGGGCAAAATGTGTGGAGGCGCAAGGAGCCTACTTTGAAGGGAATTAGGGTTCCATTCTCGTCAAGTAACCCCTATTAGCCACCGGTATGCTAATTCTTTCTCCCTCCTATTAATGTGTCGTCTCCAAAAAATAACGTTGCGTTGTAAAAGCCAGCCGTAAAACAAAGCAGATGTATCATTGTACGGAATAATCTCTACTGGAATTTTTTTAACTTCTAAGCATCGCACATTTTCAATTTTTATACAGTCGTATTGAAAAAAAAAGTAATTTTAAATGTAGTTTGTTAGAAAACAGAATCTCCATTTATTTTTGAGATAAATTTTGTTGTAGATTTTAGCACCATTTGTTTAATTTTGGCAACTCAAGTACTCCATTTCTGTAGAAAGTAAATAGAAAATAGTTGGAGAATAGCAATTATATCTTTTCGTTGCTATTTTCTCATAAAAACTGATGAAAATGTAATTAAAATACGTGCTATTTTGAAAAAATATTAATGAATGATTGCTGCTAAAACATGGAGCTCATATAAACTAAATTTAATTTTAAGTATCTATATTAATATTACAAACAAATGAAGGCACATAAATCATGAGATAGCCAATTTTTTTTTTTTTTTTTTTTTTTTTTTTTTTTTTTTTTTTTTGTCCAGTTTCTTGAATGACGAAATCTCTTTTTTTGGATTTGTGTATTATGCAGCGTTAGTCAGGTCCTATGCATATTTTACTGTAGATATTGTTTAAAACTGGAACGTAAATGAGGAATTCTTCAGCTGATGCGGATGACATCATTTTATATAAAATAATAGCACGTGTTTTTAAGTCTTAAAACTGAACTATCTATATTTATATACATTTTTTTTTTTTTCTTCGGGGGCGACACTAAATTCTGAAAAAGCAGAATTCCTGTTTTCTAGTATTTTTTTTTTTTTCGGCCATAGGTTGGATATTTTTCCGAAAGGCCACGTCTTTTTAGCTATTTGAGCTAGAGACTTGATTTTTCTTCATTTACTACTTAATTTGAATATTCTGGTCGTCCCATGGCATAAATCAATAAATTTTTCACTTTTGTTTAGGATTTCCTTAGCAATAGCAACTTTTTTAATTATTGAGATCATTTTCTGATTCTTCTTCGAGGTTACTAGGCATCGGTTGCAGGCTTGATCCCAAATAAAATTTCAGACATCGTACAACTAATTAAGCCTAACAATTGGAACTTTTTAACTAATTAAGTTACTTAAGTCCTTTTTCCTCCAGGATACTTGGAATGAGTTACAATAATGATCCCAATACAAAAATTTACACTGGTCATCTAAACAGGCTTAACAATTGGATCTTTTTCATTTACTGTGTTATTAATTTGCTTTTTGCACTAATAGTGGTTAAATATATTGCGAAAATAGTCCCACTTTAAAAATTTTATCACTTTTAAAACTTTCCTTAACATTTGCTAATATTCTGCGTCCTCCAATTCATCTCTCAGTATGCTACCTAGTACTTGTCCCTATACTTTACTTTCGCATTCTCCGGTTTTTGGGTGGTCCCTGCACTGATTTCCGGCAGCTAGTCAACTGTACACTTAATACTGATTTTACCTACCTCTGAAGTCTATTACAGCTAACTTTTTGATAAACACCATCATGGTTTACCACTGAACTGTATTATTGAGTGATATAATAAAATGATTTTCCAGGCAAGTGCGGCGCGACCCTATTGGTGACTGGTGAGTACAATTTGTTTCTTCATTAAAGTGTTATTGGACTTAAATAACTACACTATTTGTCCACCCAGGCTACCCTTAATTTTGATATTCTTATAAATTTTTCTCTTAATCTTTGGGAGATCCGAACAGGGATTGTGAACAATATTCTGCTGAAGAGCTGCTTGTAGTACCACGTATTTTGACTCTTCCTTATCTATACATATGTATATATACTTAACATTCTTATTATCTTTTATTAAATTTTTATCTTATTAACTATCATAATATTTTTAATCATACTGTTAAATACTGTTAAATTTTAAAGACATTGAAAAGCATATTAGAAATATTTTAAAGTTTTATTTGCAAAAAATGTACTGTTGACGGGGTTTCAATAGCAACGTTGATAATCATACCAGTAATGTAACAAAGACTTTCAAAAGTGTATGATCTCGGTGGCACGGAAAGCAAAGGTACATACTTTTCCCCCTTTTTTATTTTTGGTTAACTTATTTTGCTATCTTTATTTTTATTATTTTCATTTATTATTCAAAGATTTTCCCTTATTAGGCACTTAAATATTTCTCTCAGTCATTTTCGGTGGTCACGACCACCGGTCTTTGCTATCTCTTTCTATATTCCTTTCCTTCAAAGATGTATGGTGCGGGCCTAGCGGACACTATTTTTCACTGTTATCTTCTACCATTTAATAACTTCAACATATTATATCTTTTACATATTTAGCTGGCGTCTGATGATGGAACTAAGTATCTAATAATAACATACTAGTAGCTTTGAGTAATTTCATTAATATCTCTCTGAAAAGTTTCTGCATAGTTACCAACTGAATTCAGTTAAGAGTGTATAGCTATAACACTCTCAAATATTGACAAGCAGTCTGGTTGAAGTGGACCTAGGGTGACGTCAAGACACGTAATGAATCAAAAACGATTTAATCCAACAGTAAACTTAACAAGATTAGATATGGACGCAGTAGTAAAAACAAGTAATGTAAATAAAGTTGCACCTAATAATAATCTTGTTGACGCCCAATCATCCAAAGTTAACCCGGCAATGGAACCAGCCCTTATTACGAGCCATGATGTTGAACAGATGATAAACAAAGTGAAAGTGGTCTATTCACAGCGATACGAAGAGTTCAAGGTCTATTAACAAACCAACTAGAACATATTAAAGCTGTAGAAAAGGGAGAATTTACAAAGAGCCCATATTATAGATCACATAACTTACAAAGTTATAGTGTCGTAAATAACATATATCAACCAGAAAAATTTCGCCTGGCGAAAGCAAAGGGTGACAGTGCTGTCCAATTAAGAAAAAATGTATTATTTTTGGAATTCGAGTTACAACACATAAGAGCATTACTTAATAGAGAATACAACAAAATTCCATATTATCAAGAAAATAACACTGAACTAAAAAATTTGCATCGGGGAATGAATAGTGAAGAAATAATTAGAATACGAAATAGAATCATAGAACAAAATAACAAAGAAAACAGAAGAGAAAGTGTGGCTAATTGTCCCTTCTTCAATCATCTACAGCTTTTGATTTTATTAAAGGGCGAGAATGAACCCATACAACAAACAGAAAAATTAAAGTCACAAAATACCAGTAAAAAGAATACTCAACAAAGAAAACAATCCAATATGGAAACAGCAACATCATTAGCAGAAGAACTTAATGAGACTCGATTAAAAAATAAAGAAAAAGCTATACAAAAAATATTAGGTTGATCACCACTTCCATTAAAAATACCATCATCAATAAACCCGTTAGAGTCATTATCCATCCGACAGCTCATTCAAGAGTATGATATATTATCAAATAATAGATCTAATGGTAGCTCAGAAGAAGCTAGAAAATACCTAGAAATCATCTTTTCCAAAGCAAGAAAAGATGAGAAACTTCTAATACAACATTGTAACGAAATAAATACTAATTCTCCTGTCAGAATGGAAAAAATACAACAAAAGATAGATGTCCTGCTAAGACAGATGGATGAATTGTCATTAAAGCTTAAAGAAAGCACAAAAATAGAAATTAAGCTTGAGAAATATCTGGAAGAACTGAAACAAGAGAATAAACAATTAAAAGACTCCTTGACTGAGGTAGAAGAAAGTAAAGAACAAATTAATGAAAGTTTTAAAGAAGAAATTAATAAATTAAAAAGTCAACAGAAGCAACTTAAAAAACATATTAAAGAAAAAATTACACAAACAGAAACTAAATTAAAAACAACAACAACTCAAACAATAATGGAAGAAAGATCGATTGCAAAAATAAAGCTTGAAAAATATCTGGAAGAATTGAAACAAGAAAATAAACAATTAAAAGACTCTTTGGTCAAGGAGGAACAAAGTAAAGAACAAATTAATGAAAGCCTTAAAGAAGAAATTAATAAAATAAAAAGACAACAGAAGCAATTAAAACCATATACTAAAGAAAACATTACACAAACAGAAGTCAAATCAAAAACAATAACAACTCAAACAATAATGGAAAACAACGATAATGTCAGCGTAGAAGATAATGATGGAGGGTTTATTCAACTATCAAACAGACTACAAAAAGTTGAGGAGTTGGTGACACGAAACCTGGAATACTCAAGTAGGGGCTGTCAAGAAGAAAACTGCGGTGGTGAAACACGGACAGGCGACCTCCCTGCCTCAGCGAAGTCTAACTCTGCAATAATAATTAGAACTATTGCAAAACATATAAAGATAATAAAACTAAAAGCACTACTTAATGAAAACTTTAATAAAGAGAAAGATGTCCCAGCAATTTACTGCAGAAATGCCAGAAATCCAGATACAATTATTATACAATCCAATACGGATGACAATACAGAGCATCTGTTAAAAATAATAGAAAACATTCCTGATATTACAAAGCTCACAGAAATAACATATAAACTCAATAATTATAAAAGAATAATAATAACTGGTATTCCATTCTCAGTACCTAAAAAAGAAATAATAGCATACCTTGAAGAAAATTTGTCGGATAAAAACATCATCATATTGAAAATTTTAAAGAAGGATAACTCAACTCTATATCACATTATATTGCAATTAGAAACAAAAGCATCACAGGAACTTCTGGATAAAAAATTTATACAGGTGGGTCTCAATATGTGTTTCATTCGTTCTTTTCGCCCAATAATTAGATGCGGTAATTGCCAGCTATATGGACACCAAACATCTTGCTGCAGAAGACAGCCAATTTGCGCCAAATGCTCGAGAGGTCACTGCACTTCGGAGTGCCCGTTTACGGGCGTTCCATCGCAATACAGATGCACAAATTGTTACCACTTACCTAACTATAGGAAACATTCAGCGGATTCAACTATGTGTCCGGTTTATCAGTCATACTTGGCAGATAGAAGGAACGTCATATAGGACCACTTTATGGACAAAATGTTAAATATTAAATAACTCTAAAGAACTCCACAAAAGTTGCGGGTTAACTTCAAAACCCTCATTTATGTAAGTAGACACTTATCAAACTTAAACTTTGAACTTTAGTAAACTTACTCATTTTCAAGTATAAATATATGTTTGGTGTGTATATAGCGATATTTATCATTTTTACTTAAAATTTATATTTATTTACTTTATAGCTCTGCATTATATCTTTGAAAGCATTATCTTATCAAATTGAAACTTACTGAATTTACTGTGTTTAAGACTATAAGTGAATTATCTTCAAGTGTATATATGTGTTTTGCTGCAAATTATTTTACTTCCACTACTACTCAAAATTCATATAATTTACCTATCATATTCATAAATTATCTTAAAGTACTTTTAAAATACATTTTTATGTGGCAATATAATTATTGATATTACTAATTATTATTGGAGTGTTATTGTGTTGTAAATTTAGATATAACTATTATCTACAATTACTTATACTTTCATAATAGTGCATAATATTAATTATTGTTCGCATCTTGTACCTTAATACTTATTTTTAGTATAGAGTTAAAAATAATTTTGCATCATATATCTTGAAAATAGCTTTAAGTGTTGCAAATATCACATTTGTACATGGTTTAAATTAATGTTAGTATTGTGAATCCTGAAAATAACATAAAAGTGTTGCAAATATGTAGGTAATTGTGATAAAAAAAAAAGTTTAATATCAAATTCTAAAAACTATGCATATTTATATGTTATAATAATGAATATTTCTCTCAAATGTAATTATAGGGGTCATCTGTAAATATTTATTGCGCACACTGTCAATAATTGTCATATATCTAACATTGTTATTTCTCCTAAACTGTAAAAAAAAAAAAAAAAAAAAAAGAAAAAAAAAATCATTCAAGGAGTTCCACAGGTAGTAAAACTTTTCCCTGCCCTGGGCTTGGGGGTTACACCTAACCATAAGCCAAAAGCGGGTTCCCAGGGTGGGTACTTACTTACTTACTTACTGTTTACAAATATAAAAGAAATAAATTATGAACTTTTTATTCGATTGGGAAATAAAGAAAATAAAACTTACTTAAAACTCATTAACTTTGAATTGCTTAATATGTAAAGTAAATCAACTGACAAATTAAATACACGCATTATATTTTAACGACTTCTATCACTCTTACTCCTCAAATTATTTAACTAGCATTAACTTATTCTCGTGATTTAAACTTTTTCATTCACTCCGTTGAAATTAGAATTCTACTCCCAAAGTTCCCTATTCTTATAATTAACAAGAAAGAAAAATCATGCGTTAAGCATAGACTATAAAAAACTTTCCAACATTTCCTGAATGCTTTAACAAAACTTCGTTATTTAGGGAAATAAGGTAAATAAGATAACTAAGTAAGTATTTTATAAAACGCATAAAACATTTGAAAAACTGATTTCAGTCGTAACCATCCATAGCCAAATATGTATTCAAATTCTTTTGAACAGCCCTGTATTTGATCTGTAGGTTGATATATATACTATATAATGGGAAAATTTAGTTTAGCAAGAAAATGCATAACAGGTTGAAATTCATCTTTCAGCAATTTATACTAATAGATGGAAACATACTTGAATACATTTATACAAGCCTATAGTTTACCTAGTACACTATGACGCAAAAGTTTAGACAATGACGTCATTCAGCTTTAAAATGTAGAATTATGACGTCAGAATTACAAAAACCTGTAAATATATTCAAAAACTGATTTAAAATGCTATGTACAAAAGACAGTCGTTTTATTTGCTATAATACTAATTTTTTTCAGAAAAATTCAAATGTGCTTGTCGCAAAAGTTTAGACACTAT
This sequence comes from Maratus speciosus, assembly GCA_963932465.1. NCBI lineage: Eukaryota > Metazoa > Arthropoda > Arachnida > Araneae > Salticidae > Maratus > Maratus speciosus. The sequence goes on along the minus strand of OZ010794.1, from coordinate 367,510,516 downwards.
TCTAAATTTCTTTGAATATTCGCTGGCATATGCAAATTTAGAATCGATGATGTCACAAATTTGGAGTACTTAAGTTCTGCAAACGATTGCGCTTCATAGTCGACATGGCGAGAGCTAAAGAAATTCAAGTGAATGAGGTTTCAAGGATTTGGCAGTTGAAAGGTGAAGGGAAGAGCGTTTCTGAAATTTCTGCTATTATTAATAGGTCAAAAAAATCTATTTATCGAGTTTTATCGAGTGGTTCCGAATATAAAGCAAAATGTCGGTCTGGGAGGCCACGTATGACAAATGTACGAGAGGATCGCCTGATACAAAGACTAGCGAGTACTCAACAAATGAGCGTACGTGGAGTTCAAAGCTCATCGGGACTCTCTGTATCAAAGCATACGATTCGTAGACGAATTTTGGAAAAAGGAACAATCGTTTATAGCAAAATGCAGAAGAAACCAGTTCTGAAACCACATCATAAGTTACAAAGACTTATGTGGGCTCGAAAGCATATGTCATATGGAGAGAAATGGCAGTCAGTCATATTTAGCGATGAAAAAAAGTGGAATCTGGATGGTCCAGATGGTTGTTTATCGTATTGGCATGACTTGCGGAAGGAACCTCGACGTTTTTTTAGTCGCAGACAAGGAGGGGGCTCGGTGATGGTTTGGGCAGACTTTTGCTATAATGGACAAGTATCTCTGACCTTCACCAGTGGTCGTCAAACTTCACAGCATTATACACAGACATTAGAAGAAAACCTACTGCCATTTGCTGAGCTTCTAGGGGGTCCTCAGTGGGAATTTCAGCAAGACAATGCTTCAATTCACACTGCAAAACATTCAAAATCTTGGTTTAATTCCCATAATATAAGAGTTCTCGACTGGCCAGCATGTAGCCCAGATCTTAACCCTATAGAAAACCTTTGGAGCATCCTGTGTCGCAAAGTTTATAGCAACGCTAGACAATACTCTTCTGAAAAGGAACTTAAGACATCTATTGAGAATGCATGGTACGATATCGATCCACAAACTATGCAAGATTTAGTTTCTTCCATGCAATCTCGTGTATATGACGTAATACATAAGCATGGATGCGCAACCAGGTTTTAAAAATTGTTTATTTCGATTTTATTTAATTTGTGTCTAAACTTTTGAGACAGCAGTTTATTTTTGTTACCATTTAATTTATTGCAATATGCACAATTCCACTTTTCTTTGTTATAAATATTGTTTATATGTACAGCACATTAATTTCAAGCAGTGATTTGAAAATTGAATAAATATTTTTCAAAGTATGTAAGAATTTCTTCATTGTCTAAACTTTTGCGTCATAGTGTACCTTTATTAGATGCCGCTAGTTAGCTAAAATTTAATTCAAACTAAAACAGTCTTAAAACGACTGAAATTACATTTCCAGAAATTATCACCCATAGACGGCCATGTATGCTCTTTGCGTGGCCCTGTGTTTATCATTTTATATATATTCTACAAATATTTCTTAGTAAACTAAATTCAGTTCAGCGTAAAAATGCATAACTCCTTTAAAACCCACCTTTAAGCAATTTATGCTCATGCTCAGTAACCTTTACGAATTCATTTCTGTAGCCCTGTATATGAACTATAGCATTTATACGCACTTTATAGTATGCATAAATATAGTGAAAAAAGCACATATCATAATTAAAAATGCATTTCGAGCAATCGTTACTAATATACAGTAATTCGGATGCAATATAGTATCTGAAATCTTTTCAGGTACACCGCAAACAATCCCCCCTATACCATTATGAACGGAATTCTTTTGTGTGGCCCTGTAAATGAACAATAACTATTCTTTGCATCGCATATTCAACAAAATGCATATTTTACTGGACTTCATAAATGAATATCAATTTTACTATGTTTGAAAGAGTGTAACACCATTAAAAATCATTTGAATCGAGTTTTTTCCATTGGCCGTAATGTAACGGAAAACTTTTGACTATCCCTGTAAATGAACTAAACATGCTACAAACTTCATTTGAAATAGGGAAAGTGCTAAGGTAGAGGCCACTCACATCCAGAAATTTCAGAACGATCCGAGTATATTTACGAGAGTTAGATCGTGGGACAGACGGACAGACAAACTGAAGTCATAAACACTTTTCAACTTTGTTGGAAAGTGTTAAAAAATACTGCTTCCAACGTTACCTTAGAGCATTATTAATCTCAGGTTCTTTGGAATCAAAAATATCTTTACGACTCAAAAAGAAAACTTCAAGCATAAGTCAAATACAACTTTAAAGCGTTAAGTATAAAATATTAAAAAGTTTGACTGATTATTCTGAAATATACTGAAAGTAATTTTTCTTTAATATGCATTAAAGTAATTCTAGAAAAATGGAAAAAACATTATGTCACGTTGTTCTATAAATAATAGTTAGTCATTGTTGAACGCTATAATTTGACGGATTTTTTCATTTTTTGTGCTTCAAATTTTATAAAAGAAACTTTTATATAAAAAATTAAAAAATGTGCCATAAAAATGTATTTAATAAGCTTTTCACGAAAAGTTATTTTTAGCAAAAACGGCAGAATTGAGAAGATTTTATAGGAATTTTTAGCACTTTGTGTAAAGAAAAAGCAATAAACAACGGTTAAATGCGTTGAATTTTACTTCAAGTAGAAGACTGATTGAAAGTGCGTCCAGAATTCGTTTCATAAAATCTATCATTAGATAGTATCTTAATATTATGTAATACTCGTATACTCTCAGCCCAGTTGAATGTTTCTATTGAAATTTTTGAATATTTTTTGTTTTAACTTTTTAGTGCACTTTATTAAAAATATTGTACGGAAATTCGATATTTATAGATATTATTCGATATTATTAGAATATTTATTTTAATTTTCTATTTACTATAAAATGGATTATTAACATTTCAAAAAGATTATGTTCATTCTCAACTTAAAAAAAAAAAAAAAAAAAAAAAAAAAAAAAAACACAAAATTCTAATAGTCCAGGGGAAATGTACATTTTACCTTGCAAAAGGTCGGGTAGAAGATTTTTTTTCTAAATTGTTTATAATCATGCCAACATGGGAAAACCAAGTTTTCTAACAAAATTTCTTAAGGCTAAATTTTCTGTGGCCAAAAAACAACAAAATTTTGTGATTTTTTTTTTTTTTTTAAATATCTTGAGACCCGTTGCCGTAGCATATTATTTGTCAATTACAATATTAAAGAAGATACAATTCTCTACGACTTTCGTATTTACAACTTTTTTATACACTCAATAGCAAGCGCAGTACGCTATTTCAAAAATGGGACATTTTTTTTTCTATTTTCTTAAAAAATGTGTAAAACGTAGTTTTGCCCCGATTATTCAAATGTTCCCTGCGGATTTAATTGTGTATGTCAACTTCTAAAAATTGGTACCAGTAAATTATCTATTATTTGCACACTCACGTCTTTATTTTCATCTCAACAGACATTTTATATTCAATCAATTTATATAATTTTAAAAGTAGGGCAGAGTGTAGATGAATGAGACAATTTTTATATTTAGACAGTAACTTTAGTGTATACAATGTTAACTTCAAAGGATTGTTTAAAAGAATCCTTCAATATTTAGTAACTTATTCCCACGATAGTTTCAATCAAAAAGGAATTCTTGCTTTATTTTAATAAATTTTATAATTTTTATAATACATACATATTTTTCCAAGTATCAATGGAATAGGTGGGTCATTTTCAAAATCTGTCCATGTTTTGGAATAACAAAATCAAATTTTTAGAAATAATCAGAAAGTTTTAATTGTTTGTAAATAATTACCTTACCTCATAAACATTAATATACAAGCATCAGCAGAGACCAAAGTACTAATTTAACATTTTAAAACTATTTTTTAAATTTTAATGCACTTGATATAATGACACAAGTGAGCACGGTAATGACAAATTAAGAAAATATTTTCTTTTCCCCCAGGCATAAATGGCAGCCATTCTATCTTCTGGCCCAGACAATGATTTCCTATTTCTCATATAATAAAAGCAGATTAAGAAATAAAAGTTCATTTTATTATCAGTTAAAACTGGGTACGGTAATGACTTACAAAAGAATACTCACCACAACATTCAAAGTCTTTGCTTGTTTTATTGAAACTATAAAACTATTTACTCTATTCACCTAAACCTGATAACAAGTTGACTTTTAAGGAGTACTTTTGCCTTGATAAAAAGGCATGTGCGGTCCTCTAAAAAAATCCGGAGGAACTTTTTGTCAGAAGCATGGCAATGACACTCTTTCTTGGGACACGGTTTAAAAAAATGATTTAGAATTATAGATCAGTTTAATTAATGAAAATAAATATTTTTTTAATTAGTAACATGTTAATAAATAAAAATGTATAAAAAAAAATATAGCCATCTGTTTTAAATAGAACTTTGTCAAATCTTTACCTAATAAATTGCATGTTGGGACAACCTACGGTAGTGACATTTTGACTACAAAAGAATATATTTCTTATTTTTAAAATTTTTATAACTAATATTATATCTGCAAATTATCATTAAAAAACGTGATAGTTAAAACGCAATAACTTAAATTATGATATTTAAGCATTTTTCTGTGCAAATGTCATTGGACAGTAAAACACGACACTTTTTGAAAATCACCTAGGTATGAAAATTTTCCAAAAACATATTTTATTCCCCACTACAATGGTGTATTTTATTTACCAAATATTGATAACATATGTTTTAATGTTTTAGTGTTAGTGTTTAAAGATAGCAAACATTGGATTGTAGCTCCCGTAGCTCCATATAAAAGGGGGGACTCAAAATATAAATATCTTTTATGTAAGAAATACTTTTACCTCATAAAATACCTATAATAAAAATGACACCAGATTATTTCACTAACTAAGGTTATGCATTTATATCTTGTAAAATTTAAAAATTCTGTTAATAAAATATTTGAGATCACTAGTTTCATAAAAAATATTTAAAAGATTAGTTTTAAAAAATATTGTCATATGCAACCAAACCCGAAACAGTACAAAAGCACAACATTAGATATTTATCTCAGGTATCCCATGAAAAAAAAATATTTAAGAGTAAATAAATGCGAGTGTGATATTTGTCAAGAACGCTCCCATAGGTTTAATATTACCTTGCTAATGTCTTCGTGTGACTAATTTAGTCCCATAATTCATATAACTGTGACTTTAAACGCCTCAATTCTACAACTACCGTAAAATCTTTCAAAATGAAATCTGAGTATACGCAATTAAGTCTTTAAAGAAAAAAAAATTTTTTTTTCAAGAGAAAAATATGAACAATTATACCTGCTAAGATACAAATCTGTTTAAAGCGGAATTTATTTCGGTTCGGTTTGCAAGGTTTTAATGAATCAGTATTTGGCAAAGCTGATCACGTGGTTCAGCATTACGTATTTAATGGTCACACACTTAAAATTTTCACAATCCGACTATTAGAGATTTACTAAAATTTCCCGTTGTAAATCTTCTTTTTAAAAGAGGGAGGGGGGGGGGGGGAAATCCATGTTTGCCACGGGTGAAAAAAGGGCTAGTTTTAGCCCTGAAACACATAATTTACTGCTACCAATATATAGAAGTTGACATACACGATTAAATAAATCCGTAAGAAACATTTGAATAATCGGGGCAGAACTACGTTTTTTACGGTTTTTAAGAAAATTGAAAAAAAAATGTCCTGTTTTCGAAATGACGTACTGCGATTGCTATTGGGTGCATGAAAAAGTTATAACTATGAAAATTGTTGAGAATTTTATCCTCCTTAATATTGTATTCGACAAATAATATGCTACGGCAACGGGTCTCAAGATATTTAAAAAAAACCAAAAAAGGTCCCAAAATTTTGTTGTTTTTTAGCCACAGAAAATTTAGCCTTAAGAAATTTTGTTAGAAAACTTGGTTTTTAAATGTTGGCATCATTATAAACAATTCAGAAAAAAAAATCTTGTACCTTACCTTTTGCAAGGTAACCCTTCTTTATTGGTACATTTCCCCTGGACTATAAGGAATTTGCAAAAAATTTATCCGGTGTCACAGAACAATATATGTATGAACTAAATTAATCATTTGTGAAGAAAACAGCAGCAAACAGGCTGTTATAAATATTAATCATAGATAAATTGAGCCATATGTAAAAAAAATATACCTATGAAAAAAAGCAGTAAACCAACGTTTAAAATGCACAAATAATGCGTGAAAAGCAGCAAACAGCTGATTCGAATCTATTAGCGAGATTCTTCTTCAGTGCAAGATGGGGAAAAAGAGAACAGCGTGCTAGAAAAAGCAAGGCTGAGCAAAATGATAGACAGAGAAGCGCTGGCTTAAGAACCCTATGCGCCTAGCGAAGGCGCCAAAAACAACCAATGAGAGAGAAGCAGTGGAAACGACTGGGTGGACAAGTAGAGACATCTACCGGAGAAGGAGAGAAAAAGAAACCAAAAAGGGGGAAATTAAATTAATGATTTCCAAATACTTGGAAAATCAGGAGTACTAGATAAGTCATTGACTAAAGAGTGAGAATTTTTAATGATGTGGTAAGCTTCCCAAAAATCAAGATCAAGGTTAGAAGAACGTCTTTGGATAATGGTGGCTGAGGAAAAGTCGAACCTATGTTGAGAAGACCAAGAATGTTGAGCATTAGAAGAACGTTTGAGCTCCTGATTTTTAACATAACCTTCATCTTTTAGCATAACCGTTATCTTGCACCGAAGAAGAATCTCGCTAGTAGATTCGAAACAGCTGTTTGCTGCTTTTCACGCATTATTTGTGCATTTTAAACGTTGGTTTACTGCTTTTTAATATCCCTGCACAAAGGCTTTAATTACTATTTTAATATACCCATAAAGTTTACTTTTTCATTTTTTAATTTTTAGTGTTTTCTTTTCTCAACATACATTATTAATCAGGCTGATTTTTTTATACTTTTATCTTTATTAAAAATAATCAAAAATCTTAAAAATGCGAATATTAAAAAAATGATGTTTAAAAAATTATTAATTATTTAGAAAATTTAAAGTGTTTTTTAATATAAATGTATAAATTCATCTCATAAATTATCTCATTTGTTGCAATTTAACATGTACATACACTCTATAACTCGTCAGGCTATTTAAATAACAATGACTCTCAAAATAATTAAAACATTTTTATTAACTTCTTTGAATTTAACTCTTTATTCCTAAGATTTTCGTCCTTCTACGAAAGATTTTTTTTCGTGTTCCTAGAATAAAAAATAACTAGAAAATAGGAATTCTGCTTTTTCAGAATTTAGTGTCGCCCCGATGAAAAAAAAACAAACAAACAAATATATGTATACAGTCGAACCTCTGTTTAACGAAGTCGCTAAATCCCGGAAAAAAGTTCGTTATATGGAAAATTCGTTAAATAGAGATTCACCTTTTAAAATACTTTTAACTACATAAAACAGATTTTAAATTCATAAACACATAATATTTTTACTAAAAGTAATTAATCACATTTTTTTATAAATTATATCGATTTGTTTTATTTATTTTACCCACCAATATCCATCATCAATTCATTTTTTCTATGTGTTTAAATCTTTGAAATCTGCAAGGAAAACAAAACATTGTCTGGGAATACACTGTATTTTCTGTTTAAAGTATATTGGTTTTACATTAAAATTAACGAATTTTCATGACATTATCGTATTTATTATTATTATAACAAATAATTTTAACCATACATTAACATATGCGTCCTTTAATTTAATTTCTGAAAAACTCTGTTAATTTTGCCTGAGTTTTTTATTTAAAAAAGTGCTTAATCTCATAATACGTCTCGCATCTTTGCAATCCACCAAAAAACCTTTCATTTGTATTTTCTTCTAACTATAATCCGCGTCGGATTGTTTCAAATGATTTTAGCATTTCATCATACGAAGTTTTGTTAATTCCTGCATAATGATCATTTCCATCATCATCATATTCGTCTTCATCGCAATTCATTGCTGTATTGTTTTTATTTTTCACACTGTCGAAAATATCCAATTCGGATAGTGTTTCCGAGGTCCCAATTTCAGAATTAAGTGAAATACAATCATCAATCAGCACATCGTGGTTAATTTCTTCTTTTTTTCTCATTGTATCCACATTTTTTTAAAGTTATTCTAATGGATTATCGTCTTCGCCCTCCGTACTTACCGTATTATCACTGCTGACAAAGAAGGCGCCTGGTAAAACCAGTTCAAGGTCATTGAACATCATAAAATGTGTTTAAAGAAAGAATAAGTTTGAAATGAATGTCCAGAAATATTTTGAGAAATGGGGAGAAAAATAATTTTGATCACAAGAAAAAGTTCGTTAAATAGAGAATGCACTTCGCTATTTGGAGGTTATTTTACGAAGGAATTCGCAAAAGGTTTTTGGTTCCAAGGAAAAGTTCGCAAAATAGAGGTCCGACTGTATAAATATAGATAATACAAAACATATTTCAGTTTTAAGTTTTAAAACACGCGCTTTTATTTTATATAAAATGACATCATTTGTATCCTCTGCAGAATTCCTCATTTACGATCCAGTGTTAAACAACATCTGTAGTAAAGTATTCATATGACATCACTATCGCTGAATAATACACAAATCCAAAAAAAAAAAAAAAAAAAAAAAACAGATATCGTCACTCAAGAAACTCGACAAAAAATAGGCTAGATAATGATTCACATGCCTTCATTTGCTTGTAAAATTAAATATAGTTTATAATAGCTCAATGTTTTATCAGAAATCATTCATTTTTATTTTTTACAAAATATATAAGTATTTAATTTTTTTTTTTCGGTTGGTATGGGAAAATGGCAAAAAAAGATATAATTACTGTTTTCCAATTAATTTTTCTTTACTTTCTACAGAAATGGAGTACTTCAGTTGCCAACATTAAAAAAAATTCTTTCTAAACTACAAAAAAAATAATATCTCAAAAATAAATTGAGATGCGGTTTTCAATCAAATTGCATTTGAAATGCAAAAAATTTAAAATGTGCGATGCTTAGAAGTTAAAAAAATTGCAGAAGAGTATTTAAGAGTACAATGATACATTTGCTTTGTTTTACGTCTGGCTTATACAACGGAACGTTATTTTTTTCTAGACGATACTTTAAGTGCTGGACGAAAGAAATAGCATATCGGAGGCTAATAATTCCAATGTTGCCTTAGAGTATTATAAATCTCAGATATTACTGAAAGCAAAAATTTCTTTATTGACTAAGAATACAATAATAGCACGAATAACTTCAGTGTACCATGAACAGTGTATATGAACAAATTGGTGAAATTCTAAAGATGAACAAGATATGAACATAAGAAACCAGTATGTAAAATAAGAAACTATGAATAACCCACAGAATCATCAGAGGAGCTTGCAGGTTAATTCATAGTGGAGATGCATTATTTCATCCAATTTTGTCAGCATTGAGCCTAAAATGACAAAATTTAGCTCCTAATAGCGCATCATAAAAGAAAATAAATGATAAAAAACCAAGAGATCTAAAGAAAGATACACCTCACACAGGATATTAAAAATTATTTGAGCACAATACCTCAATTACATACTAGGATCCAAAACTTCAAAAAGTTGATTCACTATATTACAGCATGTGACGATACAAACAGATTTAAAACTATGGGAACATGTGGGCAGCAGTTACGTCACTGAAAACCAAAACATTGCTGCCATCTGGTGTGAAAAAGGAAAACTATATTGTAACTAGATTTTTAATAAAAATGTTTAGTTCTGCCATCTATACCCATAAAAAGAATGAAATTAATTCAAGAAATCAAGAAATGACTTAGATTATAAACGGTGTGGTAAACGGTTCTTGTAATTCAAAGCTAAAACCATATATTTCGAAAGAAAAATATAATTTTTTCTGTTTAAAATTTATAAAAGTAAGTTTCATGTAAATATTTTAAAATATGAGTTAATAATATATTGATAAAATTTTTCAAGAAAAGTTATTTTAAAGAGAAGTGAAAGAGCTTAATAATGTAGGATTTTATAAGAATATCTAATACTTTATTTTATTAAAATAGTCGGTAACAAAAGTATTTGCATTGTAATTTATTTCTCACAGAAAACTTACTGAATTAAGTGCAAAATACGTTTCATAAAATGTGTCATAACATAATGATTACTATTACGTAAGTAAAATTCAGACCAGTCTGTTTTACACTTTTGCATTATTCCCATATTTGGGATTTTTATACTCTTTTATTAAACTCAACATGGATCATTTATGTAAAGACAGAATTACAAATATTATCCATCCAAGTGTATTTCCGATAACAATACGTGTTTATTTTTAGAACTTAATTATAAATCAATAAATTAATTTGAAGACATTTTTCCATTAGATGAGCGCAGGTAATAAATATCTAAATAATCTTTGTGGTTACAACAACAGTGGAGTTAATTATGCACAAAATCATGCCCCTAAATTATGTCAACTAGCTCTGTAACTGCAACAATGTTTTTAACCGCTTCCTTTTACCAATTTTTTTTTAAATTGCAAAAAACCATCACATTTTTTGCAATCAAATCATTGCATTTCATCATTTGCATTTCACATCAGAAAACTCGAAAAACTGCCAATGAAATATTATATATCATTTAGTATAATATGTAATATATTATGTTAAATAATAATATTTTCTATCTTTTTTTATTTTCAGTCCGAGTAAAAATGTAATAAAACAAATTGTAGCGACATATTATGTCACGCCCGAGTTTTCTCGAAATAATAATTAATTGTATTATACAGAGCTGCGGAGGCGGAGTCGAAGCCGGACCCATTTTTGAGCAAAAGAGTCAAGGTCGGAGTCGTTAAAAAACAAGCCGACTTTGACTCCAGATTTTTTATTAGATATTTTAAAGTGAAATTAAACTAATTATAAGTAATTTTAAATCTATAAAATGAATTATTATTATTATTTATGAACTTTATCAGGCTACTCAAGTTAAAGATGACCGATTTACTTCAGTGTACAAATTAGATACAAGGTTAGGTACAGAGTAAGTACAGAGTAAGTAACCCATGTACAGAATAGATGAAAACTGTTTTAATTCACAACTGTAGTAGATATTTTACATTTAGTATATAAGTACTTCCCCTCTATAAGTACAAAAGTATTTTTGGCGGTTGCGGATAGAACCCAAGGTCTGCAAGGACCCAAGAACCGGAAAATGAAGGCAAATTTTCAAACAGGCTGTGTAAGTAGAATTAAGACAATTTATATTAATGGACCAGATCAAACTGATTAAAAAAATTGAGCAGGCTGACAGAAAGGTCTGCACGAGCCGAAATTTCCAGGCCCGGGCCTGACTCATATAAAAAAAATTCGACCCGGCCCTTACAAAAAAAAATATTACCCGTCCGGCCCGTAGAAAAAAAATTATTGACCCAGCCAGATATAACAGCTAAAAGTTCGGCCCGAGACAGGTCCGACCAGGAAAAAGTTAAAATCTCGGCCGAACACGGCCCGGCACGAGTGAATTTCTACAAACCATTGATTTTTACGTCGATTTGGATAAAAATGTGTCTCTTACGAGGAGTTCTGTCCAAAAATATTTATCTTAACTATTTTTCATGTTTATAATCTTCATTTTTATAGAAGTGCCGCAAGCTGCGATATTTATTTTTTGTATGAATCTCTATATCTTGTATGTAAATGTTGAATTGAAATGTTAAAATTTTGAAAAGTACTATATAATAAAATCTTCTAAGACGGAATTGCATAGAAAAGCAAAAAAGGAGTTATAGACAAGTTCTCTTCTTAGCAAGAGTAAATGTATTATATGTACTTTTCTTACATATTAGTATATTAATTTTGCATGGATCAACACGTCTTTCAGTTTAAAACAGAATTCCGTCATAGGCAGGTTCTGTTTAACACGTTTTACTATATTTTAATTTAGCTATATTTTAATAAACGTAGAAATCTAGTATTCTTTAAAAAGAATAAATTTTAATTTCATTGTAGAACAATGGCAATTAAAAAATGTATGCATTTTTTGCAAACATTTTTGGTCCAGGCCTAATTTTACTAACCTTTGAACGGACCAGGCCACTCCGAGACAATGATTTTCATACTGTCTGTGTCAAAAGTAGGACTTAAAATTTTGGGCCGTGAAGACTAGAAATAAAACCAGTCCCGGCTTTGTACAGAAAAAAATAAGTTAGGCCCTGCCCGATCCTTTAGGAAAAAAAGGCCCGAACCCGGCCCGGCCAGAGTGCCGTGAGAGAAAATAGGCCCAAGCCCGGCCCGTGCAGATTTCTGGGCTGACAAGCCCGATCCCAGATAGCATGAATATTAGCAGCAAGTTTGATTTTTTCTGACAATATCTTGCCGTGACAAATTTGAATTGAGAAATGAAATTCGCAGCAAACTTCCCGCAAGGTATACCATCCGCCACTTGCATGAATAATTTGTTGTGAAACTGATGGCAAGACTGTCTTTAACCCCTTGGGTTCATTTGACGACTGAGACTCGTCATGCATTTGGCCACTGGCGCCTCTTTTTATATTCTATTAATACCACTATTTAAAGGAAAACATTTTTGTAGTATTTTTCTCTAGCACATACTGTTAAAGTGTATATGAAAGATTTTTGTTTTGAGAAAGTGGTGCGAAACAGAATTTAAAAAAAAAACCGTCAGTGGCAGCCCTGGTATAAATCCGTAACCAAGGGGTTAATTCACGAAAGTGACGAAAACAAAAAATCCCTCTGTTGAGAGAATAGACAATCAGCACACAGGTAGAAATTACAGAAATTTTATTCGTTTGGAACCGCTTTTTCTAAACGTTATGCTTATCAAATACCAAAAAAGGCTCGTATTAAAAGTACCGATATTACCTTAACTTGTTTATGGTGATGAAAACGATGCATGCACCTTCTGACAGTGTGTTCGCATCTATAGACCTGATCAGGTCTATGGACCCCTCCGAAGGGGTTAAACTTATAGTGTAACAGTTGTAAACCGATAGTAGGGCGTGGAAAGATTACTACTTTGCAGTAAGTTTGTAGTATTTTTGATTACTTATTTGACGTTAATTTGTAATAAATTTGATACAGCATGAATTTAACTTGCACGACAAGTTAGCTGCTAGTTCAAAGTGTGGTGACTTCGGCATTTGCGTTATCTTGCTGCAGTCTTGTTATGAACTTTCAGTCTTGTCAGGCTGAGCTTGCTGCAACTTTCCAGGTTTTCAAAGCAAGACTGCTGCAAATTTTCTGCAAATTAAAAGTACTATCTGGGATATAACAAATTTGAAAGAATCAAACTACGGCGATAAAATAGGAACAATTTAAAATGGGCATGATTGAGGTGTGAGTAAATACAAAGGCACGGGCGAACTTTTTTATGGGACGGGCCTTAAAATTTCTGTTCTTACCGGGGGTAATGCGGAAATTATAAATTTGAGAAATTTTTTGCAGGCAAAAGAGCCAAAAGACCGGTATAGCATTGTAATGAAGCCTTTTTCCCCTCACATTTTTCCGGTCTGTATGACCAAAAGTCAAAATTCTAAAATACCCTTCCTTTATTTACTACACAGGAGTCGAAATAAGATGAAATTGTAATTCTTTTTTCTGAATCCTCGATACCCTAAATAGGGATAAAATAGTGAAACTTTGTCATCTTTCGCCTTTTGAACTTCGGATTTTTCAGGTCTGCAGAACCCGAAATAAAGCCAAAAGTGTAAAATTAATTCAAAAAATTCAATTTTTTTTTTCTTATTAGAATCCACAGAATCCGAATTATTTCCAAAATAATAAAATTTGTTTTTATTTTTCCTCCTTTCCATAGAAATTTTTCAGTCTGGAGTACACAGCAAAATTAGCAATTGATTTGTAACGATTTCGCTTTTTCTTCTCACTCCGCAAATCCAAAGTAGTAAAATTTCCATTTTACGTTCTTTAGACTTCAATAGTTGGACTTTTCGAGTTTGTGGCGCGAAATTGTAAAATTTATAAAGCGGAAAATATAATTTTTTTCTGTTTTATTTTTGAAGACTCAAAAAGAGAATCAATACCTAAACAAAGAGATTTTAGATTTATTTTTCTCATATTCCATCATTATTAAACCCAAAAGGCAACACTATTAGCCGGAGTCGGAGTCGTTAAAATATCCCGGAGTTGGAGTCGGCCATTTTCTCTACCGACTCCGCAGCCCTGGTATTATATACGAACCCGAGATAACTCAAAATAATAAGGGAAGCAGCTATCTCTAAAAAGTAGAAAATTAAATTAAATTAAAAATAAAGAGCGCAACATATAAAAAAACTTTTATGAAATAGTTCAATATTGATTAACTGATTGAGATCTATTGTTAACACATTGGGAATATCTGAAACATTTAGAAAATCTGAAAATATAGTTTTAATATCTTCTTCCTGTCGCAAGATTTTGATCAAGAATTGCATATTTTAATCAATTCACGAATTCAAAGCGATGAATTTTCCATATATAGGGCCCAAATTAAATTAATGCATTGTAACATAAATGTTTTGGAACAACGTGAACTGCAGTCATAAAATTAGAATGATTATAAAAATAAATATTGAATGCTTACAAAAGAGTGGGGTTTTTTAATACGACTTTATTTTTATTTATTTAGATTACTTATGAGGCATTACTTTTAGATTAAGTTTTAACACACTTTATTAAAAATATTATTGGGGATTTTTTATATCTTTAAGGCATAATTTAAAGCTTCAAGCCCTTTTTTCTATATTTTTATAGAATAAAATTTTTCACTTTAAAAATATTGTACTCTGAATTAGAGAAGCGTAACATTAAAAAGTAGTCAAGAATATAGTCCTCGTGTAACATAAGTAGACTAGAGGCAATGAATTAAGTATGGAGAAAATAGCAATGTGAAATACGGAAGCTATTTAAACAGTATAAATTAATTAAATTTGAACCAATCTAGCATGTAAATTAACTATGTTAATGATGTTATGTTTTACTCTTTAATATTTCTTTCCTCAAGCTAAATTTTATAAAAATATATCTGTTTCACATAGTAGTTTTCAGATTTTTATTTTTGTTCAACATAACACAAATATTTAAAAAATATGTTTTCGAATTGTTTGTTAGAAAAGGAAATGAAGAAATAACAAATAATATTATTTAGAAAGAAAGTTACTGGGAAATTATACAGTTTTATCATTTTAACATAAATAAATAAATAATAAATCCATTTATTACATTCTAACTACTAAATTATCTGTATAATATCTAAACCGATAAACTTAAACTTGCAGTAACTTATTTCCGTAACGATTACATATTTTCTTCATGTTGTTATTATTCTCAAAATGTTTTTTAGAATTGAAATTGTCTTAGAGCTTTACAAATTTCAGGTTCTTAGGTCTCAAAAATATCTTTACAACCCAAAAATAAAACAGCTAGGATAAGTGAAATGCAACTTCAGAACTCTTGGATATAAAATATTAACAAGTTTGAGTGACTACGCTAAATCTACTCAAGGTAATTTTCCTTTAAGATGCATTAAAGTAAAGGTAGGAAAACAAAAACAAAACAGTATGGCAAATGGTTCGTGTAATTCAAAACTTAAACTATATATTTCGATAAAAAGTAGTTTTTACTGTTTAAATATTATGAAAGGAATTTATATGTAAGAGTTTTCAAATATGAGATAAAAATGTGCTCAACAAACTTTCCCCTAAGAGTGATTTTTAACAAAATTAAAAGTCTTTAAGAGTGTATAATTTTATGGGAACATTTTGTATAAAACTTTACACAGGAACACTTAGTGCATTTTACACTTAGTGTAAAAGAGAATCCGGTAAACGACGATAAATGTATTGAAATTTATTTTAACCAAAAACTAGTTGAAAGTTTGTGCAGAAAATGATTCATGAAATATATCAATCACTGCATAATAATTTATTGTGTATCCATATCCCGATTGTTTTTCGCTTATACTCCCTCCGTCCCAAATTAGTTGCGACATTTAGGTTGAAAATTTTGTCCCAAATTAGTTGCTACATTTAAAGTGGGTGGAATCATAAATAACTTCCGATGCAGTTTAGTAGATCGACACCATTTTGTAAGGATTCTACGACCAGTACACCATAAAGATCATTTTCTTACTAAAGAATTAACGATTAATTAGATAGAAGGTAGTTTTATGCGATTACTGGTGGAAGAATCCTTACAAAATGGGGCATGGCTTAAGAGCGTGTGAATCCTGTATTTTTTTAAACTAATTTGGTACTTATTTAAGGAGAGGCGGAGGAAATGCTCGGTAAGTAAATGTTTTTGATTGATAGCATAGCATCCTGAAATCGTTGAAAAATGTTTAAACAAAATCATAAAATCCTCAATATCAGTAATCAGTACAAAAGTAATAAAATGTAGCAACTAATTTGAGACAGAAATGAGTACATTTTTTGCATTTTTAGTAATTTATTTAAGTTCTTTTATACAGTTTCATTGCATTTTACTAAACATATTCCGGTTAAATTTTGATATTTTTTGAAAATTTTATGAAGTTATATATATTCCAAGGCATTTTTTACTTTTGTATCTTTTTTTAAATAAAATATTAGCATTTTTTTAAGGATTATATTCACATCACGGTATTTTGGGGGATTTATATTCATTTAAATTGTTTTATACAGTTTTTACTGCTCTTCATTACTCATGTTCCAGATAACTGTAGATATTGTTACGCAATTTTAAAAGGTGTATTTCAAGTACTTTTTTCTTTGCTTTTCTATAATTTTTTTTTTTTAATAAAACGTTAGAATTTTTAATCGATTACATTTGCAATCACAGCATTTTCGGGACTTTTTATTCACTTAAGTTTTTTTTATGCAGTTTTACTGCACTTTACTAAACTTATTCGGGTAAACATTTATATTTTTCGGAAATTTTATAAACTTGTATGTGCTTTAGTTCATTTTATTTTCGTTTCTGTAATTTCTGTTCTTGTTGTTGTTGTTAAAATTTCAACTTTTTTTTAAAGATTATATACACAATCTTTGGAAATTTAACATTTTGGAAATATTTTGTAAAAAATTTTGTAATTTTTTTGTTAAAATATTTTGTTTGGAAATTTTATGCGGTTTTTACTGCTTGTTAATAAACATATTCTTGGAAAATGTTGATAATTTTAGAAAAATTTATAAAGTTGTACCTGTTTCAAGCATTTTTTTTTTATTTTCTACATTTAAAAAAAAAGTAAAATGTTAGCCTTTTTATAAGATTATATTGACAATCACAGAAATAAAAGTACTATAACGAACTGCCGTAAAATTACCTGGTGAAATAGAAAGATGCAAATATTTAAATAATGAACTTAGTGTGAAGGTCAAAAGCTTTATATAGTATGAAAGTCAAAATCTTTATATAGTATGAGGATTATTTTAAAATTATAAAATAATTAGACTACTCTAGTATGTAAAAAAAGTATACATATATGTATATAGATATACACATATATGCACTGTAAAAAAAATCTGTAGTTCTACAGATGTAAAGTTACATGCTTACTAAACTTTCATTTGTAACTGTACAAAAAAAGGTGCAAATTTACAAAACTAGTTTTTGTAAAGCTTTACAAATGAATCTGCTAAAATTACAGTAATCTTACTAAAATTTTATCTGCAACACTGGTTGCAGTTACATGAAATGTTCTAGGCATCCCAGTTTCCTAAAAAATTCTTAGTAACCTTACAGATTTTTTTTTCGGCGTAAAAGTGTGTCTGTTACAGGAATTTTGTGTTGTTGCCGTTACATAAAAAGTTTTAGGAATCCCAGTTTCCTAGAAAAACTTAAGTAGCTTTACAGATTTCTTTTACAGTGTGCCAACAATGTTATTCATTTATTTGTTTTATTATTACTTTTTAAAGTTTACTTTTTCAAAATATACAGAGTATATCTTAATTCTCTCCGAAGTTTCGAAAAGTTCTTTTAAACAACTATAACGAATATAGCAGAAAGTTTCATACCACAATATAAAGAATTACTTCAAGTAATCTTAATCTTTACAAGAGTTCTGTGCCTCCCGACATGCTACAATTGTACAATCTTACTATGTTCCTCCCGACATCTCGGGATCAATGTTAATAAATGTATGTGTGATTTTTCCTCGCTATTTTTTGCGAATCGAAATCACTTGGCTTAATGTTCACCTCGAAATCACTTGGCTTAATGTTCATCAACAAATGATCTTTGATGCAGCTTCAGGAGAAATAACAGTACGGTGTTATACTGAAGAGGACTGTCATACTGCATCCAATCCAATAATTAAAAAAAAATGCAATTTAACAAATTACAACGACCATTTGGAAAATGATTTTTTCAAAGACTAAAATTTAAGACATAAAAAATAGCACGGAGTTGATCATACATTACGTACGCCATGAATTAAACATTAATAGTAAAAACTTCAAGCGACAGAAATCGCCTGCGACTCGTACGTATTATCCACCTGAAACTTACGTATTATCCAAGTATTTCATTGGCTGTTCGGAAAAATACTTTTCCATCGTCAGATTTCCAAGAAATCTGACGGCCAATTTTAAATGAAATTTATTTCTTAAACTTCTAAACATCCCACAATAGTACTTTTTATATCGTCGAATAGAGAAAAAAATGTACTTTCAAATGCAATTTGTTTGAAAGCGGTATCTCAATTTATTTCTGAATTATTAATTTTTTTGTAGTTTTTATTACTTTTTTGTCATAGTGGCAACACTCTGTTGTCCATCTCTGTTGAAAGTAAAGGGAAATACAGATTACTGTATAGACCAATCAGAAAACGAATAAAAGGATGATTAAACCAATAAAAACCTTCAGATATGCTTTTGATTTCCTACCCTGACGAGGACAATAACCATTTTTCCAAATGGTTAATAAGCTTTATTAGTAATTTTTTCTTAAGAATAACCTATCAAAAACACTAGAGAAAAATTGAGATAGAACATGTATTTTAAATATATATATATATCATTTTGACATGATAGTTTTTCATACTTTTATTCCAATTAAACATAAACAAATATTTTAAATGCAAAAAATAAAAAAAAATACATAATTATGAACTTTTTGTTAAATAAAATAATCTTGAAAACAATATTTATTTAGAAATTATCAATATTCAGTTTTTATATAAAATTACAAAGACAAAGCATAATAAATACATATTTTCTTTTTTTACATTTTAGCAACTACATACTCACTATAATTCCCAAAGCTATTCAACTTGTATTAACTTATTCCCAGAATGATTAAAACTTTTTTATTCACTCCGTAAAAGTTAGTTTTTTACTCGCAAAACTTTCCCTTTTCTTCGAAAGATTTTTTTCGTATCCCTAGAATAAAAATAAAAATAAAATAAAATGAAAAGAAAACATGGTTTCCAGAGTTGCCTTAGAGCATTATAAATCTCAGATTGTTTGTAGTCAAAAATATCTTTACGACTCAAAAAGAAAATTACATGGATAAGAGTGCAAATTTTAAGCTTTTAGATATAAAATATTAACAAGTTTGAGAGAATACACTGGAATATAGTGAACGTAAGTTTCTTTTAAGATGCATTAAAGTAATAGAAGAAAAACGAAAGAAAATTTGTGGCAAATGTTTCGTTTAATTCGAATCTTAAAGTATATATTATCATAGTAATACGTATTTTTTTCCAGCCTAAAGGTTATGAAAGAAATTTTTATATCAGTGTTTAGAAATATCAGATAATAATATACTTAAGAAAATTAAAGAAACTGTTTGATATTTTGTGATTTCATAATGAATTTCTAGCACTTTATGTGAGGTGGAAAACGATAAATTGTGATAAAGGTAGAATAACAAATGTGACCTAATAACGATTATAACAAATATTTCGTTTAATTCGGATCTTAAACTATATATATTATCATAGTAATACGTATCAGAGTTTAGAAATGTTAGATAAAAAATATGTTTAATAAAATTAAAAGAACTGTTTGATAATTTGTGATTTCATAATGAATTTCTAACATTTTATATGTGGTGGAAAACGATAAATTGTGAAAAAGGCACTGAAAGTTTCTTCTGGCACATAATTAACCAAAATTATTTCCCAGAGAAGTTCTATAAAATCTGTCATTACGTAACCATTTAGTATTTATTACGCAAAATTCAATTTCTCTCAATTTCTGTCGATTTTTCTCTTTTGTACTTTAAACTTTTCTTTTCTAAATACATAAGAAGAAAATATTTAAATCATGAAAATTTTTGTCTTCCGTTTTTTGATGGAGTACATTTTTGGAATATCTCGGTTAACACGATTTGATTATTTTTGGAAAATGTGAGTTTGTCTGTGTGTATGTGACACAAGCTTTATCGCTTCGCTATCTCAAGAGATAATGCACGGAATTGAATTAATTTTCAGATTCGGTTAGACCTTCACATACATTGCTGCTTGTTAAGTTTGGGTGTATATGAACCAATCAGTGGCGCTGCTATGCTGTGTTTTCTTCGCAATTTTCATGACAGCTATATTATCGGCATCTATGGGATGAAATTTCATCAAGCTTTATGTTCAGATATACCTTTACATCAGCAGGTACTGATTAGGTTTCGGTGTATATAACTCAACAGGGGCGCTGATATGTTGTTGTTTTTTTTTACGATTTTCATTGTGGCTATCTCGGTATCTATTGTATGGAATTTCATCAAATTTCGTATTTAGTTAGACGTGGACATAAACTGGTACTGATTAGGCTTGGGTTCATTTTGCTCAACAAGTGTCGCTGATGTGCTATGCTTTTTACGATTTTCGTGATAACTATATCTCGACATCTATGGGATATAATTTCATCAAATTGAATGAATTGATGTTGATTCACTTTTGTCTTTGTTCATTCAACAGGAACAGCTGCTATTCTTAACCTATAAAATCCCGAATTATTTTTTCTCTTTATAATGAAATTATTTCATTTCAATCACTTTTTCAGAAAAGAAGTTTTTGTTTGATTTTATAACGGAGTTTCTTTCATCAAAGTAAGCGAATAGTCCTCTTCACAATTACTGGTATGCAAACAGCAAACATACTGGCAGATATGCTGTTACTCTGTGGTAACGCTAGGCCTTAATGGGTTAATTTTTACAATAATCATTATTGTATCTCGGTTTCTATTGGAGAGTAATGCACCAAATTTTATATTTTAAGTTATTAATTAAAAATATGTATGTTGGTCCATTTTTGAACTTGAATACCCAGCAGGAGACGCTGTTGAAATATGATATTTTAATTCATCAAACACTGTAAATCCAAGAAAAATTCAAAGAAATGCACTATACTTTGTAACTGTACGTGTGTAAAAGTTCTATTTAACCCATTTATGCCTAGCGTTCCATTTATGGGACGTTTTGAATTTTAATAATTTTTTATAATTTTCTTCTTATTTAAAACATGAATATTGTATGAAGTAATTGTCTTTAAATGTCTTTATCTATTACCGAGCATAAGATTGATATTTATTTTCTTAAATGAAGGACTTTTTTCGGTGTTTATAGATTTTTGATTTTTTAAGACAGCAAAATGTAAAAAGTAAGTTTATTTATATATATATATATATCAAGGATCCAAATAAATAAGTCATACTCTTAGCTTGTTAGACTTCTTTGAAATACGTATTTTTTAAATTGCGAAATTATATGTCAAGCCTATTTTTTATGCATGTTTGTAACGTACAAAATACACAGGGCAGTAGACGCAATTGGGTATATATTTCTATTAGCCATTTAGTGGACAGTTATTTATGTAAAGTCCTTTTCAAGATGATTTTGAAATAAATTGTCTTTTAGCCTCAAATACGATTATTCTTAATTTATTATTAATAATACTTATAATGTTATTAGTCTCTGTAAAGAAATAAATATATATATTTTTAATAGTTCATAAACATGCTAATTATAGTACATAATATACCATTTAAAAGCTTAATTTATATAAATTTGGACAAAACATATAATTATGTATTTTTTCACATATGGATACTCCCATATTTAGTACGTTTACATTTTATCAAATAAATACAAAAATATTTTAGCGTAATTTTTTTTAGTATTTTTCCAGTTCATTTTGCAACATTTTAAAGTGCTTTTACCAACAAATTTGAGAAAACAAAAATTCAGGCATAAATGTGTTAAATTAATATATTGGAAAATATAGAAGAAAATTTTGTGATGACCACAGCATAGTACACTAGTTGATTACTTTTTACATTTATTAGGGTTCTTTGCTCAAAACAATGCTCATTTGACAATATTTATATTTTTAATAAAGTTCACTAATGTTGATATATTCAGGGCATTTTGATAATTTTAAGTATTAGGAGCGTTCAAAAGTAACGAGTCGGAGGCCTAGGAACAGAAACTAGTACATGTATTTCAGAAGTATTGGCCCTGGCTGTTGAGGCACTTGTCCAATTAAGACACAATGCGGTGAATGGCTGTCTCGTAAAATTCCAAGGGCTGGGATGTGAACCAGTTCCGCACGCCACGTACTGCTTGACGTCGTCGTCCGAGGTGAATCGTTTGCCCCTCAGAGCCTTTTTCAGGGGACAAAAAAATAACGTAATCACAGGGAGAGAGGTGTAGACTGTATGGAGGGTAACCGAGAACCTCCCACTTGAATTTCTGAACGGGTGCCGTAATCGTGATGGCCATATGAGGCCTTGCATTGTCGTGGAGCAGACTGACCCCACGGGTGAGCTTACCTGGTCGTTTTGATTTGATCGCTTGACGAACGGTGGCCAAGGTTTGCGAGTAATGCTGGGCATCAACTGTTGTTCTGTGCTGCAGGAAGTCTATCAGAAGGGGACCGTCTTGGTCAAAGAAGATTCACAGCATAACCTTTCCTGCACGTATGTGGATGGCCTTGGATTTTCTTGGTGGTGGTGACCCTCGATGTTTCCACTGTAGACATTATCGTTTCGATTCTGGTTCGAAGAGATGACACGAAGACACATCTCCAGTCGCTCGAAGCCCATCGGCTTCGAAATTCGTTAACATATAGTTTGAGAAAGAAATGTACATATGGAAAATATATGCGATTCGATTGGAAGCGAAGGACTGATTTACAGATACATCATTATATACAATTTAAGCTTGAGTTCTGCTTTTATTGCTTTTATAGGGTAACTCTAGGATAAATGGCCATAGAGGAGAGATGGCCAGTCTAAATATTTCCAAAACTTGATCATGCACTGCTCAAAAAAATTAGGGGAGAAAGAAAAAAAGTGAAGAAGAGAATAGTGCAAGACAGCCGTGTGTGGTCATAAAATGGATAGTACATGTGTATCAATGCGCAATACACAAAAAAAGACGCAAAAATTTGTAAAGATGAAAAGATGGAAAGAACATGAAAAGATGGTTTAGGGCAACAATTTGTTTTCATATAAATAATTTAAAAAAGTATTGTTTAGAAATAATGCAAGATTTTTAATATGGCGTGTGGTCTCCTCGAACAGCTAAGACAGCTGCACGCCTGTTTTCCATAGATGCGATGAGGTTATCGATAAGACTTTGGGGAATACTGTTCCACTGCTCAAGAATTGCAATCTCCAAGTCCCGGACAGTAAAAGGAGGCCTGTTTCGGTCTCGCAGCAATGCCTCGTCTGAGTATGTCCCAAACATGCTCGATCGGATTTAGGTCAGGAGAGCATGCTGGGCATTCCATACGTTGTACTGTTTTAGCTTCAAGCATGTTTTCCACAAGACAAACTGTATGAAGTCTGGCATTATCATGCATGAAAAAAAAGAAATCACTAATTTCTGCAACATAAAATACGACATGAGGCCTCAGTATCTCTTCTGTATAACTTCGGATCGTCAAAGTACCATTCCGAATGATATGCAGGCCCCTACGTCCACCTATGCTGATTCCAGCCAATAGCATCAACCCACCTCGTCTAAAATGTTATCTTTCACGAACGAATGTGGGATTATTTTGAGTGCCTCTTTCTGTCCATGCCAAAACACATCAGATGTCACATCCAAACTGAATCGGAACTCGTCTGTAAACAGAATTTGACTCCAACAACGTTGCCTCCAAACTCAATGCTCAGTTCCCCAACTTCTTTGGGCCACACAGTAGCTTGAAGTCAACGGAATACAGACAATTGACTTACGTGCATAGAGACCACCGTGATGAAGCCTATTTCGGAGTGTTTGGCTGGACACCCTTTGTACTGTGGCCAAGAGCAACTGCGTTTGCAGCTGAGTACCATTGTCTGTTCCAACTAGACGAGCTGTTAACAGGATATATCGGTCATCGGTTTCTGTGTTAGCACATTTTCGACCTTGCACTTGTCTATGACTACCATTCCATGTGTCTTGGAATCGATTCCACGGCCTTTCATGGACACTTCTTGCGACTCCAACAGCGTCCACTACACTTCGTTGTGTTTCTCCAAATTCAACTGTCCCGATAACACGCCAAGTCATGGATTGCGGTAAATCATGTTGTTGTGACATTTTCAAGCCACCTTTTCTCAAACTACAAGCTGAGCAATTGAATTTTACAACTGAGGCAGTGAAACAGACGTTTCTGCAAAATCCCGATTTCTGCACTTATCTCCTTTTTCTGGTTATTAACGTCATAAACTTTAATTTCCATGTGAAGTTTTCTTTAGCTGTTTTCTACAACACTTTGAATTATGGATGTTTAATTTTACGTTACTTATCGGTGTAAATATTTGCATAATTTCGTTAAAACCATGTGCTCCCCTAATTGTTTTGAGCAGTGTAGATTGCAACATAAACTTTGTTTGTATGAAATAGTTCAACGAGATAATTTATTGCGATGTGCAGCTGTGTTTTTCGATTATAAAAAGTACGTGTAATTTTAATGCTTATTTAATCTAGTGGTTGAAATTTTTTTTTGACTTAGGTATCTGAATGTTTTGCAGTACTTACGTTAGATATATTTTTTTACTATATGGACTTTTAAGGCACGTATATAATCTAATCTTAACTTCAAAGACGCACTGCAAATAGAAGCGTCTTAAATTTAGACACATATGTGACTGAAAAAGAATTTTAGACACTTAAGTATCTTAATCTGAAAATTAAGACACTATAGATGTCTTAATTTAAGATAAATAAGCGTCTTACTATGACCATGGTGTAAACGAACTGAGAATAATGTCTAAAATATCCGCAAACGTCTTATTGTAAGACACTTCATTGCTTTAAATGTGTCTTAATTTAAGACGTTTTGATTCTTCCGACGCAATAACCACCAGGGGGCACTGGGGCACTTCCAGTCGCGCATGCGTTTTAGATGTCTTCGTTCAAAGTTGGTATACGTTGTAATTCAAACGAAGTTTGTTTTTATGTACGCATGTATTTTAATTCGTTTTTCGCAGAATGTGAAGTTCTGTGATTTAAATTCGTATTCACTTGGATTATTTATTTATTGAATACATATATCTGACGTGTGTGCTTGACATCAAATGTCTCTTAGAAGCTGTCGTCCATATAAGGGCGGGATAGACACAGAACAGAAGTAGACGACGCTTGAAGATTACACCCGGAAATTCTACAAAGCGTGTGCAATGGACTTAGTGTTAATTCGTATTAATTTATATCAATAATATTGTGTTATTCATCTTCGTCCTGTCGAAGCTAGCAAAAAAAAAAAAAAAGAAACTTTTGTCTGGCGGGTCCTATTTTGAGGATGAAACATTTCATTCTTTAAATATGGCTAGTCGGATATATTATGGAATTTCGTACTAAAATGATGCAAGCCCTTCTCCTTCACTGGGGTAGTTTTTGAAATTTTAAATCGAGGAATTTTTCTTACCTCTTGCAGCAATTGAAGTAAGTTTCTTTAAAGTACTAAAATTAGTGTATTTTATGATTTTATTTATTGTACTAAACAAAATCCTGCATGAAATTTAATTAGTTTTGAATCTGTTCGCAAACAAACCCCACTAATTCTAGAAGTATATATTTTTAAACTTATGACGTTGTTTTTTATTACGAATTATATATTCAATGTCAGTTCTTAGTTTCAATGGATAATTCTTATCTCACAGTAAACGACGGCCACAAGGAAATAAAGAAAAAAAAACTTTGAAAAATGACCTAATGCTTTCTTACTTCCTGGCATAAAACCGCAGATTAAAAAAAGATAAAGTAAATGAGACTCGTCTATTATATGAAGCTGCCTGTAAAAATATACATATGTATTTGATTTGCAATCAACTCTAATACTGATTTTTTGATTATTTTTAATAAAAAAATAATTTGAAATTTATAATGGGAAAAAGTAAAAACCTTTAACTAGATTTCGTATTTAAAATTGTAGTAACTTTATTTATATGCACTTATACGAAAAATACAAAAATGACAGATGTTACTGTATATATTTAAGACGAAAGAAGCTTGAAAACCATAAGTTATTTTTTCCTCATGTTTTTAATATAGAATATGTACTTATTTGTTTTTATTGATAGTTGAATAGCTTTTGTGATTACCCTCTGATCTACATAAAAACTTGCCCATGTGGAAATATAAATTTTTTAAAAACATAATTTTTAAATAAGTATTTTCATTTTTTGGGGGGGGAGGGGGGAGGGGGGGGATTTTGACTGAAATTTTCGTAAAGCTGATATCTTAAATCTTGCACTGATTATAATGAAAGTTTTGAACTTTTAGAGTAGGACAAGTTTAAAAATGCAAATATATTTAACAAAATACCAAAGTAATTTTTCCCCAATGTTATTAAAGTAGAATATTTATTTATTTATTTTCATTACTATTCATAGTTAAATGGCTGTTGTGATTATCAAGTGATGTATATGTAAAATTGCCTATGTGGCAATATATTTTTTAAAAAATCTAATTTTTAAATTATGAGTTTTCATTTTTTTTGGGGGGGGGGGGGGGATTTTTGCAATTTTCGTACATCTGATATTTTAAATCTTTTTCCACATTCAACCGAGTATAATAAATATTTTGAACTTTTAGAGTAGGACAAGATTATAATATATATATATATATATATATTTATCTATGTACCTTAAAAGCCCTTAATAGCGAACACTTCGGGACCGCGGAATTTGTCCGATAATTGGAGATGTCTACTTTTATGAGGTAAAAATATACAAATATGTATGTCTGCTGATTAAAAAAGTATTCGTTAAATAGAGGTGTTCGCTATTCGGGAATGTCCATTAACCTCCACAACGGATACTCCCGAATACCGGACATCTCAATTTAGACAACTATAATGCAGGGTTGCGTTTTTTGCAAAAGTACTTCTTGATTAAAGGGTGGGCAAACTGGGAAGTGGCCCGTCCCCCTACGACTGTAGTGCCCCCAAATTTGATGTGCAATATTTGTAAAGCTTATATTTTAAATCTGTTTCGAAATTGTACTGATTATAATCATTATTTTGAACTTTTAAAGTAAAATAAGGTTAAAAACAAAATAAATTAAAAAAATCTAATATTTAGATAAATATTTTTTGTTTTTTAATCTTGTTCTACTCCTGAAGTTCAAGATATTGATTATAATCAGTACAATGTCGTAAAAGATTTAAATTATCAGCGTAACGAAAATTGTATACCAAAACTAGCACCAAAAAAAGCACCAAAAGAGCACCAAAAAAATCAGGCTGTATTGGGGGGGGGGGGGAGAGGGGCAGGATCACAGCCAAATATTTTTCCAGGATTCAACGTGGTCAAACATGGCTACGTATGATGCTTACAAAAAAATGGATGCGATTCAGACGTTTGAAGTGTCTGAAATTCAGACGCAAAAAGTGTCTGAAAAAATTCAGACATTTTAAAATGTCTGAAAATTGAACACTCCATTTCAGACACTTAAGTGTCTGAATTTCAGACATTTTAATTTACAGTGCGTACAATTTCTATTGATGCTTTAAATTGGGCGATAATCAGTTCTTCAATTTCAGGAGAGACGGCCACATTAAATCTAGGAGAGATGGCCACCTTTAATCAATATTTCAAAATTATACGGAGTGAGGATTTCAACTAAATATAATTAAATTTAAAATAAATATATAACGTTTATGTTTATAAATACATTAATTGATATAATTATTTAAATTTTAACTAATATAAATATTTTAATAACAATAATAATAATGTAATAAGACTTAACGATTTATTTGTTTCAGAAAATACTGAAAATTGTCGGAAACTTTCATAACAGAAACTGGTAAAGTTCATAAATAAACTAAATCAACGTAATAAGCCTAAAATTAACGCGAGAAAAAAAAACCACGACATTTTCTGTAGCGAAGAAAACGAAATACATTTAAATTATCAGATTCTACAGATTCCGAGTAAATAGAATTGGATTAGGATAACTGTGTTGGTTGTGCAAAACAATATAATATCACATCCAAAGAGGGTGTC
The DNA here is from genome assembly GCA_963932465.1 of Maratus speciosus. Taxonomy (NCBI): domain Eukaryota; kingdom Metazoa; phylum Arthropoda; class Arachnida; order Araneae; family Salticidae; genus Maratus; species Maratus speciosus. Next base: position 367,482,071 of record OZ010794.1, on the reverse strand, counting down.
TGGATACAATGCATAAGGTACCTGAAGTGGTTCCATGAAACGTGTACAAATTATCAAGATATTTGCCAAACATGTGGTAAGATTTTACGAAAAGTGAAGTATTGAAATTATACTTCAAATTTTGTTTATTCGAGTTTTCGTCATTCATTTTCCATCATATAACTGCATCTTTACAAATTGCTATATGTTTTTCATGATTAACTAACTATATGAAATGTGTTATTTTTTTGCTATTTAAATTAACTTTTTCTTTCTTGTATTGGATAGCCATCTCTCCTCGGTTTGAAGGAGAGATGGCCATCCTGCCATTTAAATTTCATTTTTGTTTAACACTTTTTGTTTTCAATGTTTAATTATTTTTTGCATAAAATATTATGAGTATGTGTATAACAATTTTAAATATGCATCAATATTTCTTGTATTTGCATTCTAAGAATTTTTATTTCAATTTTTAAAAACTATGGCCATCTATCCTGGAGTTACCCTATATTCATTTGCATTTACGGCTAGTAACGGTTATATATATATATATAGATAGATAGATAGATAGATAGATAGATTTTCTTTTTTCCGATATATCGCCTTAAAGATATAGATGGCCGAAAAATATCAGACAGAAAAAATCGCTTTTTTTCAATATATCAGAAATATTTTCATTGTTACTTAATCTCTGAATAAAGTGGTTTTCAATCGATGTGGCATAAGAAGTCCTTGGATGTGCTGTGAACATTTTCAGTTAAATTATATAAAAATTCTACGAACACACAAAAGTATTTTAAAACACAATATTCTAAGTTATTCAATTTACTATCTGCATTTCATACCAAATTTGTTTCAGTGTTAGAATATTCTTTTTTAAGAAAATGGTAAGAGAACTGTAATGAAAAGAATTGAAAAACCTATTAAAATAAGAATCTTTTAGAGGGGTTTCTCAATTGCAAATTTACAATTATTACAAAACATAGCATCCGCTCTCAATGTTATATTTGAAAAATAAACTTATTTTTGCAGCGAATAATGTTCAAAATGAAAATACATTTCGTCTAGATTCTTGGAAAAATATTTACTAGTATGCCTTATCAGAAAATTCTAACTTGTAAAGAAGATATTTAAAAAACATCTTTTTATTTCAAATAACAAAATATTTTACTTTGTTCATTTATAATGGAAAATTTTGTTGTGTTATTAAAAAAATTAAAAAGGTGCTGTGTTCTCATGTATTTTCTTTCATCTTAAGCTTACAAGGAGAGGACCCTATGTCAGGGACACAGAATACGGAGACACTTATGCATTGGTAGAGTATAGTCAATAGATAAACATATAGCAAGGATAAACTGAATATGCAGAGGGGTCTTAAAAAACAAGCCCCAAAATCACCCAATTTTGATATTTTAGTACATAATCGGATAAATTACGCGCATATCCGGCGGCTGGATGGTACAGTTGACAGAGCGCAAAGCCTTGAAACATTGCTCGTAACTCTGCGGGCTCGATACCTGATAAGGCTCTTTTTTTCCCTGCAGACAAAATAATGATTAATTATTTTCGAAAATACAATTAAAAAAATATATATATTATTTTAATTTAAGCTATATATATATATATATAACATGCTTCTGCGCGTACAGATATATGCCTATTTATTTACAAGTTTATAGCAATTTTGTGGATCTAATGGAGAGTAAAAAATACATAATCTGAATGCCTAAGAAGATAAAACTTTTATTTTATTCACATTTATTTATAATTTTTTATACAATAATCTTCTCTTCGAAGTTAGTTATAATGTGCTACATAAAATTAAAATATCGTATTTTATTTTCATCTTTACAAAGTAAAATTTAAAAGTTTTATAATTTTTCATATTTTTTCTTTTTTAAATTTTGAAAAAATATTCTTTTGTTTAATCTCGGGATCTTATGTTTTGAATAAGAATAACTATTTTCTACAATTAAAAATCTTTTCATCGGCATTAATATTTTTTAATTACGCAGATTTGCATTTAGCAAAACATGCACACTATTCAAAATAAACAGGATGCGTTTAGAATGTTTTCTCTTGTTTGTTTTAAAGTTTTAATAGCCATTTGCTGCAGACCGAGTGAGCACGGCATTTTGTTTTTAAATTTTTGCGGAGATTAGATATAGTTCTTTAGTATAGTGTTGTAATTAAATTTAAAAAAGATATCTAGTGAAGACGTTTCTAAATTTACAAACATTGAAGAATGAATTTCAGAAGATTCAATTCATAGCGAAATAAAAATCTTGTCGGGGTATGTAGCCCACAGACTTCCGAGAGCGAAAAGTTAAAAGCCTGGCGCTCTGTCAACTGTACCATCCAGCCGCTCAGAAACGTGTCTAATTTATCCGATTATGTATTAACTAAAGCATCAAAATTGGCTGACTTAACGGTTTGTTTTTTAAGACACTCCCACCCCCTGCATATTGTATTTTATCCTTGTATATCTATTATCTATACTCTATCGATGCACAAAGGGTCACCGTATTCTGGGTCACCGACATCGGGTCATCTGCTTGTCAGTGTGCCGTGTAATTTTAACAATGAGTTTGAGTGTGCCACATGATAAAAAGAGATTCAAAAACACTGCCTTAATTTATGAAATGCTTCATTTATGTTTATTTAAAATAATTTTTTGCTTAAAAACAACTTTTAAGTTCTTAATACACATATTTTTATTGCTTACTTTTATAGAGTTGATTAAATTACTTGCAGTATTATTAGGCAATCCATTTAAAAATTCTAATTTTGATAATAGTTTGTTTTCCGGTAATTTTATTACCAGCTTTAGTAAAGGGTGTTTCAGCTTAAACAGAAGTCGCAAAGTTTTGGATGAACGTGTCTTTTAAGCCCTTCAAATTTTCCAATGGATTTGCTACATATTTTCTAGTTACAGGTGTTAATAAATATATGAGAATTTGTGTAAATTTTGGTGCAATTTCCTTTTAACTGGTATATAGAATATTTTCGCTCTACTTAAAATTCTTAGACGTGCTAAACCAATAAGAAGTTAGAAGTTGCACGCCAAACGTGGCAAATGAGGTGCATTCGTACTATAACTAGTTTTATAAATACTTTTTGCACTGAATATTGTACTGAATATATATTTTAGTGCACTTCTTAAGTGCATATTTTATTATGTTCGAAAGGCTGTAACATCATTAAAATGCACTTGAAATAATTTTTTCCCACTGGCCGTAATGTAACGGAAAACTTTTGATTGTCCCTGCAAATAAACAATACATCCGATTTTCATGAAATTTGAAATGACTGGACAAAATTTTACAATAATTATATATTTAGAATTTCAGACCATTCGGTTGAGTAGTATTTGCTCTGTTATATGCGGGCGGGCGGACAGACAGGCAGACGGACGGACAGACCGACGACTATAGGTGCTACGTATTTATATAATTACGAACGCACCTAAAAATGTTTAAGTATTTTTTCCCGGAAGAATATAACAAATTTAATTAGATTTATTTTTAAAAAATATACGAAGAATGCTTGTTGATTTCATATGAAAAATATTAATTACCGAAGATGCATAGATATATCGGATGTAAATTACCGATGCATCGTTATATATCGAAATTTTAGCATTAATTTAAAATTATCGATATTTTTGGGCATATATTTGGATACTTCGGATATGTAGATATGATTATACCATGCTATTTACGACTCTAAAATAGGTACAATGAAAGAACAATTAAAATATCGTATTAGTAGAAATCCGATTCGAAAATTCCATTTGACCAGACTTATTTTTATTATCATTAAATACTCATTCACACATAATATTAATATAGACGTTCATTCAATGCATCGATATATATTGAAAGTTTAACATCAATGTAAATATAGCGATATTTTTGGTCTTATATATCAATACTTTGGATACATAGATATGTTTGCTGTATCCTAATTCACGACTCTAAAATAGGTACAATGTAAGCACAGTTAAAAGATCTTATTATCCGACTCTAAAATTGCATCTGACCAGAATTGTTATTTTTATTAAATATTCATTCAAACATAATATCCATATTAAATGTTCTTTCATCATGTTTAACATCAAAGAAACAGTATCGATATTTTTGACTTGATATGTCGGTACTTCCGATAAATCATGTATTATAATACGAGCAAATCATGTGTCTATGTGTGTGTTTGTATGCAAATGTTAGCTGAAAAACAGCTTAACTAAATTACTAAATTTTGTATCCTACCGTTTTGGGGTACAAGAAGACAGGCCTAGGTCATATGTTCGAAAAAATTCCGTTGGTCATTTTGTGGTCACAACGGGTAAATGCATTTCAATGGGAATAAAAGTCGAAACAGTTATTAAGTTGTTGAACAATTTGGCAATAAACGAAGTCGCAAAGTTGGAAACGTTTCGCCAAATTTGGGGAAAATATTGGCGACATTGACAAGATTTGGCGGGTAAATAGAATTTACAGATTAAAAATGCTAAAACACAAGCTTGGTGGCAAATGAAAGAATGTCGCCAAATTTAGCGTTGTCTGACGATATTTGGCGACATTTTTGTGACATTTGGCGAAAAATGTGGCTATCAGAATTTGCAGGAATTTTCTAGAATTTCCTAATAGGAGCTGAGATATATAATTCAATCAATCAGAGTCCATAGAACGTTCTCGAAAACAGAATTCAACCAATCAAGGTGCACTATAAAAAAATAACAGACATTCCTTAATCTACGAAAATGTACAATAATCACGAACGTAAATATATAATAACCTGTTCAGAGTCCCCCAAGATTCTGAAAAGTGTTCCTTTATCTTTAGAAGCATCAGAAAATCGTTTATTTTCGAAATTTAAAAAGAATTTACAAAAATTAATTTTTATTAGCTGCCCGTAATTTTCGGAAACGTTTCCTAGTAGCTTTTACAATGCATTAATCAGTTCTCGGAACCAGGAAAATCGGTTTGTCTGATTCTATCCATTCTCAAGTAAACGTTTTCAGCTGCATAACGGAATTTGTGTATGCAATTGTAACAAAATAATGTTAAACACAATTTGCATAACTACGGACATACACACATTGAAATTTTATTAAAAACAATTAAAATATAGTTAAAAATATATATTTTTTTAACTATATTTTAATTGTTTTTAATAAAATTTTAATGTGTGTATGTCTGTAGTTATGCAAATTGTGTTTAATTATTAAGTAATCCAGACGTAATTATGTATGTATTTTTAAAATAATGTTAATTTTCATATTAATGTGCATACTGTTAATATTGTATGTTTGTCTGTTAAATATATTTTCTGAATATCAAAATATTTACCTGAGAATAGATAGCATCCGAAAAAGTGATATTCCAATTTGAGAAAACTGATTATTACACTGTAAAATCTACTCAGAAACGTTTCCGAAAATGACGGGCATCTAATAAAAATTTATTTTTATAAATTCTTCTTTAAATTTCGAACATAAATAGTTTTCTGGGGTTTTTAAAGGTAAAGGAATACTTTTCGGGATCTTCGGTGACTTGGAAGAAGTTATTGTACATTTTCGTTCTTGATTATAGTACATTTTTGTAGATTAAGAAACATCTGTCATTTTTTAAAGTGTACATATAGAAAAGAAAGTGTGCAACGAACTAAAAATATACACTGTAAAAAAACGGGCTAAAAAACGGAAATACTACTGGCAATCTAGACGCCAGTACTATTTCCGTTTTTTTACGGGAATTTTTACCCATAAATTACAGAAAATTTTCCGTTTCTCTGATTAAAAACGGAATTTTTTCTGTAATTTATGGGTAAAAATTCCCTTAAAAAAACGGAAATAGTGCTGGCGTCTAGATTACCAGTAGTATTTCCGTTTTTTAGTCCTTTTTTTACAGTGTAGTTTGGAAGGATGCCCTTTCGATGTAAATAGCATGTAAGTAACTAAAATTTAGAAATATATACATAATTTTAATAATGATTTTTCCCGTAAATAATAGTGTTATAAAATAAAATGATTTATAGCAATAATACAGCGATAATTATTGTTACATCGAATTAAACACAAAGCAAATTTTAACCGAGCTATGGTAGATATATTTACGCACTCATGTTTACGACTCTAAACTAGGTACAATATAAGTACTGTTAAAAGATCATATCAATTGAAATTCGACCCTAAAACGTCATCTGACCAGAATTGTAATTATTATCATTAAATATTCATTCAAACATAATCTCCATATCATATGTTTATTCAATACATCGATAATTATCGAAAGTTTAACATCCATGTTTAAATATCAATAATTTTTATTTAATATATTGGTACTTCCGGTACATAAGTCATTTTATGCCATTCCGTTTACGACTCTAAAATAGATACAGTATAAATACAGTTAAAAGAAGAATTCCTCTCTAAAATTTGAATGACCAAAGTTGTAATTATTAAATATTCATTCAACCGTAATATTCATATCAAATGTTCATTCAAATTTCATATTTGGTGTTTTTGGGTTTTTTTATTGGAGCACACGCCGCATATTTTTTTCTTAAAAAGAACTCGTATTATTATCCGGTGAGGGAAAAAAATCCTCGGCTTAATTTAGTTCACTTTTAATTGCAAACTGTATTTTCCAACCTTCTTCTTCTTAACGGTTTTTTTTTCATTATTATTATTATTATATATAAGAGTGGGTGCCATTAGAAATACTAAATGATTAATGCGTAAAACCCGGGCTTTTAATTCTAGAAAATGCATCTGATAGAGACCATTTTCAATCAATCTCTTCCAGTTAATTTCTTTCGTGCAGATTCATTTCCTCTTTTGAAGGATTTTCTCCTTCCTGAAGTTTATATTCATTTCGATGAAATGCATTTCTCTTTTTCTCTCAGCAAAATGTCAAGAAGTGAACGGGTTTTTCTTCTTCTTTTTTTCAATGATATCTCGAGCTATATTACGAAATTTTAAAATAGGATTCTCGAAAGGGATCTAAATTATTTGAGTATCGTTTACAATTGTGCATTTAAATGGTTGTTCTCATCATTTTGAGACTTCAAAAATGGTATAAGTTATATTTTAATGCAAAATATAGTAAATTTTTACCACTTATCCAGCAATTTTTAATTGCGCTATTTTACAAATTTGCTTTTATAAAATATACCCAGTTATATTCGTGAATGTCAGGGTGGATGCGTGGCTTGATAGATGTTTGTAAAATGAAAAATATGTATATATGTATAAAATGTAAATAAGATTAGAAAGATCACGTTTCCATCATTTAATTAGTCTATAACAATTTCTTTTTTTTCTTTTTTTCTAAAATGAACTTAATTAATACATCATGTATGATTTTTTTAATGATATTTATAATATCGCTTCACTTTTAAATAAGTAAGAAATTTATACTGTCATTGTATCACTGTATATACATACAAATTTGTGACTTAATGGAATCGATTGGATTTGAACGCTGTACCTCTCGTTACATCTGCGATGCTAATACTTGATTTCATCGACGCAATATTTATCACTTATTATTAGTCCCATTTCTTTGGTAATTTTAACTATTGAATAGGTTACATAATGGCTTGTCATCTGACCGTTGACAAAAGTGTTATTATTATCATTAAATATTCAATGAAAAATAATATTCATATCAAATGTTCATTCAATACATCGATATGGGTCATTCCACGTAAAATGAGCAAAAATTGTAAAAAAGTCGTGGCCACATAGTAACAGATTTTAATAAAATTTGATATACTGGTTCAATTCATATTCAAATAGAGCTCTGCAAAATATCTTCACAAAAAATAAATTATTTTAGCAGTTTTGGACATTTAAAAAACTTGTGATAAAGAATGGTAAGTGTGCAATCGTCCAAAGTTGCAGGTTTGAAGTTTTGTATCTTGAAAACTATTTAACTAAAATGAAATTTTTTTATTATAATGTAACCTCTGAAAAATTATCTTCTTATTTATTGAGTAATAATAATCTGGTAACACCATGATTAATCTTTAATTAGTTGTAAAAATTGAAAATTTGCAAATTTTGAGAAAATTAAAAACGTTATAAAAATTAAAGGAATTCAAAAACATCTGAGAAATTAATGCCTGATGTAGTGTTACATATTAAGATCGAATTATTAAAGTTTTTAAGTTGCCATGTATTTCCTTCACCTTTAAAAAAATTTAGAAACTTAAAAAAAATATGACAAAATCGTAATTTTTCCTGTTATTGATAGGTAAAAAAAAATAATGAAGGAAAGGTCCCACATTACAGTTATTGCACAGATATAAAGTTCAATAAGTCCATAATCTGCTATAAAAATTTCAAGATTGCCTTTTGATTCCTAACGTCACAAAATTGGGTTTAAAAAGGCAATATTAACTATATTCCATGAGCTATTTTTTTTAATTCGCGCGCGTTTCTTAAAATATTGCACGATTTCAAGGTGAAAAAATTTAGTGCTGCCATCTATTTTCTGTATGTAAGTTTAGGTGTTAATATATAATTTTTTGTTCAATTGATCTTTTTTTTTCTACTTTAATTAAAAATCTTCTTGAGGCAAAAATAAACTGAAAGCAAGTATAAAAGTTTTTAAACTTAAAATATACACATTTATCTATAATATCAAAAGAATTAAAAGTTTTATAAAGCTTTTCTTCACGTCGAAACAAGTGATAGAAATATTGCATTTTATCCTCAACATTTTTTACTATTTATTTTTTTTCTCATTAAGGAATGAAAAGGCAATAATGAAAGTTTGAATATTTAATATATATACTTTTAGCTATAACGTCAAGCAGTTTTGATATTGTCAGAGGTGTCCTTCATCTCAATAGAAACGTTGCATTTTTCCCTCAAAATTTTTCAAAAATAATTTTTTTTCTTTGAGGAATAAAAATACAATTACTAACTTCCGTCAATCTGTTACTTATTATTCATTCCTAATTATAAATAATTTTTAATATAGTCTTTGCATTCTTAAGGCTAATAACCAAAATTGAAACTTCAAGCAAAACCACGATTTTGCATCCACTTTTAATATAAATTTTAATACTTAAATAAACAATCCTAAAATCTATTATTTTACATTTACTCATAAATAGGTATGATCTACTTACAAAAGGATTTTCGTTAAAATCTGTGACATGTCTGCCACAGTTGATTTGCTCATTTTGTATGGAATGACCCATATATATTGAAAGTTTAACATCGATGTTAAAATATCAATAATTTTCCTTTAATATATCGATACTTCCGATACATAAATATTTTTATGCCCTCTTGTTTACGACTCTAAAATAGGTACAGTATAAGAACAGTTAAAAGAAGAATTCCACTCTAAAAATTCATATGACCAGAGTTGTAATTTTTATTAAATAGCCATTCAAACGTAATATTCGTATCAAATGTTCATTTAAATTTTATATTGGTGTTTTTTGTTTTTAATTATTGCAACACACTTCGCATATTTTTTTTCTTAAAGAGAACTTGTATCATTATCTGCTGAGGAAGAAAAAAATCCTCGGCTTAATTTAGTTCAGTTTTAATTTCAAACTGCAATTTCCAATATTATTTTTCTTTACGGCTTTTTTCATTATTATTATCATTATTATATATGAGAGTGAGTGCCATTGGAAATACTAAATGATTAATACGTAAATTCGGGTTTTTAATTCTAGAAAATGCATTTGATAGATACCATTTTCAATCAATCTCTTCCAGTTAATTTCTTTCGTGCAGATTCATTTCCTCTTTTGAAGGATTTTCTCCTTCCTGAAGTTTATATTCATTTCGATGAAATGCATTTCTCTTTTTCTCTCTTAACAAAATGTCAAGAAGTGAACGGGTTCTTTTTTTTTTTTTTCTTTTTTTTCTTTTTCCATTTCTCAATGATATCTCGAGCTATGTTACGAAATTTTAAAAGGGGATTCTCGAAAGGGATCTAAATTATTTGAGTATCGTTTACAATTGTAGATTTATGTGGTTATCCTCATCATTTTGAGGTCTCAAAAACGGTATAACTTTTGTTTTAATGCAAAATATAGTAAATTTTAGCACCTACGTATTCCTTGATTTTTACTGCTCTATTTTACAAATTTGCCATTAAAATATACACAGTTATACAATAGAATCTCGTCACAACGAGTGTCACTTTAAGGGCACATGGTACATAAAATGGTACAACATTTTGAGTTTTTAATTACCGGCCTGAAAGATAGAGCTAAACATTATGATGCTATATGATTATGGAACTAAAAGATTATGAAGTTGGAATGTTTTAAAATAATATATTTTAAGCACTGCGGATGTGTTTATATTTTGTTTGCTTTTTTATTCGAAATATGTTTTTTTTTTTTTTTTTTTTTTTTTTGCTTTGGTACACTTTTTTAAAATTCTATTTTAGGTAAACATTTGAAACTTTCCAAAATTGCGTAACTAGTTTCTTTAAAAATATCTAACATTATGCGTCTGAGTGAAAAAAAAATTAAAATTGTGAAAAATATATTTTTAAAATTTTTTAAATTTTCAAAGATTTTTGGTAAAATATTTTAAATTTTATTTCTTTTAAGCCAAAATGAAAATTGCCTCTTATTATTCTCAAATAGTATGTTTTCTGAACCACAACAAATTTTAAGATGATATATTGAACAGTTTTTTAGAAAAGTGTACCGAACAGACATATTGTTGAAGAAATATATAAAAAGTTAATGAGTTTCTGAAAACTAATTTATGCATGAAATAAATTTCTTTTTATTTATATATGGGCTATAATCTATATATTTACTGAAAAAAAAATTTCGTTTCTATATTTTTAAGAAAAATATATGATGTTAAATATTTCGCAAAAACTGCTTCATTTTGCTTGTCGAGATGTTCCATGTGCCCTTAACAAATTTTCCAGTTCAACGAATATTATTTGTATTGTTAAAAAAAATTAATGACGCTATTTCATTACAAAAAAAATTCACTTTAGCGATTTTTTCGGTATAGGGAAATTAATCAGTGCTCTTCAGTGATTCGTTATAAGAAGATTTAACAGTTTTCATGAATGCCAGGGTGGATGTTTAGCTAGACAGATGTTTGTAAAATGAAAAGCATGTATATATATATATATATATATATATATATATACTGCTGCGAAATTTCGTAAAGTGTAAGACTTATCGCAGAGATTTAGAGGTAATGTGGATGCGAAGAGAGGAGTAACTGTGGCTTTGACTGTTCAGGGTTTGCGTGCACGATTGTTTGAGGTTTCACGTTCAGTTGTTGGTTTTCGATGGGTCTGGGCAGCTCATTTGATTTGTTAGGTTTTTCTTTTTGGTCTTGACAGGTTGTTGGGGGAGCGTTGTGCACATAAAAACTGGTTTTAACCCCGCAGTTGCATGTCGCAAGTGCATGCCGCCTGTCTCCATGGATTCAATTTCTTCTGGTTTTAGTTTGAATGTTTTTAAAGTTTGCCGTTTTTAAAGTATGTTGTTTTTGAAGTTAGTTGTTTTTAGTTATTTTGTTGTTGTCATTTGGTTTAGTTTATTTATTGTTGAATCAGCTCCGTAGTTTCGAATTTTTGGTTTAGTTTTTGGATATTTTTTGATCTGTGAAGTAAGATGGCGAGTCTACTGCTTTTGTGGATCATGTTAAGTATATATTTTGGCGACAGTTATGAGTTGGTTGGATTTGAGTATAGGCGAATCATCGGGCTTGTGTCGGGTTTGCTTGTACTTAGTATTTATGATTTTGGGAGGTTCGGTTCGTAATGATTGTTCGTGTAAAATTTAATAATTGTTTTTGTGTTGTAAGTTCTACAAGTTATGTTTATAGTTGTTTAAAATGTTTATTTTTATCTTGTATTTTCGGCCTGCTTTCGTTGTCTCCCTTGTTGCAATTTGTAGATTTGGAGTGGACATTTTGGTGGAAATGGCGCTGTACGGTTATTGCTATTGTATTGTTTGATATAAAGCGTTTGTTTGTAGGTAATGGGTGTGAAGTTTCATGGTTAAAAACAATTTTTTTCACGAATTTAAAAACAATATGAAAATGAAAAATATTAATGAAAATGGTACCGGCAAGATATGGTTTTATAAAAAAGACCGTAGTGCCCGGTCGGCTCCCAATTGTATGGTAGGGGGTGGATCGTTAGACTGCGACCATGACTTAGGCTATAATGTTGGTTATAGTGGCGAAGAGTGTAATGATGATTGTTGTTGCTATAGGGAGACACGAAGTAAGGTTAATGTTTATATAAATAAAAAAAAAATAAAAATTTTAAGATAGGTGAAAAATATATTAAAAAATGTATGTTGAATTGTTCTTTGAAAAATGATAGTGCCAATTACACTGACTATGGAAGTTTGAGATATAAAACTAGGATTTTCTATAACAGTAACGTGGCCCAAAATTTATGAAATGGTGGTAGAGGTGAGAAAAACATAGTCAAATATAAAACCAAATGTTTTTATAACAAAAAACTAAAGGGTGAAGATGGTCTGGGCGAACTGAATTTAAAAACTTGTACCGATAAACGTTGTAAAGTGTGTGTATGTGCCGGGGGTATAGTAGAGGTTAATGATAATGGAGAGTATTTAAAATTTTGCAAGGTTTATAATTGTGTCTACAGACTGAGATGTAGAGTTTGTAATATGTCGTACATAGGACAAACTTCAATTCCTTTGAATATAAGAATTAACAACCATAAGACAGACATAAGAAAACAAAAAAGTGGTAAGGAGGAACAAGAAATTGAGATTACACATTTTGATAGGCATGGAATTGATAATATTGAGATTTCTATTTTGAAAATTGTTCCTAATAAAACTAAAAGATTAATCAGTGAAAGAAATATGATGGTAAAGTATGGTACGGTATACCCATATGGAATGAATGTAAAGTTCGATCAAAGTAATGTAATAAGGAATTTTAGAGAAAAATTATTGGATGTCTCAGTCTATGAAAGGACAAAACATATAATGGATTATGACAGGGATAAAAATCATAGGACAAACGTTGAATTAAAGAAATTAAAATGTTGCAAGGATGTCGAAAAAGTTATCGAAAATTACAACTCAAACGATAACGAATCACTAATTATAAACATTATATTTAATGTCAAAAAGAAAATGATACCAGAACTTTTGAGGAATTTGCATAAAAAAACGGGTAACAACAATATTGACATGGCTCTAGATCTATTGAGATTTAGAATAAGAAAACAAAATTTAGATAGTTATGTAAAGATCATGGATAAAAAAGATGCCGAAAATAACAAAATATACTGTGTTTTGGAGTACATGGGGTCACATCTAAAAGGGGTTAACATTAATAAAGTTTTAAATAAGTATAATAGACTGCTGCCGGATAAAAATATAGAAATTTTTAAGGCTTTTAAATATGTTAAACCGATGGGCAGACTGATATATAATTATAACGACTATGCAAAGGATTTGAAAAAAAGTATCGATAACAGTGTTTGCTATTGTCACGAAGTAAAATTCAACGAATATATAAATCCAACATACGGACACGTATTAACGGGTAGTTTGGATATTGTACATAATAAGAAATTGAGTGAAATCATGAGATACGGGACGAGATACAGGATTAAGAGAGTATTAACAAGAAATATGGCAAAAAAACGCTTGAATATGAATTTGGATATTTTTATTCAAAAATTAGTTTATAAATAAAATTTGCCTGCTAGCGTTTTCGAGGAATGGAAGTATTGTATTTTAAAAGATTTGTGTAGAAATTTTGAGAGTAACTCTGAGGGGGTTTCGGTAAAATATTATAAGGATTTGAAAGAATCTATAACAGAATTGCAGAATAAATTTATAATTACGTATATAGATAAAGCTAACACAAATTACCCAATTATTTGTAAAACATTATATGGTAAATTACTCAGTGAGGCTTATGGTAATGAAATAAACTATGAAATTGTCAAATCAAGTAAACAAGTTATTAGTAATAGAGTAAAAGCATATTATAAAAAAATTAAAATAAAGCAAAATAGTACTAGTTTTCCATATTTGGTAATGGTTCCAAAGTTTCATAAAGATCCGGTTGTTTTTAGAGCTATTACATGTGGTTTCGATTCATATTTGGAAAATTGTAATAAAAAATTGTTGAAATTATTAAAAGAGATTTTTGATGAAGTATTGAAAGATAAACCGGCTTGTATAATAAAAAACAGCTTTGAGTTAATTAAACATTTAAATCTAATGAAAAACATTTCAAGTTTAACAGCGTATGATTTTGAAAATTTGCATAATAGTATAGATTTGGACAATCTTAAAATAAAAATTATGGAGTTTTTTAGTAAATATAATTCCTCAACTATCGGACAGGAATGGTTTACTAATTTGTTTAACTTTGTAGTGAATGAGAACTACTTATATGACGGGAAAATTGTTTACAAACAAGTTAGAGGTATTCCAATGGGGGGATGTTGTAGTTCGATTTTAGCCGATATCTACTTATATATGTACGAGGAACAAATTGATATAAATGAGAATATGAGGTGCTTTCGTTACATTGATGACGTTTTAATAGTCAGATGCAATGATGTGAAAAAAGAAAAAAAATTGATTGCTATCCTAAAGGTTTAAATTTGAAATTGGAGTCAAAAAGTAAAAACATGGTCAATTATTTAGACATTAATATCGAGATAAAAAATGGTGAGATAAAAACAGATATATATGATAAACGAAAAAGCTTTAACTTTGAAACTATAAAAATCTTAAATTTTGGATCAAATGTGCATACCTCAATATATAGAAATATTTTTATTAGCGGGTTAAACCGTATAGATAGATTGACATCAAATACTGGGGGAAAAATTGAAGAACTTTACAAATGGTATATTCTGGCATTGCACCATGGCTATCCTGAGAGATTTTTGAAGAGTCTGCTGCGAAATTTCGTAAAGTGTAAGACTTATCGCAGAGATTTAGAGGTAATGTGGATGCGAAGAGAGAAGTAACTGTGGCTTTGACTGTTCAGGGTTTGCGTGCACGATTGTTTGAGGTTTCACGTTCAGTTGTTGGTTTTCGATGGGTCTAGGCAGCTCATTCGATTTGTTAGTTTTTTCTTTTTGGTCTTGACAGGTTGTTGGGGGAGCGTTGTGCACATAAAAACTAGTTTTAACCCCGCAGTTGCATGTCGCAAGTGCATGCCGCCTGTCTCCATGGATTCAATTTCTTCTGGTTTTAGTTTGAAAGTTTTTAAAGTTTGCCGTTTTTAAAGTATATTGTTTTTGAAGTTAGTTGTTTTTAGTTATTTTGTTGTTGTCATTTGGTTTAGTTTATTTATTGTTGGATCAGTTCCGTAGTTTCGAATTTTTGGTTTGGTTTTTGGATATATATATATGTATAAATGATTTTGTCAAAAATCAACTTTTTTAACTAAATATTAGCACAAGCTCTACTGAATTCAATGTTCTTTCATAATTTGGTGATCAAATTCATTTCAGATGTTTTTAACCGGATAAAAATAGTCGTCCGATTCGAAGTTAGCAGCACGCACCTGTGGGTACTCTCTGCCGCACAAGGCGTATTATTCATTTGCTTTTATACACAAAAATTTAAATATGTAAGTGAAATATCAATAAGTAATAATTCAAAAGTCCGAAGGTACTATTTCTTTTCTTTGTAACCGAAAAATAATCGTAAAAATCTCCTGAACTCTCACACTCATCTTAATTCACACACACACATATCACAATCTGCCATCATTTAGTTCAGTTTTATTCTTAAACTCGTCATATAATGACAGTATAATTTCTCGTTCTCTTTATCTTCAATTGTTTGGTTTTTGTTGTTTTTGTTGTTATTGTTACTTTCTTCTATCTTTACAAGAAGAAAGTATTAGATTCGTGAAAATTTTCGAATTCCGGTTTTCGACGGATTTATACGTTTTAGGGGTCAGAGATCACGAAAAACATGTTTTTACAAAATGTCTGTCTGTGAGTCTGTCTGTTTGTCTGTGTGTGTGTGTGTTTGTGTGACACAAATTTTGTAGGCGCTCTATCTCTAGAACTAGAGAACGGTATTTAATAAAACTTTGGATTCAGTTAGTCCCTGATATAAATTAGTGCTGATTAGTTTTTGGTGCAAATCGCTCAACAGGTGGCGCTGCTATGCTGCATTGTTTATGATTTCCGCAACGTCTCTATCTCAAGAACTACTGCACGGATTTTTATGAAACTCCAGATTCAGTTAGTCCTTGATATAATTTGGTGCTGCTAACTTTTTGGTGTAAATTGCTCAATAGGGCGCGCTGTTAAGCGGTATTATTCCTGATTATCGCAATAGCTCTGTCTCAGAAACTAATGCACGAATTTTCATCAAACTTCAGATTCAGTTAGTCCTTGATATAATTTGGTGCTGATAACTTTTTGGTGTAAATTATCTAATAGATGACGCTGTTATGCTGTATTATTCATAGTTATCGCAATAGCTCTATCTTGGGAACTAGTGCACGAATTTTCATCAAACTTCAGATTTTGTTAGTCCCTTGTATAAATTAGAGCTGTTTAGATTTTAGTGTAAACCGCCCAGCAGATGGTGCTATTGTACTGCATTTTTCAAGATTTCCGCAATAGGTGTATCTGAAGAACTAATGCATGAATTTTCATTAAACTTTAGATTCAGTTAGTCTCTGATATAAATTGATCCTGATAAGTTTTTGGTGTAAATTTCCAAACAGGTGCCACCCCTATGCAGAGCTTTTCACGATTTCCGCAATAGCTCTATCTCAAAAACTAACGCACGGATTTTCATCAAACTTCAAATTCAATTAGAAGTTCACGTAAGTTGTTTCTGATTAGATTTTCGTGTAAATCACCTAACCGGTGGCGCTGCTTTGCTGCATTTATCAGAAAGTATTAATATGTATGAGATAGAAGAAAGTTTTGGGATCATCACATCCGACTAGTTTTTCAGCTATATACACTCCGTCGCAAAAAAATATATGCACCCAGAAAAAATTGAGCCACGACCATGAAACCACGTGAAAATGTTTGGTTAGATGAACAAATGATTATAAATTCAGAACAAAAAAACATTTTATTGACTAGTAGTAGCAAAAGAATGTTAATTTCAGTAAATTGTAAAGCCACATTTGCCAGCTATAAAAGCCAATATTCGGTGAGGCATAAAGTCTATTAAGTTACCGATGACCTTCTTCAGTAGACTCTGCCGTAATGATTGCAACTGATAAACTGGTTTGGTGGTATTCCAAGGCGACTGAAGTCGTCTGTCCAACATGTCACAAACCTTCTCTTTTGGAGCAAGATTTTGTGACCTGGCAGGTTATGGAAGGACATTATACACTTTAGAGTACTTTTGCGAGTGTCATGCAGTGTGTGGCTGAGCGTTATCTTGGTGATAAATGGCATCTAGGCTACTTGATAGCATAGACCATACCACCAACTGCAAAATGCTGTCTACGTACCTGCGAGCCTTTAGAGTACGTTGAAGTACCAGTAAAAGTGATCAGCTGCCCCAGTAGATCGTTCTCCAGAATGTCACTCCAGATGCTATGTCAGTGTGCCGCTCAGTAACAAATGAATGATTGGACAGCTGACCTCTCTCCCTCCACACATGTATGGTAGTCACCAGCACTGAGAGAAGAGTGGGATTCGTCGATGATTATAACATTTCTCTAATTATATGCTGCTCGGGTTGCTCATGATCGACACCAATTTAGACGAAACTTCCTATGTTGAAAGGTGAGAAGCAAATGCCTAAATCAGTGTTTCTCAACCTTTTTTACTTCACGGCGCACATCATTTATAAGCACCTAGAATTAAATTTGTGCGGCACACTAAAATTAAGATGACTTAAAAAGGGGAATGATTATCTATCATTACATAAGAAATAATATTTTTAGTTTATTTACAATCACAAACAAAATAGGCCATCCGAGCCAAATAAAGAAAATTATTTTAAATAAAATTCTTATAGCCTTTTTTATATAATCTCTTTAATATGCATTATCATTTATAAGCAGATGAAAAACACTAGTTTCGGTATCATTCAGCATACCGTCATCAGTGCAAAGAATCATGAAATTTTCCCATATATACGGAGGTAAAGCGGATTGGAGGTATATGTTTATGGATGAATAACAGTGCAAAAAATTACAGGCAACAGCCAATAGCAAGTTGTATAGGAAAAGGTACTGGTAATGAGGAAAATGTGGAAAAGTATCTTAATTTGTCAGTAATTTGCCACCATCAACAGTTAAAGATATATTCGAGTTTGACTTTAAAAAAATTAGAATACTTTCTGATTAAGAAAAATCTTTATATAGGCATACTTTTAAATCATTTTTCAACAATCCTCTCTACTGCATTTTAAATTGTAATCTTTTTCCTTCAGGAGGCATGATTTTTTTCCGAAAGAATTTATCTCAAGAGACGTAAGACCATTTTTAGGGTTTCCTCGTATACTTTTATAATTAGCAATAGAAGAAAAATCTCCCAAATAAAGCAAATTTGTGACACTAAAATTTAATCCAAAGTAGATCGTATAATATGAAATGTCGGATATTACAAATTCGATTTTTTAAAAATTTGATGCAACTTGGCTTAAAAGTTTCGCGGCACACCTGAGATCTTTTCGCGGCACACAGGTTGAGAACCACTGGCCTAAATGGACGTCAAGAGCTGGGCCTACAGTCAGCCTCCCATCTACGTATGGTATCTCTTGATACCACTGCATCCATATCAACTAGCAAACGGCGTCGAATAGATGATAGTAACTTTGTTGATGTAGATGTGGCTGCTCTTCTGATTGCTCAATCCTCTCATGCATTTCTGCCACGGGGGCGTGATGAACTACTGCAGCTGCTGACCGTGTCTTCTCTGATCCACTGATGGATGACCCACCGTGGATCTAAAATATCGCTTCTACCAAAATGCTGGCTGATACGTCTGTTGAACCAACCCGCTTTTTTAGGCCTATGGTTCGATTCCTTTCGAAGTCGGACCACTGCTCGAAGTGCCGTGGAATACGTCTTAAAGGTCTTTAAAATCCCAAGTATCAACAATGGTAGTCCAGTTCTAATTACCCGTGAATTAAAGTGCCGGCTTTTTAGATGCTGCTTGCTGTGAATTTAAATTACCCACACACTCCACAAACACGCCACAAGCCCCCGTTGGTCATTGGTGCTGAAATGTCACTAATTTACAGAATTCGTCAAATCACATCAGCAAGACAAGTTTCGTAGCTCTGGCTCAATTCTTTCAGGGTGCATATATTTTTTTTGCAACAGAGTGTATTACAGTGAGTGTCATTATGAGTCATAAATGATTAATGTGTGAAATCGAACATTTAATTCTAGAAAATGTATGCGAAAGATACCATTTTCAATCATTCTTTACCAGTTAATTTTATTCATGTAATTTCTTCTTTTGAAGATTCCCTACTTTTGTTTCCTACTGTTTTATACATTTGATGAAGCGTCACTTCTAACAAAAATGTCAAGAAGTGGATGCTTTTTTTCTTGCTATCTTCAATGAAAATTTTAAAAGGATATTCTCGAAAAAACTTTTGATTAGTTCCTTGTCATTTAGAAAATAATGACAGAATAATTTCTTGTTCGCTTTATCTTCAGTTTTGTTTTTCTTTGTCAATTCTATATTACAGTGACGGTCATTATGAGCCATAAATGATTAATGCTTAATATCAGACATTTAATTCTAGAAAATGTATCCGAC
The DNA here is from genome assembly GCA_963932465.1 of Maratus speciosus. Classification (NCBI taxonomy): domain Eukaryota; kingdom Metazoa; phylum Arthropoda; class Arachnida; order Araneae; family Salticidae; genus Maratus; species Maratus speciosus. The sequence goes on along the minus strand of OZ010794.1, from coordinate 367,462,347 downwards.
AGATACGAATTTCAATCATTCTTTGGCAGTTAATTTCCTTTGTGCAATTTCCTCGTTTGGGGTATTACTACTTTCTGAAGCTATTATCCATTCGATGAAAGACATTTCTTCTAACCGAAATATCAAGAAGTGAACGCTGTTTTTCTTTCTTTCTGCACATACAATTTTAAAAAGTTATTCTAGAGAAAATGTTTAATTAGTTAATTATGATTTAGAACATAATGACAGTATAATTTCTCGTTCTCTTTATCTTCAGTTTTTTTTTTCTTTGTCAGTTCTATATCAAAGTGAATTTCTTTATGAGCCACAAATGATTAATGCTTAAAATCGGACATTTAAATTCTAGAAAATGCAACCGACAAATACTATTTTCAATCATTCTTTATCAGTTTATTTCCTTTGTGCAATTTCCTCTTTTGAAGCTTTACTACTTTCTCTGAAGCTTTCATCTATTCGATGAAAGGCATTTCTTCTAACCGAAATGTCAAGAAGTGACTGTTGTTTTCCTTTCTTTCTGCATATAAACTTTTAAAAGGGTATTCTCGAAAATATGTTTAATTAGTTAATTATGATTTAGAACATAATGACAGTATAATTTCTCGTTCTCTTTATCTTCAGTTTTTTTTTTTTTTTCTGTATCTATTCCACATGACAGTGAGTGGCATTATGAGCATAAATAATTCATGCTTAAAATCGAACATTTAATTCTAGAGAATGTATCCGACAGATACCATTTTCAATCATTCTTTGTCAGTTAATTTCCTTTGTGCAATTTCTTCGTTTGGAGTATTACTATTTTCTGAAGTTTTTATCCATTGGATAAAAGGCATTTCTTCTAACCGAAATGTCGAGAAGTGAATACTTTTTTTCATATCTGCATATAAAATTTTAAAAGGATATTCTCAGAAAAATATTTAATTAGTTAATTATCACTTAGAACATAATGACAATGTGATTTCTTGTTCTCTTGATAATCATGTTTCTTTTTGTTGTTGTTGTTGTTGTTATTGTTGGCTTTTAGTTATATATTACAGTGAGTGTCATTTTTAGACTTAAATGTGTAAAATAGGGCTTTTAATTCGGGAAAATATATGTTACAGATAACAATTTCAATCAATCATTTTAATTTAATTTCCTTCGTGCAGTTTCCTCTATGGAAGCGTTGTTCTTTCTGAAGTTTTAATCAATTCGATGAAATGCATTTTTTGTAGCCGAAATTCATAGAAGTGACTGCTTTTAAATCTTTTCAATGCATTTGAAGTGTTTATGACTTCGGTTTGTCTGTCCTTCTGTCCGTGCTCGAACTTTCGTAAATATACTGGGATTGCACAAAAATTTTTATATGTTATTGACTTTTACTACAGCACGATCGTTATTGAAAATGGAGAGTGTAGCATTTACAGTTCGTTTACAGAGACTATCAAAAGTATTCCGTTACATTACGGCTGTTGGGGAAATATTGTTTCAAGTGCATTTTGATGACTTTACATCATTTCAAACATAATGAAATTGATATATATTTATGAAGTGCAATAAAATATGCTTTCTGTATAATGTGGGGTGTAAAGCGTTCGTTATTTATTTACAGGGTCACATAAAAGAATTCTGTTACATAAAGGGCTAGGGAAAAAATGTTTGCAGTCTATTTTGAAATTGACACACTATTACAAACATAATGAAATTTATATGCATTAGTGAGATCCACTATAAGATTTTTACTGAAAAGTACAGTGTACATTGCAATTATCGTTCATTTACAGGGTCACACAAAAGAATTTGATTACAGTACTATCTCTGAGCAATAACTTCCGGAAGTGCGTTTTCAACTTTAGTTTGAATTATTAAGTTTAACTAAACATTTGCCCAGTACGCGTTGTGTATGCATTCTGTTGATCATATATAAGGCTACACAAAGGAATTCGTGAGAGGGAATTGCTTAAGGTTAGTTTTTAATTGTGTTATGCATTTTCTTGCTGAACTATATTCAGTGTACTAATAGAAGTCTGTGGAACACAAAGAAATTCATCTGCAGGGCTATGCAGAGAAGAGAATACATTGTCGTTAAGGTTGGTAATTGCTAAACGTACGCTTTAAGTCGTGTTATGCATCTTTTACTTGAATTAAAATTTATCTTAATACGTGGTGTGTACAAATGTCTTATATTTATATAATATTTACGGCTGCAGGAAAGAATTCAATTTCCATCAATTGGCAAAAATTGATGAAAGTAGGGGATGGTGGGGCAAAATCGGGTACCACAAATGTTTGTTATTCTCAAATGCAGTGAAATGGTAAAACAAATTTTGAACACCATTTTTAATATCAAATGAATCTTTGCCTATAATAAAACATATTCTTTTCAATAAAAAATATAATTGATTATATAAAGAAAATAATTTGTTTCACACATATGCAAAATTCCGATTTTACCTCACTGGTTGGGTAAACCGAGTATCCATTTAAAACTCCTGGAAAACTCATTTTGGTCAAACTTTTCTTGTTTTTTATAGTAAAAAATACATTTTTATTATTTTTAACAAAAAGAAATTGCATATGTGTTCTTCCATGTGTAAAAAATAAGTCCGTGGCAAATGTTCTACGTTGTATAGGTCTACCTATTTTACACTAAAAGTTTTTGAGTTCGTTTAGCTGCAACAATCACAAATGAATTTGTTATCATATTCTTCTGCATTACTACATGCTTCGTGCGCCTATCCGTGGCACCTCAAATATTGTATCCAACCTTCTTTGGATTTAGAATTTCAGTAAAGTTCATTGCAAAACATACAGGTTTCATTATCTTCTTCTGAAGATGTCTCCGCAAACTTTTTTTGTTTCTTTTCTGTTTATTCTTAATTTCTTTTTTTTAATGTATTATTCTTTATTCGTCTTGCAGTTTGGCTTGGCTCATTTCTCTTTATTATCTGTTTCGATCTCTAATTTATAGGGAGAAGAAATCAAAATAACAGTTGTCCCCTTCCTTTGTCGGCTCTTTTCTCAATTCTGAAGCTTTCCTTAGGACGGGATAATAACGTTTTAGGCGAAATTGGAAATTCAGATTGCTGGGCTACATAATCTTAATATGTTGAATGGATAATTTTAATAATGTATTCTGTAGATGTAACATTTTGAATCACTGATGACGGTTTTGATTGTGATGTTAAGTTAACTGTTCATGTGGAAGAAGTTCGACGTGAAAGAAACTGGATATTGTCAACTAGTATGTATGATGTCAACTCTTTTAGGTTTGGAAGGTTGAGCTCCATTATTCTGTGATGTTTCAAAAATATTTATTGCTGCAGCTATGCCAGCCTGTGGCTGCATAGACTTAGGTGTGTTATCAAGATTTTCATGGGTTTCTCTGTCGATTCCGAAGGAGCAAAGAGATGGTCTGGAAAAACATCATTGTAGGGAAAAATCCCTGTTTTCTCAAACCCTCTGATTGCTATATTTACAACTGCTGCTCTTGAAAATGCAGCTTTAAATAATTTTCCAATTTGGTAAATTGTTATAGATCGCGCAGGGTTGGAAAGTAACCACTTCCTAACCTTTTATTCTTAGTATGAGCTTAGAGGTACCTGGATGGCACATCAATGGGCTGAAATCGATGTGTTGCGTTAGGAGGGAAGCATAAGATAAAACTTCTCTTACTAGATTCATTAACTGGATGCTCTTAGAATGAGTTGAATGCCTATCAAGGATTAAAAAAACAGGCTTCTCAGGAAAAGGATTGTAAAAATCTATACATTTTTTAAACAAATAAGATCTATTTCGTAATCCATCCACTCCTATTATATGCAGCAAATGAGTCTGGGAAAACATCATCCATCAAGAGAAGGTTTTCCCTTGCCTGTATAATACTATTTGAGAAAAAAAATCTTATTATAGATTATGTAGCCCAGTTATATGGGATTGAGATTTTATAGATTATTTGTCAATTAGAACAGATTATTTTATTTAGAGAAGCAAGTTACGAAATATATTTTGAATTTTAGGTAAGCCATTATTATACCTCAGATTAGAATATTATTTATTAAAATGTAATAAGCAATATATAAATTAAGCAATATAAAATTATACCTTAATTAGTACTATTATTTTGTTTATTAATAATTGCAGTTTATTTAATTTAATAAATTCAAGTTAAAAATTAGTCCTACTTTTTATATAAAACAAAATCAAAATTAACGTTTTCACTATAACTAGATAGATTTAGAATTATAAGGTAACAGAATTATAAGGTTTAAAAGCATTAAAAATGTAATTTAAAGCTCCATGCTAATTTATTAACTATACTAAAAAATCATCCCATGAGTGTAGGACAAAACCGGGTATACCCGGTTTTGACCCACTCTTAAGTACCTGGTTTTACCCCAACATGACACAGATTTTAAAACATGACGTCACTACTCTTAATCCTATAGCAAAAAATTAGTAAAAATGTTAAAAAATTAGCAGGAAAGCAAAGAATTAGATGTAGTACTCACCAATATTTAATATACTGAAAAAAATAGTGTTTATACATGTAAAACCTAGAATAAAAAAAAAAACAATTTTTTAAGAGTATTTCAAACTACATCCTTAACACAAAAAAGAACCGCACACAGTAGCGTTTCGTTTCGCTACAAATGTCGTAATGGTGATCCACAAATAATTTCTCGTATTGGTTGATAGACAGAAGTACACTGAAGGAGGAATCTGCGCTACCCGTTTTTGCCCGCCTACCCGTTTTTGCGCAACTCTCCCCTAAATTTTCGAACTGAACTCAATTTTAGCATGCTATTATACATGCAAATATATAGGGGTTGCACAAGATATTTAGACTAGTATTTCGACTATGGAATGCTAAAACTGGATTTTTAAATGTGTCATATGTTTTCAAAACTGTTTACTTACATATCGTCAAATATCTATATAAAAAATCACTTAGAATCGTCAAACTAAACTAATACATGCTAAAAGTTATAAAAATACATGTAAAAGGCATATAAGCACCTTTGTTTAGATCTACATGTTTCATCGCTCAGACGGCGACATTCCCAAAATCTATGTTGAAAGAAATAAGGTAAGGTGACCTATTTTCGTCCACACCCCCCACCCCCCCCAGTCACTTTTAGGCCCTAAATGTTGTAATTTTCAGTGAAAACCTACCAAATTTGGATTTTACATGGACTAACTACCCACGCACGTAGAAATATAGACAAATATCGTACAAAAAAATTTTTACAATGCGAAAAAATTTTTTTTAAAAAAAATCTATACATGGCACCAGAAAAAAATGGCCCCAATTTCGTCCCCCTCAAAAAATCCAATACTCTGAGGCTTAACTTATAACTAAATCAACATTTATTTCTAAATGAGTAAGTAATTTAATTTACATTAAATTAAGGCTAAAAATAATGTACTAATTATCAGTGGAAGAATAACATAACGAAACATTAGCCATCCAAACATGAGAAAAAAATTGAAAAAATTTCATGAACAAGCATTCCTAATTTTTTTCCCCGGGAAATTAGGACCATGCTACTTCCGTAATATGGCGGAGCTTCAGTTTCCGTAAGATGAACTGAGACATCTTACGGGACTGTGGAGGACTCAGCGTCTGAGCGTTCAGCGAGATTGAGGAGACTGAGTCTTAAGACTGAGAATCCTAAAAACTCACGGTATGCTACTGACAGCATCTTACCTACGTAAAATATATGCAATGAATAAGAAATAAATACTTACAGTACCGTAAATAACGTTCTACAAACGACGTAATAAGAACCCAGGACTTCTAAAAATAGGAAATTTGGCGTCTTTAATATGGGCACTTTACCCTATTTTCGCAAAAAAAAAAAAAATAATGAAACTGGTAAACAAAACCACCAGATCGCGAGATTTATCCATCAAGATTTTATTTTCCATAAATTATCCGAGAATCAATATTGATCTTTTTAAGCAGGGAGAATATATGCGATGAGACAGAATCCATGGAACTACCTAAAATTTGGAAAGAGATAAAGAGAGCTCTGCAGATTAACAAACAATAATATAAAATAATTCACGTTCACAAGTGTCCATTTTTAGGGCTCCGTACTTAAAAAGTAAAAACGGAACCATTATAAGATCATTCCTGTGTCTGTCTGTCTGTCACAGCCACTTTACTCGTAAACTATGGAGCGTGGAAAGTTCAAATTGGGGGAAGTAATAAAGACTATTGACCCAAATATTTTCCAATTATTAAACATTGACAAATATATTTAGGAAAAATGTATAGGGGCTAATTAAGTAGCTTGAAAAAAAAATCTTTTCTTTGTATATCGTGTGGGGGTATCGGGTAAAAGCTTTCGTATGGGTAAACTCAAAAATACATTTCTTTTAATTTTAGGTATTATATTTTCAAAAATATCGTCGAAAATGTAGCGCAAAAATATATCCCCCCCCCCCTCTAATTCCGAAAAATTATAGCGATTACCCTAGGTAACATAGTTTTTGAGAAAAGCGCATTTATCCGTTACACATAAATTTCGATTTTCAGGCAGTCAGCAAAGGCATTGAGGAGCGCTGGAGGTACTTACCGCTGCAGAAGTATAAAAGCATTGTTGATACTGAATTTCGAAAAAAATCGTCGATAATTAGCCGAGATATCTGATCACACAGCCTCTGCCTCAAACTGTCCAACCTTCAAGTTCGAGTATAACAGAGAGCGGGCAAGACTGAACGATCTCTTCCAACTTCCCTTTCGAAATCCCCAAGCACCTCCCCCGGCGGCTCCATCCTCCCACTCTGGTCCGGGACTCCTGGGCGAACATCCTCCTGCACATCGAGGTTATTTTCCTTTTCCGAGTCATGCTCCACCTTCGAACCTCTACTCACCTTACTACCAGGAGGACTACTTCAGCCAGCAGCAGAACTTGGGCTTTCAAGGTAGGAGGTTTTAAACTTTTTATAACATACACAATACAATGTCATCCTCAGCACCTTCTCCCCACCCACCCCTTCCTTTAGGCCGTCTAAATTTTCTCCAAGTAAACCTCAATCACTGCATAGCAGCCAGTGTAAGCACAATCAACCACATGGAAGAGAACGAGATTGACATCGCTCTACTGCAGGATGCTTACTGCTTCGATGGAAACCTCGCTATCTTCAGCAAGGACTGGAGAAGGTTTTCCTCTCGGAATCTCTCCGCCCACATCGTTGTCAGGAGCTCGAGTCTTGTATGTACCCATCTCTTTACCGGCAACAATAGCGTCTTCATCTCCATAACGGCGAAGGAGGGCGAGATTGTCGTTGGATCCTGCTTCGCAGCCCCCTCGGCAAACTTTGGCCTTTGTCTCTCGGAATGGGAACACACCATCACAAACAGGAAGGCTTTCATCTGTGGTGGCGACTTCAACGCGAACTCATCCCTCTGGGGATGTCCGCGTGAAGACGCCCGGGGTGACTTGCTGTCAGGACACATAATTATCCATAACTTGGCACTTGCAAACATGCACAACTCTGAAGCCACTTTCGAAAGACGAGATACAGAAGACAGAGTCATAGCAGAAGGCTGGCCTGACCTAACAATTACAAATTCCTTCACCCTACCACGAATATCACAATGGTCCGTATCAGACAAACACAGTGGCTCAGACCATAAATACATACACTTTTCTTACATGACCTCTCCACTCTACACGCAACGTAGACGCTACAACACAACTCGCGGAAACCTTCGCAAATTTAACAACGTCATCAAAAGTCATAAATCATCCCTTTCAGCACAACTCGAAGGGGTGCACAGCGAAGACACACTCAACTCTTTCACATCTAATTTAATCGAAACCATGCAGACTGCGGCGAAGGCTTCCTTTCGACTGAAAACAGTCCAAAAAGCACACACTTTCTCATTCTGGAACAAGGATCTTAGAAAGCGGAGGAACCAGCTGACAGCCCTCAGACGCAAGATTAAAACATTGCGCCTGCTCAATCCTATCCCCCCTGAAGTAAAGACCCTTGCAGCACGTCGTACGAGACTTAAAGCAGTTTACAAACGTGAGATTCTGGCGGCGAGACGGGGGGCGTGGAAGAAATTCTGCAGCAACAATGAGAATCCTTTCGGCATCACTCAAAAATTTCTGACCGGCAAGTTCTTCACTCCGGATGAAATACGTCTAGAAAGACCAACTCACGAAACCTCGCGACAAAATAACCTGGAATTCCTGGCACACACTCTCTTTGGCCCCTCGGCTTATCCCCAACAAGACAACCAGGATATCCTTTTCACAGCACACGAAGACAAACGCTTCACAAAGGCAGAAGTAAAAACAGCACTATACACATTGAATGACAAGAAGGCCCCAGGGCTGGATTCAATTGACTTTCGGATACTAAAACTCACTCACAAACAACTTCCACACATATTCACGCGCTGGGCTAACCTCTGCCTCACCATGAGGTACTTTCCTTTAGTACTCAGGCAGGGAGAGGTAGTTTACTTTCTGAAGCAAGGCAAGTCTCCTTCCGAGCCCAAGTCATACAGACCCATCTGCCTTCTTCCCACTCTGGGAAAGCTTCTGGAAAAACTTCTGGTTATGCGGTTGACACACTTCTTGGAGTCAAACAACCTTCTCCACCCTAGACAATTCGGGTTCCGCGAGGGCCACTCATGCGAGCTCGCACTTCATGCCATAATGACTGCCTGTACTGAAAGCATAGCCCAGGGCAACGCAACATCACTCGTTTCACTAGACATACAAGGCGCATTCGACAACGTAGAATGGCGAGACATTCTCTTACAACTACAAGCACTCAACTGTCCGGGGAACATAGCTGGTCTCATCGGCTCCTACCTCTCACAGAGGAGCGTCCTGATTAACTGGGGTGCTGGCACATCTACCCACCGATTACAGAAGGGTTGCCCCCAGGGCTCGTGCCTTGGCCCAATCCTCTGGTTGCTTGTAGCAAATGTGCTACTAACAGAACTAAATCGGCTGGGATTTAAACTATTTGCCTTCGCCGATGATTTCAGCTTCATTTTCTCCGGTCGTTACAGACGTCATCTGGAGGAACAGTTTGCCGTAGCTCTTCCTATTTTCTGCCGGCTCCTGGATTTACTGCACCTCACACTCTCACCATAAAAGTCTCAAGCACTAGTATTCACCAAACCACACAGATATGATCCAAAACGCCCTCCAGTGATGAAGATCAATAATGTCTCCATTCGACACGTACAATTCATAAAACTCCTAGGTATAACCATTGACGCAAATCTTAACTGGATCCCACACATTAACGACCTAAAACTTAAATTGACAGCATATCATAATAATTCATTAAGTCTAACTTCTAAATTGGGAGGGGCAGACAACTAAACACTGAAGATCTGGTACCTAACAATAATCGAAAGAATAATACTTTACGGGGCCTGTATCTGGGGGGGTAATTTATTATCCATAGCACAACCTAAACTAAAATCAATACAACGCACTTTTCTCCTACAAATTTCAAGAGGCTACCGCACAATCTCCACAGATGCACTACATATACTTACAGGTATTCCACCCATCACACTTCAACTAGAATACGAACACGCCAAATCCTCAATCCTACAGCTAAAACGTGACACAGTAATAGATTCTCTTTTTCCAAACACAACATTGCAATACAAAGTCAGGAGCTGGCAGCTCCACCCCGCTGAGGAGACTTCACATTTTCAAGTAAACACAACACGCAACAGCTACACACCTGCCCTTAGCACCACACTCTTCACTGATGGTTCAGGCACAGAGACTGGCGTGGGCGCAGCCTTCTGCGCCACGGAGGGCACGGTGGTGGTCCATCAGTGGTCTGCAAGGCTAGATGATAATAACTCCGTATTCCAAGCGGAGCTGTTCGCAATACTAAACGCATTAGAGTGGGTGGAATCCCACTCTAGCAATAGTATTATCATCTACAGTGACTGCCTCTCTGGCCTGCAGGCAATACAGGCACACAGGACAAAACATCCTCTAGTACTGCAAATCAAACTAAAACTTAAGAATCTCCTACATCGTATCTCACTAGGTCACGTCTCGGCTCACAAAGGTATCTTTGGCAATGAACTAGCAGACAACCTAGCGAAGAAGGCCACACAGAAAGAAACAATAGACACACACCTCCCAGTGCCCCAGTCATACGTCAAAGGGGTCCTTAGAGCAAGGATACTGACGGGATGGCAGGAGCACTGGGATACTTCAAAAAAGGGCAGGCACACATATAAACTAATTCCTAAAGTTTCTCTCACACTATATAACTTAACACCCTACACCACTAGCTTCTTAACAGGACATGGCCCTTTCATGGCATATCTGGACCGCTTCAAAATAAGATCCACTGCCACTTGCGTCTGCGGTGAAGATGGCACTATAAGTCACCCGTACTACAGTTGTACTCTCACGCAACGCTGGCACTTGAGGCGTCCAGACATACTGCCAGTCAACTGGCTCCAAAACGTCCTTTCCCGCACCCTCCTACTCAACAAATTAAAACACATTCACAATTTCCTTACATACTTAACAAACTTAACTTAAGCCCTGGTTCTGCTTATCTGCTCGTGCCATCTTACTTGTGCCACACAAAGCATTACATCTCCAATGGACGCTGAGTATTTGCTCGTGCCATCTTATTTGTGCCACGCAAATCATTACATCTCCAATGGACGCTTGAGTATTTGCTCGTGCCATCTTACTTGTGCCACGCATTCCATTCTTTTCCCTTCCTGCCGGCCCTTGTCGCGAGAGGGGTTCCTACCCCGGCGGCCAGGATCAGTGATGTTTATTATTATTATTTTTTTTTTTTTTACTTTAAATGTTCTCATACTCCCGCCCTCTGTCGCGAGTAGGCGTTTTCCTGGCGGGAAGGCATTCGTCTAATTTTTGTAATCCCACTTTGTTCTTTTTAAAATAAATTCTGGGTTCTGTGGTCGGTGGTGCATAGACGCCCTTAGCGGGTGAGCGTCGCCCCTTGAGCATTTTGTGTTTGTCCGTCTGCATACGGCCGGACAGGGCTGTACTCACTAACGAGCCCCAACGTGTCGGGGAACATACCGGTAGAGACGTTAAGCTCTAAGGGGCAGGCCTAGCCGGCCCTGAGCAGTCTCTCTTAGGCTGCCTAACCCTTAAATATGGGGACGGTTTGGACATACATAATAGCAGGTGCGGTGTACCCGATCTTCCATCGAATTTTAAAGCCCAGATAACAACTTTTAATGATATATTTGTGTAATGCAATGCCGAGTAGCAGTATAAAAGCAATAAACGTGAATTTTTTAAAAACAGGCTAATTTATTGGTTCCTGTACCTTTTTAAACACATCGAAAATTAACGAAAAACTTTAAATTAGTCTATCTATAAAACCTTTTTATGTATAAACATGAAATTTTGGATCTTGATTAAACAGATTGTGCTTTGTAATATGCTACCATTAAAAATTTATTAGCCTTTTACAAAATTTGTGCATTTTTGAAACTCAAAATAGTTCTTTTTTTGCTCCATGAGTCATTGCGCGCATATCTTTAAAAAGTATGTATGGATTGTCATGAAATTTGGTAAATGTAGTAAACAAATATGTGTGTTTAAAATGACTATTTTTAAGTATTTACAATGGTAATATTTTTAGTTATGACTATTTTTATTCTTTAAAAATGTAAAATTTTGATTTTTTTTTATATACAGTTAATGAAATAATTTTCGCGTAAGAGTAGATCATTTTAAACACACATATTTGTTTAGTATCTTTACCAAATTTCCTGACATTCCATACATACTTTCTTAAGATATCATGTGCGCAATGACTTATGGAGTAAAAAAAAGATCTAATTTGATTTCATCAATACACAAATTCTGTAAAAGTCTAATAAATTTCTATTGGTAGCATATTACAAAGCACAATCTGTTAATCAATAGTCAAAATTTCTTGTTTATACATAAAAAGGTTTTGAAGATAGGCTAGTTAAAATTTTGAATTTTTTCGTTAATTTTCGTCGCGTTTAAAAGGTACAAGACCCCTTAACTAGAATTAATCACATAAATACTATTGGATTCGCGACTAGTTTGTATTGAGTGGATCTCTCTATACGCCTTCCGTGTCTTTAAAAGCTAAGTAAAAACCTATCTGAAAGTACGCGGCACGGACCAAGGGGGACTTGTAACTTTGCGTTCTTTCGAAAAGCGTTTAAAAAAAGCGTTATACAGAATGGCAATATTTGGTATTATTTAGTATTCATATCTCTTTAAACTTTTATGGTAAATCCATTCGCACTTTTTTATTATATACATCTATACCTAACACTACGTTGTGTAGTTTTTTTCAAATTCTTTTTATTCTTTTAGCAACGATTTTTTAAATAATACAGTCAATAATTCATACATTTGTTGTACGATACCCTCTGAGTGCGAGTAATACTCGCACTTGAACGTTTATTATTATTATTATTGCACTTGATTTCATTATACATTTATCTCGTAATTTTGTTTACCAGTTTCATTTAAAATTGTTTTGCGAAAATATTTGTATCAACATAGATCGTGAGAATGTCTCCGCCTGAGAGCTGAAACATTTAGATCTGAATAAAGATTATATGCCTTTTAAATGTATTTTTATCACTCTTAGCATGTATTAGCTTAGTTTGCATTTCTTCGTTTAACTTAAATAACGATAAAGCTCCGTTACTTTTTTCTAGATGTGTTGCTGGAAAGTGTTTCATAATCTGTACTTGATGCAGGAATTTTTTTTTTTCGTCTTTAAAAATTATCCCTTAATAGCCATATATACGACAGTAAGTGTTGTTACGAGTCATAAATTATTAATGTGGAAAATCCGACTTTTAATTTTAGAGAATGTATCTGACAGTTACCATTTTCAATCATTCTTTTCCAGTTAATTTCTTTCAAGCAAATTCATTTCCACTTTTGAAGCTTTTCTAATTTTCTTTTTCATTTCGATGAAATACATTTCTTTAAACAGAAATATCACGAAGTAGAATTTCATGTCTTTTCATTTCTGCATATAATTTTTTAAAAGGATAGTCTCGAAAGTTATTTAATTAGTTAAGTATTATTTAGAATTGTACTATTAAATATCAGATTGTTACTTCATATCTAATAGGGAAAAAATTAAAAAAAGCTCTTTTTTAATGAAACATTCTTCTAAAATGAAGATATGTGCGATCAAAGACAATGTAATGGTGTATGCTAACATCAATTCCTTCATTATTAAATTTTAAAACACATAAATCGATATTGGTAAAAAGAAAAACTTTCAAAATTTTTGCCGTCCCTTTTTTTTTTTTTTGGAGTATGTTTGTACTAAGTTTCGTAGATCCGGTTCTTTTCGTCAGAATTAGAGACATGCACTGAGAGACAGACACAATCTTTAATTTATCATTACCGAATAAAATGACCTCACCAAGCTTGGACGATAAATATCGCCAGTTGTTGCTTACCTGTCACTTTTTCCTTATTATTGCATATTTTATTATATACCTATATTTATATTAATGCAAAAGTTAGTTTTCATTATTGTAGTAATCACATATTTACTGATATGTCGCTTGTTGATAGATTTTTTAAATTGCATACGTGAAAATTACTTTAAAAAACTATTAAAAATTGGTAAAAGTGTTACTTTTTAGACAAATTAAATTTAACTACATGCAATCAAAATAAAACCGATAGCTGCGGCGATATACATCTGTCATAAGTTTTGTGTTATTGACTGACGCATTCGTGTTTTAAAATATACATGATTTAAACCCAAATATCTGCAATTTCTGTTTCTTAACATTCATAAATATGAATGCAGTTGAAATTGGCACCTTTTTTTTAAGCATTGAAAAAAAAAAATGAAAATATATTGCATAATTGCAATCGAATTTCGTTAATATTTTTATAATACTGGGCATAAATGCTATTATTTTAAAACTCAATACCCTCCATGCAAAATTGCGGAAGACTGGTGCTAATTTTTTGGACCATTTGTCATCAGAGTTAAATTCATTGCCTAAAAAGGCACAAAGGGGTTTAAACACTTAAAATTTACCGGAATAAAAAAAAATCTAAACTTAGTTTAGAAGTTTGATGAATAATGCGTTCTCCGGAATTATTTTTCTAATAAAACCTTCTTCAAGCGACCAGTAAAAAAACTGAATTTATTTCATTTTCTTCAAAGAAATGGGTCGCTCATGGAGGGAGTTCAACTGGTATGGTCTCTGAATGGAGGTAAAGTTAGTATTGAACCTATGGGTATAAATTTCGTTCCATGAAAAAATGATCGTTCTGGGAGGTGGTCGCACAGGGAGGTTTCACTGTACTTTGTTCACAAATAGAAATTACTTTAACACTAAATAGACGGGAATTTTTACTCAAGTTTTATTAAAATATTTCGCACCAGAATTTTTTATATAGAACTGTTAAACTTATTTAATTAATCTTTTTAACACTTCTAATACAGTTGAAAAGTGTTTATGTCTTTTTGTTTAGCCGTCTGTCTTTGTTTGTCCACGCTCTAACTCGCATAAATATACTCTGATTTTCATGCAATTAACCTACGTTAATGATTTTTACCATGGCATTTTCGTTATTGAATATGAAGTGCGTAGCATTAATAGTTCGTTTACAGGGGCACTCAAAAGCATTCCGTTACATTAGGGTCAATGGGGAAAAATCGCTTACAATGTATTTTAATGACAGTATGCTATTTCAAATGTATTGAAATTGATATAAATCACGGAATTTAACTACAAGATGATTACTATAGAATAGGGAGTTCGTTGCATTTATCGCTCATTTACAGGGACACACAAAAGAAATCGGTTACAGTATTATTTTTGAGCAATAATTGCTGGAAGTACGTTTTCAATTTCACTATGCGTCTTAAACATAACTAATATTTTGCATGTTACTTTTTGCGTATAAGTTCTATATCTCGTATACAGGGCTCCACAAAATATTTCACGTACCATTCTCCTTATTAGCGGAAATCGCTGGATTATTATTATCCTTATTAGCAGAATTTTCAACTGTGGTATGTATTTCCTAACTGTACTAAATTTTTGCATGTATGTAATTTATAGATGCAAATCTATATCTCATATAGAGGGCTTCTCAAAGAATTAGGACAACTTTCCAATTGTAAACGGAAATTCTTGAAATTGGGTTTTCAAAAGTGTTATGCATTTCCATATGGTTCAATTAGACATCCTAATTTCAACTTATTAGAAGATAAAGTTTTGTTATATTATTCTGAATGTGTTGGAAAGTGTTTCATAAACTATGCTTGAAGCAGGATTTTTTTTCTTTCTTGTTTTTAAATGTGTATCTTTTAAACTTATTTTGTAAAGAAATTTCTGGTTCTAACTGACCTATACTCATTTCGAACCTGTCAAAATGACCGCTCACCGTACTTCTCGTGCATTTTTACCCGACTGCCAAGAAGGGTTATGTGTTTCACGCGTATCTGGGTATGTGGATTTCTTTATACCCTCGAAACATCCCAACGGCTGGATGGATTTTAATCAATGAGGTCTCTATCGATTCGTCTTAACCGTCCGATGGTTATAGGCTAGTTTTTGTTTTTATAAATATAAAATGGCGGCCGTAAAATACAAAATGGCGGTAGAGACGAAAAAAAATTTTACGCATCCTATTGAGTGGCATGTCATTGGATAGGTCTTTCAAAATGAAGACGATGTTTCATTGACTGTTTTACAGTCAGAAGCTCCGTTGAAATATTATACAACCTGGAAGTTGTGTATGTAGGATCTGTAGCTTTACTGCAACTCTAACCATCATAGGCATCTATAGGCCTCATCAAGACAGTGTTTATAGATAGGAACTAACAATTAAACACAACTTAAAAGTCATCAATACAATTAAATAAAAAAATAGGTAAATAATACAAAAAAAAATTTCACATTGATGAGAAATAATTAATTAGTTCTCTTTTTACGCAGTCGGGTTTTTTTTATTTTTTAAATTTAATTCTTCATGTTTCTGGGAGCAGTACTTCGACTAGAAAGCGAAACTTTGCCTGTGCCTGGGAGGAGTATTTCGTCGTTAAGGATTTACAAAGTCGCAATTGTTTGGATAGATAGCTGCCCACTTTTTTTCGCAAGGACTCTTTTAAGTCCTGTGTTGACTTTGGCTGGAACTTAAATACCATTTTTATATATATATATGTAATATAAGGATGATATAAAGATAAGATCGTAGTTAATGAAAAAAGGAGTTTAATGATTCTAGGTTATAGTTTTACATATTAAATAGAAATTGTATTTACAAGTACGGGAGGGTAGGGGTTTTTTTCTGCGGCATACGCACTCATAGAATCGTCGGAGATTCCATATCGGCCTCTGCTCTCGTCTAGAGCGAGAAAGATACATCTAACATCAACCGCGTCAGAATGAAATCTGCTTTTGGTTGTTACTTGTTTCCATGCGAAGAGAATGCAAAGCTGCATATCAGCAAATTCAATACATCTGCTGTTCTGCGGTTACAAGTTCTCATGGAAAAGGGCTGATCATATCCTGTTGCTAGGAGTAGGGTTTTATGGGAATCTAAAACCACAACTCACACTCGGCCATCTTGACCGCTTGTCGACCTCGACAGCGCGTTAAATAAGCAACAAGATATGTCAAAAAACAAAAAAAAAACTATCCAAAAATAATTAAAATCCAAAGGAAAAAAAACTGTCATTAAATAATTAAGAAAATTGAGCTAAATAATAAAAAAAAATTAATTCTAAATCTTATGTAAATTAATGCTGAGCTGCCGTGAGATATCTCCAAAGAAAAAAAAACAAAAGAATAAAAAAAATCTCAGGATAACATCAATTTGCGTCATGAGGCCGTCTTTCTCATGAGCCATCATCAGGGATGAAAAATATAATCTGAAAGGCCATCTGCCCATTATATTATCATCAAGAAAACATACTAAAATCTGCCTCATCTTAGGTAGAATTTCGTAAAAAAAACCATCTTTATCCCAACGTCATTCGGGAATAAAAAATAAAAAAAAGAGGTTTGCCTCGTCTAAGCAAAAAAAAAAAAAGGATTTCCCACCAAAAGGTTTTTTTTTCGACAGCCAGCTCTTACTTCTGTGAAAAAAAATATGCGAGGTGTGTGTGTGGGGGGGGGGGGGGTAAAGCACATACATATATATAGCAATTCAATAAAAAGTTTACACATAAAATACAGTTTTAAAAATATAAATGCAGTTTTAAAAGCATAAATACAACAATATTCTTTTTTTTTCTTGTCAAAAGTGAGTGTTAAAAAAAAATAAATAAAGTCCTGTGTAGATAGTCATTTTAAATAAAGTTGTTGTTTACGCAACATAAAAAAAGCACGTGTTGCGAAGAGGCAAATGAAAAAAATAAGACACCATTTGCAGTCCGGGATAAAAACAAATTGCCATGCGCAAAAAAAAAATCACCGCATGGGTTCAATAAAAAAGTTTTGAGCATATATTATATCGCTCAGAGCTATTGTAAAAAAAATGTTGAACAAAACTTCGAAAAAAAAACACATAAATTCTGTTAATATAAGGTGAAAAAATAAAGAATCTGTTGCATATTCCACAAACAAATAATAATAGAAAAAACACTGTTGATAAAAATGCTGGGCACACTGTTTCTTCTTAAAAAATAGACACTTGAAGATAATCGCACTGGAATGGCATAACACACAAAAACACGAAGAAAAAAAAACATTCTGTGTTGAAGATTTTCATCCATGATTGGGCTCTTGAAATGGTGAATCACCCTGGTAAACATCCCATTTTAATGTTTCGTCCGGGAAAAAAAATAATCGTGGATGCTTGCTGTAATCGTAAAAAAAAACGAAGATATTGAAATAAAGTTACTAAGAAAGTCACAGATAGTAGCAGTCTATAGTCTGTACGATATAAATGTTCTCTTAAATAAGCAGATATATGGGTGTCAAACACAGAATATAAAAACAGAGTGAAAAAAAAATAGTAGTGATAAGAAAAACACATTTATGATAAATTCGGGGTTGCACTAGTGACCCACATACGTTAAGCATATTTTTTTTTTTGGAAATTTAAATCTACGTTTTCTCTTTTTCTTTATTGATGTCCCTCAGTTTCGGCGTATAAGAAATAAACAAGAAATGATAAGGATCTGTCGTATTTCGTTCCAATTAGTAACGTCACTCGAATCTCGAGATGGTTGGGATGTATGGAACGACGAATGCTGATAAATGAGTCCGTTGGCAGACGTAAACAGTAATAAACAGATGGTCAATAAGACGAGCACAGTCATGAACAGCTTGTAGGATAAGAAATTTAAATCGAAGGAAAAACAGTCTGGCGATAATGTTGCGAGATGTTTCAGATATGCTGAGTCAATTTCTATGTCAGTAGGAATATTTTCATTCGAAAAATCTTTATTTACTCTCGGCGGTTTTAGATCTTGGGGTGAAGAATTCGAAACAAATGTTTCCGTAGTGCATCTTGCGTCAGGAAATGAAGGTACATAGGATTTATCTTGAGATTTCGTTGCAGATACATTATCAGACACAGTAATGCAGCTTATAAAAACGCTTGTGGGTGGAGATTTAGTTAAAGTAGCGCCGTTTTTGTCGCATGTGAGAATACCCTAAAATATGACATCTGTCACTATGATAAGTGGCATGGGCATCTGAGAAGACTTAACTACGTAAACAGAAGTAGAAAAAGTATTACCGTCTATTTGTATATTGGTAAAAAACGATCCTATAGGTTGAATAACACGGTTACCGATGCCCGACAATTGTACAGGAGCTCCGGTGAGGGGGGGAGACCCAATTTGTTCATAAATGTCTTCTCTCAGTATCGTCAGTGAGCTTCCAGTGTCCAAGATTGAATTGATTTGTAAATAAAAAAAATTTACAGGTTTCTGCATGCGCGGATGAGAATGACACATTTCTACTACGTGGATTTATTCGTCTCTGCGCGGCGACGTCTTGCGTGAAGGGGAGGTGCCTTGAGTCGAATGCTTACGCTCCGGATTTTGCTCTGTACACTGGTTGGAAACATGACCAAAACGTGCACATTTCATACACTTTTTTCCTTTATTTAAATGCACACAATGGGTAGATCGATGTCCTGGGGCTAAACAATTCCAGCAAGTTAATATTGCAGTTTTTTCCGTCTTGTTAATCTTAGGAGTGTTGGGTGTAGTCGGTGACTTTGATTGGTAAACTTTAGAACTCTGTTCACAAATTCGTTCGAAAATTTGGAGCTTGTTTTTAAATTCGGCAAGCGTGGCGCACCCAAATAATATAGCTTTATTATGTGGTGTATCGTTAATCCCATTAATTATATAGTGAATTAAAGATATATCATCGATGTTTCCTCTTTGTGCTATTTCTTTCATTTTCAGAAAATATTCCAATAGTTTTTCGTTTGGGCGGCAGCCTCTAGCGGCTAGTAATTGATGTATCTGGGCGGACGAAGCTGATTGTCCAAATTCGCAAAACAATGCTTCTTTGAGTGATGTATATGAAGAAATGTTATTTTCACTACGTACATACAATAATGCTAAACTTTTTAATGCCCGCTCAGCAAACACAAATTTCTGTATGTCGGGCAGTTGAAATGACTGGTCCAGAGATTCAAATCTCTGAAACCATGTTTGAACGTTTTCCGTTTTATCACCACTAAACGGTGTAATTAAATGATCAATGTCATGGAAAGAAATTGTCTGTTTGGGCGCGGAGTGTGTACAGTGTACACGCGCCTGGTCTGGCTGTACTTCCAAAGGGGAAGATAAACCAGGGCTTCCACTACTATTGTGGCTATCATCAAATTCTGTATCCGATTCGGAAACTGCCGTAAACGTGTCTTTAAAAGCCTAAATATCAACTAGTGCGCTTAAAATACGCTGTCCGATATCTTCTTTTGATCCATGTATATCAATGGATAAGATATTAGCGATAGTAATCAATTGTATCTGATCGTAATCATTCAAAATTTCTTTGAGTTTATTTTCATACTCATCGCTTTTGTCGGTAAAAGAAAATCCTTTAAATTTCCTTAAATTCGCTCTATTCTGGCGATTTTTATCACAACCAAATATAAATTCGTGCAGTAATTTGATTTTATCAGTCTTAGCCGATTTCAACTGGCTTTTAATAAATTCAATTTCTTGTAATTCCATATCAAAAGGCAAGAAAGGAAAGAGAGAAAAAAAAAACTTACTTCAAAGGAGTTATCCAATTGAAAAAAAAATTCTTCGCCACGATATATTGAAGTAATCCAATTAATGATCCGTAGAAAAAAAATATACTTGCAGCCGGAGATTCATTTCTTGCAAAACCACGTCTATCTTGTAAAAATAAAAGTAAATGGAAGATTGGGCTTCAAAACAGATGGCTAAGTACATGAATCACTTCAGCCGAAATGCAAAGCTTGATAACGGAACGAAAAATTTCTCCGATTTTAAACGTAGATCGGTAAATAAGCCTAGGGGATTTTATTTTTTTTATTCGTTTGGTATTCAAATAGGCCGTGCCCCCATGTAATATAAGGATGATATAAAGATAAGATCGTAGTTAATGAAGAAAGGAGTTTAATGATTCTAGGTTATAGTTTTACATATTAAATAGAAATTGTATTTACAAGTACGGGAGGGTAGGGGGTTTTCCTGCGGCATACGCACTCACAGAATCGTCGGAGATTCCATATCGGCCTCTGCTCTGGTCTAGAGCGAGAAAGATACATCTAACATCAACCGCGCCAGAATGAAATCTGCTTTTGGTTGTTACTTGTTTCCAAGCGAAGAGAATGCAAAGCTGCATATCAGCAAATTCAATACATCTGCTGTTCTGCGGTTACAAGTTCTCATGGAAAAGTGCTGATCATATCCTGTTGCTAGGAGTAGGGTTTTATGGGAATCTAAAACCACAACTCACATATATATACCATATACAGTTTCGATAGGAATGATATCTGGACTGCATACTGGAGATTTCATTCGAGGAACATTATTTTCAAAAGGGAATCTTTTCATTGTCCTGGACCTATGGCACCACCCATTGTCATCCATATGTATAACATCACTATCTTCAAATTGATCTTCTAAACTATGAATCTGGGAATTTTCTAAAATTGAAGCATATCTCCCTGAATACACATTCACATTTCGATTCACTAAACACAGTGTTCTTGCCCCTATAGAAGGCATAAAGCCCGAAATCATGGTTGAATCAGAGAACTTAAGGGGCCTGGTCACTCAGCTTCGGAATTTTTCTCTGTAATATTAAGTCTATGGACTTTTGATGCATTCGTATATTTAAAATATCTTCTCGGGAAATTCATATTTTTAACGTATTTTTTCTGTGTACTCTTCTTAAAGGATGTCTCTTTTTTTCTTAGTTTTCAAAATATTTCTAAAATCTATGCTCAATTTAATATTTTATGTCTTAACCCTTCACTGCACGATTTTTCCTATTTTTATGAAAAAAATTATTTGAAATCTATACATCGGTCTAATATGGGAAAAATAGTAGAAAAAATTAAATTTAAATTTTTCAGCTAAAATTTGATATTTTATGAGGTGTACCCTATGTACACAATTAGGGTTTTAAAATATTATATTGCTATATTTTACAACCAAATCACCTTAAATTAATTAATTTTATCTGCTGAACACTCTGCAACTTTTCTCATATTACTATTTATAAGTATTCAGTAAAAATAATGAAAGTAAATTTTACCTTAATAGCTTGATCGAATTGTTTTTTGTTTCCGAAAAATAATATTCTATTTTCTTGTCAAATGCAGCCATCTGACATGGACAAAATAAGTGTTATTCCATTCTTTGGACTGTTCTTGATCAGGGATAGAGATCATATTGGCCAAATTCATGGCACATAATAAGAATTACAGTGTTTTTAGGTATGTGCCAGATGTGACACGTCGTGCAGTGAAGGGTTAAAAGCGGGCGAACTGGGAGTAAGATTTTAACCCTTCATATAAAATTAAGTCTACACTTTAGAAATATTTTGAGAACTAAGAAAAAAGAGACATCTTTTAGGAAGTGTGCACAAAAAATAGAAGTAAAAAATATTAATTTCCCGAGGAGATATTTTAAATATACCAATGCATCAAATACCCATACACTTTACATTAGTGAGAGGAAATCGGAAGCTGAGTGACCAGTCCCCTTAAGACGAACTAACACTCACTTTCATTTCGCAATTCCAGATGAATTTTTCTCCTTTATCGCTCGTGTCAATACAAATTCTTTATTCATCACTAAACATCTCTTAACCCCTTCGGGACGGAATCCTTTTACGAAATTTTTAATCTTTTGTCATCGTTTTTTAAAAACAGAAATTTGTGTCTTCTTGAATCGAAAAAATGCGCTGATTAAATAAGGCAAATTTTACACTAAAATTTATCTGGTGAGTAAAAATAAGGATTCTGAGCGCTTCATGCGGCACGTATACGTGCCGCTCGCCCCCAAGGGGTTAACTAAAATCATTAATAGACCAATTCCTGTATTCTTTGACACAACTTAACCTGTTTTATTTGTACCGTTTGTCAACTTGAGTTTCGTCTTGGTTTTTTTATGACGATAAGCAGCTTCATTTAATTTGTTGCACAACGTTCTGTTAGATACCTTGGTCTTGGATGTTTTCTTCCATTAATTTTTGCATCGCTATATTTTTTTTCCTTCTTGTATTCTTGTATAATTTCAATAACATGATCTATTGAAAACTTTTGCCTATGTAGATCATGATCTACCAGAACGGGAACAGTGTTTCACTCTTTTAAGCTGTATGGACTTTCTGGAAATTTTTGAAACAGTAAATTGTGAGAATGAGAATGTCTCTTCTATTGTCGTCTTCTTCTTCTTTCTCTGGGAACTTTCTTGCCTTAGAAGCTTAACGTTCGCTTTTCTGGTTTTCAAATCCAACTATCTCTTACAGTTAACATTTGATCAACAGGTTTAAAATGAATAAAATTATTCAACTTTGACCTCCAACTAATTAATCTCAGTTACATGAGTTGTTTGAACGCACCAATGCTCTGCCTAAATATAGTCGCACGTTAGAATTCTGGCCTAGATACTTTTCACTCTGTTGAGAAAATTTATTCAACTTTGACCTCCAACTAATTAATCTCAGTTACAAGAGTTGTTTGAACGCGCCAATGCTCTGCTTAAATATAGTCGCACGTTCGAATCCTGGCCTAGATACTTTTCACTCTGTTGAGAAAATTTATCCAACTTTGACTTCCAACTAATTAATCTCTATTACAAGAGTTGTTTGAAAGTGCCAATGCTCTGCTTAAATATAGTCGCACGTTCGAATCCTGACCTAGATACTACTTTTCACTCTGTTGAGAAAATTTATTCAACTTTGACCTCCAACTAATTAATCTCAGTTACAAGAGTTGTTTGGACTCGCCAATGATCTGCCTAAATATAGTCGCACGGTAGAATCCTGGCCTAGATACTTTTCACTCTGTTGAGAAAATTTATTCAACTTTGACCTCCAACTAATTAATCTCAGTTACAAGAGTTGTTTGAACGTGCCAATGCTCTGCTTAAATATAGTCGCACGTTCGAATCCTGGCCTAGATACTTTTTCACTCTGTTGAGAAAATTTATTCAACTTTGACCTCCAACAAATTAATCTCAGTTACAAGAGTTGTTTGAACGCGCCAATGATCTGCCTAAATATTGTCGCACGTTAGAATCCTGGCCTAGATACTTTTCACTCTGTTGAGAAAATTTATTCAACTTTGACTTCCAACTAATTAATCTCAGTTACAAGAGTTGTTTGAACGCGCCAATGATCTGCCTAAATATAGTCGCACGTTCGAAGCCTGGCCTAGATACTTTTCACTCTGTTGAGAAAATTTATTCAACTTTGACCTCCAACTAATTAATCTCAGTTACAAGAGTTGTTTGAACGTGCCAATGCTCTGCTTAAATATAGTCGCACGTTCGAATCCTGGCCTAGATACTTTTTCACTCTGTTGAGAAAATTTATTCAACTTTGACCTCCAACAAATTAATCTCAGTTACAAGAGTTGTTTGAACGCGCCAATGATCTGCCTAAATATTGTCGCACGTTAGAATCCTGGCCTAGATACTTTTCACTCTGTTGAGAAAATTTATTCAACTTTGACCTCCAACTAATTAATCTCAGTTACAAGAGTTGTTTGAACGCGCCAATGCTCTGCTTAAATATAGTCGCACGTTCGAATCCTGGTCTAGATACTTTTCACTCTGTTGAGAAAATTTATTCAACTTCGACCTCCAACTAATTAATCTCAGTTACAACAGTTGTTTGAACGCGCCAATGCTCTGCCTAAATATAGTCGCACGTTAGAATCCTGGCCTAGATACTTTTCACTCTGTTGAGAAAATTTATTCAACTTTGACCTCCAACTAATTAATCTCAGTTACAAGAGTTGTTTGAACGCGCCAATGCTCTGCTTAAATATAGTCGCACGTTTGAATCCTGGCCTAGATACTTTTCACTCAGTTGAGAAAATTTATTCAACTTTGACTTCCAACTAATTAATCTCAGTTACAAGAGTTCTTTGAACGCGCCAATGCTCTGCCTAAATATAGTCGCACGTTAGAATCCTGGCCTAGATACTTTTCACTCTGTTGAGAAAATTTATTCAACTTTGACCTCCAACTAATTAATCTCAGTTACAAGAGTTGTTTGAACGCGCCAACGCTCTGCTTAAATATAGTCGCACGTTTGAATCCTGGCCTAGGTACTTTTCACTCTGTTGAGAAAATTTATTCAACTTTGACCTCCAACTAATTAATCTCAGTTACAAGAGTTGTTTGAACGCGCCAATGCTCTGCCTAAATATAGTCGCACGTTAGAATCCTGGCCTAGATACTTTTCACTCTTTTGAGAAAATTTATTCAACTTTGACCTCCAACTAATTAATCTCAGTTACAAGAGTTGTTTGAACGCGCCAATGCTCTGCTTAAATATAGTCGCACGTTTGAATCCTGGCCTAGATACTTTTCACTCTGTTGAGAAAATTTATTCAACTTTAACCTCCACTGAGTAATCTCAGTTACATGGGTTGTTTGACATATATATTTACAAATAATTATATTAAATTAAATGAACTTTACAAGCAATTTACAAGACATTCTATCGTAAATTACAAATCAATTCTAAAAGTTTCTTTAAAATTTTTGAAATTATCGCATTACCACATGTTTACAAAATTAATTGCAGAATATATATTTATAATTAGTTATTTTTCATAACTCATAAAATTCAAAACATTGTAAAAATCATTTAGTGTTTTAATTCTTAATAAATCCCATTAAAATAATTTAGCAGAAAGAACATTCAAAATCGAATAATTTTATTCGCTCCACTCTAATCACTCCACCGAATCTTCTTTAACTTTTTATATAAATTGTTAAAGCATAAGATTCCTTTTCTTTTTCAATCTAATTAGCACTGGATTCATTTCTTATAAAATATGATCAAATACTTAATTAACATTTTTATTTTATTTTCTGAAACTGGCAACTTATAATTTAAATGATATTTTAAGTAAATGACTTTTTAAGCTATTAAATTTAATGTAATTTTATAATCAGATAACGATTTTCATTAGGAAACTACGAGTGGTATTATTTAAAAAGAAAAAAAATCATGTGAAAACCAATTAGATGTTACAATTTTTTATTTAAATTTTAAAATTGCTAAGAGTATACTCCGCGATATTCAGTTTAATATAATTTTTTTAAAACCTATTAAGTTTAACGTTAATTGAAATATAACGATATTGAGTTTACCACAAAAATTAGAAATTTCATTAAGAAAGGACGAGCAATTTTATCTGAGTACATTAAAATTTCATTTAGTTTTTTGTCATTTTGAAATCATCATATCTTTGATATATTTACTTAATTTTTAAATTATTAAAGATAATTTCAGTTCTGATATACAAAAAAACGTCAAACAATTTTATATAGGCTTGAAATATGGATCTCATTATTTAAAAAGAGTTAATTTTCTCTTTGAAACATGATGCTGGTTTCATGTGTATAAAAAAATGTATAGCAAAATTCATTATGCATTTTCAAACGTACAGCTAAGAAACCGACTAAAATGCTATGGTGCTCATTTTACACGATTATTTAATTAAGGTTCTATTAACTATACTTAAAACCTGAAAATAATTTCAAATTATATATTTATTTGTAATCAAGCATTTGTAAAATTAGAATACGATTGGTTAGTTGGTTGGTTGTGGTTTTAAGGCGCAAAATTCCTTAAGGGACAATTAGAATAAGTAACGAAATGAGGGTTGTTCAGAATGATAAGAAAAATTAAACTTAAAATAATGAAAAAGAAATCTTTCAAAGAATTGAAAATAAAAATAGTTGATCAAGAAAATATGAAATTAATGAAGTACAGTGGATCTAGCTTATAACGAGCCCTGATTTAACGATGAAATCATAAATACTTGGTTGGTACAATGTTAAGTCTATGGGAGCATAACTCGCTTTTAACGAGCAAACCCCGGTTATAGCGAGCAATATTTTTGTTATTCAAAAAATTTCTATTGACTTCCACCTCTCCAGCTCAGATAATCGTTTTTTGGAAAAATTCTTTTAACATTCCGAAGTCAACCGAAATTGAGTGCGTAGAAAAACTAACTTTTTTCGAAGCCAGGTGTGCAAATGACGATGTTTCTCGGGCCACGAGTCTTCTCCGAATAACAATAATGCAAGAAAGAGACAATAAGACAATTCCAAGCAAATTAACCATCTTCTTTTGTACTGTACAGAAATAAAAAATAAATAAAGTATGCATAATAAAGTAAGAATGCATGAATTTTTGTAATTTTTTACGAGCACCCGGTAATAACGAGCAAATATCACGGTCCCTTCGCGCTCGCTATAAACGAGTTCGACTTTATTTTCAAACATTTCTTCCCAGATTTTGGACAAAATAATAAAATTTGACTAAATTGCGTTTTTGTCTTTTTACCCGACTGAAAAGAAGGGTTGTGTGTTTCACGCGTATCTGTGTATGTGGATTTCTTTATACCCTCGAAACATGCCAACGGCTGGATGGATTTTAATGAATGAGGTCTCTATCAATTTGCTTTAATGGCCCGATGGTTATAGGCTAGGTTTTGTTTTTATAAATTCAAAATGGCGGCCGTTAAAATATAAAATAGCGGTAGAGACGAAAAAAAAATTTATTCACCCTATTGAGTGGCATATCATTGGATAGGTCTTTCAAAATGAAGACAATGTTTCATTGACTATTTTACAGTCAGAAGCTCCGCTAAAATATTATACAACCTGGATGTTGTGTATGTAGGATTTCTAGCTTTACTACAACTCTAACCATCATAGTCATCTTTAGACCTCATCAAAACAGTGTTTATAGATAGGAACTAACAATTAAACGCAACTTAAAAGTCATCAATACAAGTAAATAAATAAAATACGTAAGTAATATAAACAAGTAATATAAAAAAAATATTTTAAGTCAATTCCTACTCAGGTCAATAGAGAATTTTTTTTTCTCCCATTCTTCTTTCCTCTTGAGTTCTGCCTTATTCTGCCTTGATTAAGAAGAGGGCTCTCTCGGCCTTAAAACACCTGGATCAAGAAGAGGGCTCTCTCGTTATTGAAAATTAATTAATTAAATTTAATTAATGAATTAATATTTCAGTAAAACTGGATTAACATCAAGTGTCATCCACTATAAGTTTTAAAAAATTTATTTCAGCTTGATTGGATGAATAATAAGTATTTTATTAACGATTGAAAATTTGAACAAGATATATATATAGCGAGAGTCTGAGCTAATAGTAGGAATTGAAAAAAAATAGTTTTACATTGATGAGCAATAATTAATTAGTTCGCTTTTTGCGCGGTCGGGTTTTTTGATTTTTTTTAATTTAATTGTTTATTAACAGTAAGTTCCATCCATGGGCTATGCCTGTATGTTGCACTATTTAAGAAAAAAAAATATTTTTTGTATTCGTGTTTATATTACAAATGTATACGTATAATAATTATACTGTTTCTAATCGATGTATTTATATACATGTGTATTTACATTCATAGTACACTGATTGTATAAATGCAAATGTGGTGTTAGTTTTGAAAAATAATGTGGTATATAAAATGAAAAAAATAACACCCTAAGTTGAAAGAGTTACAGATATTAAAAAAAGACTTGAATTCACGTCAGCGGTCGCGAATATGTTAATAAAATACACCATAATTAAAATAAATATCTTCAAAAGAACATTTTTTTTAAAATGGTAAACGCATCAATTTTTATTGTGTGAAAAATATAAACGTATAAAATTATTATGCTTTAATTTTCATTTTTATATTTTTACTGTTACATCTAACAAAATAACACTGTATGGATATCATTGAAAAGTGCCTTGTATTTTTGGTCTTTTGTTTCTTCCCCTCGACTGTTTGAACAATTTAAATTTTTTACTTTTTTCACTTTATTCACTGAAAACTGCTTTATACAAGTATTTCTGGTCTTTTTTTTCAACATCTCGACTGTTTGATCTGTTTAAATTTTTATTTTCTACTGTATTCACTTCTGTTCATTGAAAATTTACTTGTATTTTTGGTTTTTGGTTTCTTTATCTCGATTGTTTGATCAATTTACCTTTTTACTTTATTCACCTTTTTGTGTAAATATTACATTTGAATTTTTATTATTAATTATATTTCTTATTTTTTAATCACTCCTAAACGTTTTTGCATTTTTATTTATATATATAATTATAATCACTGTGAAGTAGTTTAAATTTTTCTTCTGTGGGTCCCTCAATTTTAGAAATACAAAGCCCGTAAAATGCCTGAACTGTTCATATTATTTTAGGATCAAGCTCTACTAAAGTTGCTATAATTATTATTTAAACTGGTAAACTTGCTTTTTAAAACAAAACTAGGTCACCCTAGGCAACTTAACACTTTCAGGGGCAAGGCACTTCTATTCATAAAATGCTAAATGGAATGAATGGTACCAGAATTTATCAAATAAATTATTTAAAAATAGGTAAAAGCTTTTCTTCACGTACTTAATAAATTCGAAAAATTTCATTCTAAAATTCTGGTGCTAATGCGGCATTTAGGAATTAAAATTAAATAGTCCAAAAATGAACCACGCCCTTGAAGGAGTTAAACAGCGCTATAAGACTTATTTTTAAGCAGTGCGAAACCCTTTTAGCAATTTTTTTTATAGCCAATGAGAATTTCGTTGGATCGTTTTATTTTATGATTTTCTCGAAGTGCAGAAATAAAAACCTTTATTCTTCCTGTTGCAATGTTTTATAGCAGAGCACAGTTATGTAATATTATCACATCGAAATTTTAACAGCCAAGCACGATCGTAAAAACACAAGATTACAAAATATTTTTATTTAAAATCTATTTGATCTTTGTTATTCATTCGAAAGCTATACCATAAAAGTCAGCTTACTAAAATTTTGCGTGTTGTATTTATGCAGTAAAATTTAATTCGGATTGCATTTTGCAACTGCTATTTTATATTTTCATTTTCATTTTATGTCTACTTACTACAAAAAATCTACACCTTCATATGTCCATCTTACTGCAAAATAGAATTACAGCGCCGATTTGACCTTGAATTGTTAAAGTCTAAATTATGTCTTTCTTGTAAAAACTAAATTTCTTTAGTCTAAATGCTATTTATACCAAATATGGTTGTATTTAGCTCAATAGATTTTTACATTCATGGATTAATACATCACAGTCAGACTAATAAAATCTACAATATCATATCGCTCACCCGCGAGGAAAGTGACACATCTCGCAAAAATTCATTTTGCGTTTTATTCCACTAACAGGTTTGTCATAGGTGTGTCTTGCTACACAAACAATTTCATAAGTGTAATTATACGGAAACTCCCTTTATTACGCTACATGTCCATTTGTGACCACAGAAGAGGGGTGGATTGTGTGAGGAGGTAAAATTACCCAACCCTCCAAACCTTATCCTGCGTCTTCATTCTTAAGGGTTTTATGCTTTTATGCGCTTTTTTATTCCTGAATACAAAGCTAAGTGCTGAAATTTCATTTTATACTAAAATTATGGAAACTTCTTTTTCTCTCTCCTGTGAAATTTACTTTTATCGAGATGTGTCACTTTTCTTGCAGGTGAGCGATATGTCTATCTTGCTGTAACATAGACAGCGCCGATTTGAGCTTAGTTGTAAAAATCGAACTTGTAGAAACTAAATTTCTTTTATCTAAATTGTATTTATACCAAACTTAGTTGTAAAAATCGAAATTATGTTTTTCTACAAAAAAACTTACATTGTTTTGTCTGAATGATATTTCTACTGAATTCGGTTGGATTTAGCGCAACAGATTTTTTATATTCAAGGATTATTAAATCATGGTCAGAATACAGAAATCTACACCTTCATATGTCTATCTTACTGAAAAATAGAACTTACAGCGCCGATTTGACCCTTAGTTGTAAAAATCTTAATTATGTCTTTCTAGAAAAAACTTACTTTATTTTGTCTAAATGATATTTCTACCGGATTTAATTGGATTTGGCGCAATAGATTTTTTACATTCATGGATTACTAATTCATGGTCAGAATACAAAAATCTACACCTTCATATGCCTATCTAACTGCAAAATAGCACTTACCGTGCCCGATTTGAGCTTAGTTTTAAAAATCGAACTTGTAAAAACTAAATTTCTTAAACTTAAACTTACTCTATGTGCAAAACTACTTAAAAGATCATAGTCCAGGCAATAGGGAATTTTACCTAGCAAAATTAATGGTAGTACTGGAAATCGGCTTTTTAGATGTTTTTTGGGTCACTGAATTCGAATTTGTAACTTCCCGGCAGCTTTCCCAAATTTTGGTAAAAAGCCCTCCAAAAAAGCTTTTTATTAAAAAAGTCAATTTTTTTATTGTTTTAGAGAAAAAGTATCTAGAAATTCAGAAAGCAGACAAAATTTCCAACAAATTAGATATATGATATTATGACTTAGGATGAAGGGGAAGGGGGGATCTGCCTCGGAACATGCGCCGCAGTGCTGCGTGGACTAAGTTGCGCAATTCCACTTAACCACTCACACGTTTACATTAGCCCTCCCATCTTCCCTCCGAACTTTCTCTATAAGGTTAACTTTAAGATTTTTTAGTCACTGAATCGGAATTTTTAACTTTCCCCCAAAAATTCCCCCCCCCCGAACCTCCCCCCCCCAAATAGCTGTTTTTAACTTAAATTTCTTATTGTTTTAGGGGAAAAGCATTACGAAATTCAGAAACTAGAAAATTTGCCATAAATAGGATATATGACATTATGAATTAGGATGAACGGGGTCGGTGAGGGCTGCCTCTGAACCTGCACTGCGGCGCTACGTGCACTAAATTATGAAGTCCAGGCAATAGGGGATTTTACCTGGCAAAATTAATACTAGTTCTGAATTTCGACTCACTTTATGTTTTTTGGGTCGCTGAATCCGAATTTGTAACTTCCCACCAAAATTTCACCCGGCAACCCCCCCAAAAAATTGATTTTTTGAAAAAATTTGGTTTTTGAGAAAAGCGCGCGGGGAATGTTCCGAGGCAGCCCCCTCTCTCCCTGTTTATCCTACGACATAATGTCATATATCCTATTTGTTGCAAATTTTGTCTAGTTTCTGAATTTCGTAATGTTTTTCCCCTAAAACAATAAGAAATTTAAGTTAAAAACAACTATTTGAGAGGTAGGGTTCGTGGGGGAAAAGTTTGGGGGTTAGTTAAAAAATCGAATTCAGCGACCCGAAAAACTTAAAGTAAACCTTATAGAGAAAGTTCGGAGGGAAGATGGGAGGGCTAATGTAAACGTGTGAGTGGTTAAGTGGAATTGCGCATCTTAGTCCACGCAGCACTGCGGCACATGTTCCGAGGCAGATCCCCCCTTCTCCTTCATCCTAAGTCATAATGTCATATATATAATTTGTTGCAAATTTTGTCTACTTTCTGAATTTCTAGCTACTTTTCCCCTAAAACAATAAAAAAGGGAATTTTTTAATAAAAACCTTTTTGGGGGGCTTTTTACCAAAATTTGGGGGGTTGCCGGGGGAAATTTTGGTGGGAAGTTGCAAATTTGGATTCAGCGACCCAAAAAACATCTAGAAAGCCGATTTCAGGAACTACCATTAATTTTGCTAGGTAGAGTCCCTATACGGTCTCTATTGCCTGGACAATCAGACAATATTTAAAAAGATGTTAAATTACTTTAATACCTTAGTACTTTCAACTATAAAAACATAATCTTCGTCAGAGAAATATAAGAAACACAGTTTTTATTAACGTCTAATTTTCAAAATTCACGTAGATGGTGACGAAAGGAGTGAAAGTGGAAGTCAATTTTTTAGATCCGGAAAACATTGGGAAAATAAAACATGGATATAGGGAAGTGGAATATTACTCGTTTTATGATTCTTTAAGCAAACTGAGCCAAATTCGGGGTTATGTTGTAGGATAAAATGTCATTACAAACAGTATTTCCATTAGTAATAATTTCTATTGATTCGCGGATGATTAAATCATGATAATTCTTTGAGGGATATATAATTTTTGCGTCTTCAAAATTAACTTGCATATTCTGCTTCTGTTTAAGTATTTACACGGCTGTTGTAGGTCGGTTATACTTTAAATCTCTCAAATGCTCTTTAGTACGAACTTTAAGTTTACGCGAAGTCATTCCTATGCATTCGAGATAATTATTTTCTGTTTTCGGTGGAATTATATATACTCCAGAAACTTCATCACTCGGGATCGTGTCTATTTTGGCACTAATTATTGTATATTCTGCTTCTGGTACCTCCAGTAAAACAGAAAAATGTAATTTGCAATTTAAATGTAAATGTAAAAATGTAATGTGCTCCAAAATTCGACCGACAAATTCAGAGGGGTGAAAGTAGGCATCAAGAGGATGAAAATTTGCCATAGAACATGGGGTCGCAAACCACTTGCTTAGTCACTAATACAGGGTGTTTCATCCTAACTGAACTCGGGTTGACGGTAATAATTTCGAGAAAAATAAAAACATTGGGTGAAAATGCAACTATATGCACCTTGTTTTGTGTGAAATGTTATAACACCACGTAAAGACCTGGAAAAAACAAGTTGCTCAAGAGATCGATAATACCACATAAACTGATAATCACGGTCCAAAGGATAGAGCTTCAAGTGCATACTGCTGACACGTACAATGCAAACTTCTACCACTTTTTACCCGACTGCCAAGAAGGGTTATGTGTTTCACGCGTATCTGGGTATGTGGATTTCTTTATACCCTCGAAACATCCCAACGGCTGGATAAATTTTAATGAATGAGGTCTCTATCGATCCGTCTTACCCGTCCAATGGTTATAGGCTAGGTTTTGTTTTTATGAATTCAAAATGGTGGTAGAGACGAAAACAATTTTTTGACGCACCCTATTGAGTTGCATATCATTGGATAGGTCTTTCAAAATGAAGACGATGTTTCATTGACTATTTTACAGTCAGAAGCTCCATTTAAATATTACACAACCTGGAAGTTGTGTAGGTAGGATCTCTAGCTTTCCTGCAACTCTAACCTTCATAAACATCTATAGGCCTCATGAAAACAGTGTTTATATATAGGAACTAACAATTAAACACAACTTAAAAGGCATCAATACAAGTAAATAAAAAAAAAAATAGGTAAGCAATATAAAAAAAAAGTTTCACATTGATGAGACGTAATTAATTAGTTCGGGTTTTTTGATTTTTTAAATTTAATTTTTACTTGTGTCTGGTGTTTTCACATTTGCAACAAAGGTGAGAATGTCTGTTAACCGTCTTATTATAATGTACTTAAGTTTTCTGAAATTTATTACTGTCAACCCAAATTGAGTTAGGGTGAAACACCTTGTATTTTTAGGTAGCTTTCTTTACAAAAAAGCTACCTATTGCAGCCGTTCGGAGGAAAGCGATTTCAAAAAATTTTGGTATATTTTCATCGATCATGACCCCCAGACCCCGAAACCACCCTCCGTTCAAAATTGATATATATATATACATATATATATATATATATATATATATATATATATATATATATATATATATATATATCTGACCTATGTCACACTGTAACTCCCGTAATTATGAACCGATTTTGATGTAATTCATAGTACATATCAATGTCTCGACCGAGTTCGTTGGCCAGCTTCATCCGCCGTTTTGTTTCAAAATGGCGGCCATTTAAAATTTTTAAAAAAAATTAAAACTTGAAATGTGGTACCAAAAAATTAAAAATGGAAAAATGTTTTTTTCTTATGTATTTGACCTTTATACAAAGATTCCGGGGCAGTTTTTGTTTCGTCTATATCTTAAAAAATGGCTGAGTTATAGCATTTTGAATGTCTAGCGTGGCTGACATTTTGAAACGTCCTGAATTTTGTCACGCGATAAAAGGCGTATTTATAAACCGATTTGGATGTAATTCGGTGTGTGCATAGTACATACCAATCTCTCGACCGAGTTCGTTGGCCAGCTTCATCCGCCATTTTGTTTCAAAATGGCGGACATTTAAAATTTTTTTAAAAATTTAAAATTTGAAATGTGGTGCCAAAAAATTGAAAATGGAAAAATATTTTTTTCTTATGTATTGGACCTTTATACAAAGATTTCGGAGCAGTTTTTGTTTCGTCTATATCTTAAAAAATGGCTGAGTTATAGCATTTTGAATTTCTAGCGTGGTTGACATTTTGAAACGTCCTGAATTTTGTCACGCGATAAAAGGCGTATTTATGAACCGATTTGGATGTAACTTCGTTTATACATAGTACATACCAATGTCTCGACCGGGTTCGTTGGCCAGCTTCACCCGCCATCTTGTTTAAAAATGGCGGCCATTTAAATTTTTAAGAAAAATTTAAATTTGAAATGTGGTACCAAAAATTGAAAATTGAAAAAATATTTTCTTCTTATGTGTTTGACCTTGATAAAAAGATTCGGAAGCAGTTTTTGTTCCGTCTATATCTTAAGAAATGGCTGAGTTATAGCATTATGAATTTCTAGCGTGGCTGACATTTTGAAACGTCCTGATTTTTCTCACGTAATAACAGGCGTATTTATGAACCGACTTGGATGTACCTTGGTGTGTACATAGTACATACAAATATCTCGACCGAGTTCGTTGGCCAGCTTCATCCGCCATCTTGTTTCAAAATGTCGGCCATTTAAAAAAATTAAAAAATAAAAAAATTTAAATGAGATACCAAAAAATTGGAAAATGAAAAAGATTTTTTTTGTATGTGTTTGACCTTAATACAAAGATTCCGGAACAGTTTTTCTTTCGTCCATATCTAAAAAAAAATGGCTGAGGAATAGCATTTTGAATTTCTCTTGTGGCTGACATTTTAAAACGACCTGATTTTTGTCACGCGATAACAGGCGTATTTATGAACCTATTTGAATGTAATTTGGTCTGTACATAGTACATACCAATGTCTCGACCGGGTTCGTTGGCCAGCTTCATTCGCCATGTTGTTTCAAAAGGCTTGCCATTTAAAAAAAATTAAATTTAAAATTCAAAATGAGGTATTAAAAAATTGGAAAATGAAAAAGATTTTTTTTATGTGTTTGTCCTTGATACAAACTTTCCGGAGCAGTTTTTGTTTCTGAAAATTTGTTCTTTTGTTGATATCTTAAAAAATGGTTGATTTATAGCACTTTGAATTTCTAGCATGGCTAACATTTTGAAACGATCTTGTATTTGTCACGCGATAACACACGTATTCGCCTATTTCGATGTAAGAAGGCATGTGGATAGTATACATCAACACCTCGACCAAGTTCGCTGGCCAGATTCATCAGCCATCTTGCTTCAAAATGTCGGCCATTAAATTAAAAAATATATATATATTTAAAGTGAGGTGCAAAAAAATTAGAAATTGAAAAAGGTTTCTTTCTTAAGTATTTGATCTTGATATAAGGATTCAGCAGCATTTTTTGTTTGTCTTTACCTTAAAAAATGGCTCAGATATAGCAGTTTCAATTTCTATTGTGGGTGACATTTTGAAAAATCTGATTTTTTGCATGCGACATCACTCCTATATATTAACCGATTCCGATGTGAGTGAGCATGTGCACAGCAATTACTAAGGTCTCGACCAAGTTCACTGCTTAGCCTCATCCACCATGTTGTCTTAAAATGACAGGCACTTTAAGAAATTGCCGAATTTGGCAGCCAAATATAAGTTACTTTAAAGAAAAGCAGCTTGGATAAAGCTGACTAATTTCGCGAAATTCTCATTCATTATATTGATAAAAATTAGTGTTGAATCTCCTATATTCGGTTTCCACTAAATTGAGCTTCGTGTGTTTGCATGATATAAGTTGGCTTTTTTTAAATAAGGATTATGAAAGCTACCTCTTCCTCCCGGCACTGGCCGGAAGGACTTTTTAATAAATATGTGGTTTGCGCCCCCATGTTCTATGGTAATTTTTCATCCTCTTGATGTCTACTATCAAACATCTGAATATGTCGGTCGAATTTTGGAACGTTCTATATAATCTTACAAAAATGTATACCCATTAAAAATCAAATTTAACATTCTGTTTAATTAAAAAATGATGTATTTTGAGACTGCCAAATCCTTTAATCTAATAATCTCTTTTTTTATGTTAATTGAATTCCATTCTAATTTTCTTGCATTTCTCTTGATTATCACTATTCAATGATTCAAAACAATATTAAAATGAACGTCTCTTCTTTAATAGCATCATTAAATAAATATCTTTTACAATCATAAAAATTGATCGTCCATTTATTAATCGAATTTTTATTGATGAAACAATCTACTAGTTAAAGTAAATCTCACTTTTAATCGTCCATGTGAAATGTGTTATTTTTTTATTCATATGTTCAAAGAAATTAAACGACTTTTATGAGAAAACTAATATAGTAATAACAGAACGTAAGCGCCCTTTGTATTTTTGTACTTTGGAAGTTTTTACTATTACCTAAGAAAAGATTGATTCAGCGTTGTCAACTTAAATACCAACTCTGTCGCTAGGTTTAATCTCTAAATATGTTAAATACCATTTTTTGGGTTCCGTACTTAAAAAGTAATAAACGGTCAAGTCCGAGTATTACTCGCGCTCAGAGGGTTCCGTGCAATAAATATAGGAATCATTAACTACATTACTAAAAAAATAGTTACTAAAAGAAAATAAGACTTTGTAAAAAACTATATACAACGTAGGGTTTGATATAGCTATATATATACTAGAAAAGAATGAATGGATATTCCCTAAAAGTTCAAAGAGATATGAAGCCTAAATAATATCAAATATTGCTATTCTGTATGACTCTTATTTAAATCTTATCCTAATCTGTGTATGATGAACTTAATTCGGCACTGACAATAAAAGTAGTGCATATTTAAACATCATTTGGCATTTCATAAAACTAAATTCAGCTTCGTAATAATCTTTTTTTTACAGTATAGCTAAAACAAAACCCTTATTCAAAGTTTAAATTTCGCATTTTCCAACGCCCGCTTCGAAAGGAAGTCGCAAAGTAGCAACGCCGCCTAGGTCCGTGCCGTGTTTTTTCAGATAGGTTTTTAATTAAATTTTAAAGACACGGTAGAGGCATTGAAAGATATACTCATGCAAACTAGTCGCGAATCCAATAGTATTTACGTGATTGATTCTGATTAAATTAGTCTGTTTTTAACAATTTGACGTTTATTGCTTTTATACTGCTACTGGACATTTTATTACACAAATCTATCATTAAAAGTTGTTATCAAGGATTTAAAAGCCGATGGTATACAGGGTGATTCAGCTCGTCGGTGACAAACTTTATGGATCGATAGAGCACACCTAGACGAACATTTTTGAATAGGGAATGTAGGGTCCCTGACGCGATGGTAAGGCGCTAGGCGCTTTCGAAAATTTGGGTGCCGAAATTCGAAACGTCATAAAAACTAGGGAAATGGTTAGATTTTCTTGCTTGTTGCGTCGAAATGATTCTGTTTGTTTAGACTTTCTTCAGTACCAATTTGATAAGCGTATCTCTTAAAACATGGATAGGGGGCGCTGCAGACTTTGGAGAGCTAGACAACAACTTTAAGCCCGTTATTTTGATAATTTAACACATGCTCGCCAAAGTTTATACTCTAACTTAAAGTTTGAACCCAAAAGTAGAGCCCTGCAAAAAGCGTAAGAGCCGGAATAAAATGTCAAAGTACAGGGTGGTCGAAACTCGAAGGCTCCTAAGAGATAAACAAACAGATTTCTTGACTTATGGCATGCATTTTCATGATTCTGTTTGCTGGGGCTCTCTGAAACTCAGTTGAACGGTACAAAAAGAAACATCGATAGGGGGCGCTTTGGGCAAAAAACATAATTCGTTGACATTTCGGACGCTAACTGGAAACGGGGCGCTACGATCAGTTAGTAATAATGAAAACACATTTTCTACCTCTGCTCAACACTTCTGAATAAATTTAGACCAAAAACATCAATGATACTGGAAATTTATTTACAAAAAATAACACTACAGA
This sequence comes from Maratus speciosus, assembly GCA_963932465.1. Classification (NCBI taxonomy): domain Eukaryota; kingdom Metazoa; phylum Arthropoda; class Arachnida; order Araneae; family Salticidae; genus Maratus; species Maratus speciosus. Next base: position 367,423,766 of record OZ010794.1, on the reverse strand, counting down.
AGATGCTCGAAATTTCGACCTTGGGCCATGATGCAGGCTTCGCACCTCCGTCGCATTGAGGAGTGTGTGTTTCCAACAATGCCAGGAGTATCTCTGATCTGCCCTGCAGCTGCCACAATTCGCGCCACAAGTTCTTCAGCACTGCTGACAGGTGTATGGTATACCTCGGCCTTCAGGTAACCCCAAAGGAAGAAATCCAAGCAGGTGAGGTCTGGTGATCGGGCAGGCCAGTGAACTGGACCCCCACGTCCGATCCACCGCTGGCCATACCTTGCGTTTAGATGGAGACGCACGTCGTTCGTGTAATGGGCCGGAGCTCCATCGTGCTGGAACCACATCTGGCGACGCGAACCTTCGGGTACGTGCGCCTCATCCAGAAGCTGCGGCAGCACTTGATCCAGGAAAATCAGGTAATTTCCACCTGTCAGCCGTTCAGGTAACAAATAAGGGCCAATGAGGCAATCCCCCAGAATGCCGGCCCACACATTTACTGAGAAACGCTCCTGGGCTGCTCGGCTTCTGGTTTCATGTGGATTTTCATCACACCACACATGACTGTTGTGGGCGTTCCACATTCCCTCCCGGCTGAAGGTGGACTCGTGCGTAAACAAAATGCTGTTTACAAAACGGGGATCCCTGGATCTCATCGCCAAGTACCATCTTGAGAATTCCACTCGAGGGCCAAAATCCTGCTCTCTGAGCAACTGCACCCGCTGGATGTGGTAGGGGTGCAGATTCCGGGAACGTAAGATGCGCCACGCAGTTGCTTGCGAAATGCCAACATGTCTGGCGATATCTCTCGTGCTAAGACCTGGGTTGTCCTCAACCAGGTTAAGCACAGCCTCTTCGTTGTCGGGGGTGCTCACTGATCGCTCCCGTTCAGGCCTGCCTCCGTCGAAAGATCCCGTTGTGGACAACCTCTGGTGTACTCGAGCGAAGAAGGCATGGCAGGGGATTTGCCTGTTGGGGTAACGCTCGGCGTACAACCGCTGAGCGGCTCGTCCATTACAACCAGCAGCGCCATACGCCAAATGCATGTCAGCCAATTCAGAGTTTGTGTACCGTTCCATCCTACTACCGATCTGCAGACAAGTAACCCGAAGCTTAAGTAGGTACCGCACGTTCAAAAGACGTGTCTGCGCATACAACTACGTCATCTCGCGTTGTCGTCTACGCATTACGTATCTTTTGCATATCGATATGGTACGATATCTTTTGCATAAATCAGCAAAAAGCACCTTATGTAAATTTTATTGCGCGCATTGTGCATGATTGAAACCAGCTATGTTTGTTAAAAAAAAACAAACAAACTGCAGTTTTAATAGCTTCTTATGATAAGTAAATTACTCTCTTGTTTTGTTTCTAACTGATCGTAGCGCCCCGTTTCCAGTTAGCGTCCGAAATGTCAACGAATTATGTTTTTTGCCCAAAGCGCCCCCTATCGATGTTTCTTTTTGTACCGTTCAACTGAGTTTCAGAGAACCCCAGCAAACAGAATCATGAAAATGCATGCCATAAGTCAAGAAATCTGTTTGTTTATCTCTTAGGAGCCTTCGAGTTTCGACCACCCTGTACTTTGACATTTTATTCCGGCTCTTACGCTTTTTGCAGGGCTCTACTTTTGGGTTCAAACTTTAAGTTAGAGTATAAACTTTGGCGAGCATGTGTTAAATTATCAAAATAACGGGCTTAAAGTTGTTGTCTAGCTCTCCAAAGTCTGCAGCGCCCCCTATCCATGTTTTAAGAGATACGCTTATCAAATTGGTACTGAAGAAAGTCTAAACAAACAGAATCATTTCGACGCAACAAGCAAGAAAATCTAACCATTTCCCTAGTTTTTATGACGTTTCGAATTTCGGCACCCAAATTTTCGAAAGCGCCTAGCGCCTTACCATCGCGTCAGGGACCCTACATTCCCTATTCAAAAATGTTCGTCTAGGTGTGCTCTATCGATCCTTAAAGTTTGTCACCGACGAGCTGAATCACCCTGTATAAACCCTTTTAACAGAAAATTTATTTAATCACAGAACGAACTGTATTTAACACGTTCAACCTCAATATCAATAATTAAACAAAACAATGGAAAATATCAATTTTTAAGAAGAAAAATAAAAACAGATTTCTTTAGATTTTTTTTTTCAGCTACAAGATAAGAATAATAACTTAAATGAGGAACGTTAAACATATATTTTAGTTTTTGAACAACCATTACCTTAATGAATTTTAATAATTGAACAAATAACAAAAGGAAAATATGATTTTTAATGAAAAAGACAAATTTAAACGAATTTGATTAACTTTTATACCAGTTTGAGATTTTTATCATACTTTTAGTTGCTAACTATGTAGAGTTTTAAACTTTCAATAAGACACACTTCAAGAAATACTCATTACTAAACAAAAATAAATTAATTTTAATCTAATCAATGACTGAAAATTTCACATTTAAAAAATATTTTCATGAATGTGCATAAAAAATGAGAGTTTACAAATTAATATCTTTATTTCTATTACATTTAACTGGATTTTTCTACATTCGAGCTTAATTTTTATACACAAAGCATTATTTAATCAAATCCAGTACTTTCAGATTTAACGAAATTCAACGTTTTTCGCTTTTCAAACCAATCCTATGAGCTAAAAAACAACAGCGCCTCCTACAATTTTATAGCGTTGAGTGAAACGAGTGGAATTTTTCATACTGTTTGCTGTTTTCGTTATATGAAGACGTCAGCTTATATTCTCTAGTTTAACTAAAATGAGTAATATGCAAGAAATGTCTTTAACAGAGGAAGATTCAAGTCAATCTTACTTAAAGGATATGAAATCAGCTATACCCAGCCAAGAAGTACATGCTTCGAACATTGAAATAATACCTTCTTCACCACAACAACTAAAACCACCTTTTACTTGCAATAAATGCGAGAAATCCTATTCCAAAAAGAATACATTAAACAGACATCAAATATCCCATTTGGAGAAAAAACGCCCTTTGAATGTGAAATATGCTCAAAGGCATTCGTACATAGCAGTGATTTAAAACGACATAGTGTAACTCATTCCAGGACATCTACTACATATAAATGCGATCAATGCGGGAAAGATTATTTACAAAAGTGTCTGTTAACAATTCACAAGAGATCTCATAAGAAGTTTTATGATTGTGATAAATGTTCCAACTCTTTTATAACAAAGTCTGCTTTAACTAAACATAAAAAAGTTCATCCCAAGGAATATGAATGTAAATACTGCAACATTAAATTGTACGATGAAGTTGAATTATTACATCATAAAAAAGTTCACCCTAAGAAATATAGTTGTAAACACTGTAAAGTTATCTTTTATCTCCAGAGAGAGTTTATTCATCATCTGATCAACATGCATAAATGAAAAATGCAAACTTTGTTAAGTCATAAACTTGATTTGAATATCTGTATATTTTAAAAATATATATGTCCTCCTATAACTGTTGAAAATGATGAATAAATATTGTTTAACTGAAAAAGCTTTTGTCGTTTATTTTTGCCATATCAACTTGTGTTTTTCTTGACTCTATCTCATCAAATCAAAACGATTTTACTAAAATTTTAAAATACATAATGTATATATTTTTTAAGTTTATAATTTTTTTAATTTCTTATCGACTGAAACATGAGTTAGCTATATTTTATTAATTTCATATTAAAAACCTAACGTTTACCATATAATTTTATTATGTTCCGTCTAAATTTTATCTACCCAATTAAATTCTATAAGCCCTTCTTATTCGCAAACATTACTATTTAACTGGAAATTTCACATTAATGTTTTTCTTTTTTCATGATTGTACATATAAAAATAAGAGTTTACAAACTAATTTCCATAATTTATCACATTTGAACTTAATTTTTATACTCAAAACATTATTTAATCAAATTTTTATACTTTCTGATTCAGTGAAATTCGATGATTTTTCATTTTTTAAACCAATACCACAATATTTATCGACATTGGACTTGATTCTTCCCTCGTATATTTTTACATTACACAATTAAGATATAGACTTAGGACAGCGATAGAGTTAAAAATTGATTATACTCAATTTTCACATTATATGAATTGGTCCTACATGTCATTTCTTATTGCTACAATCACTTGATATATTAAAATTAGTCCGAGTTATTCAGTCTATAGTATTAATCAAATTATCATATGTTTCATCTTACACTTCTAAGATTTCTGAATTATCATCCATCAAGTTGCTTAAAATATTAATACTGTGTTTATAGTTCTATTGATACATAGCCTACATGAATATAATCTTTAATTTTAACATTTCATATTTTAAATGACCTATTTTCAAAACTAAACTATATGAATTTTTACTACATCACTTACCAATATCACAGAATGATTTATGCTTTACACTTTTCTAGTAATTATCAGATTCTTATAACATAATTTCTTGATAACATATATTATACTACTGATTTGTAAGCATGCGTGAGTTGTCACGTGATCAAAACGATTGAGAATCATATAAATTTTCGAAAAGCAGCGCAGTATTTCTCATTTCAACTGTTAAACTTGGGAGAGAAGGTGACTTTAAGTGCGCAACTCTGATAAATTTCCAGATTTTAATTCAAGTGAGGAATCGATTTCTTTGTTAGTGAATAAAGTAAGTTTTAGTATATCATTACAACATATATGTATTAATAAAAATAAATAAATAAATGATTACTTATATATTAAACCTTTCCTAAGTATATAAATATATTTCTTTTATTGTACAGATGTTGCAGCAAGATGAATCAAAACAGCAGGAATCCTCTTTATCAGAAATGGATGATCTGAATGATTCGCTCTTAGCACATGTAGAGTTAAGGAATAATAAATATGTAAGTACTTAGATATGAAATACTATAATTCATATATGAAACGTAATTAGAGTAAATTTAAAATCAAATATTTTATTGTTTGTAATTTAACAAATGTTTTTTATCCATATCATTGAAGAGAATTCTAATTGTTTACATTTATTTCTCTCACAGATGTGTTCTATTTGCTACAAACAATTTTTAAGTAAATTGAATTTAAAAGAACATACACAGATCCATACAGATGAAAAACCCTATACTTGTGAAGATTGCCAAAAACCGTTTTCAAGAAAATATGAATCAAAAATGCATACTACATCATATATTCTATCACCAGCTGTATATAAACTTTGTGAAGATATTCAAGAAATAACCAGACGTTTGAAGAATTTAACAATCAAGGAAGAGATTTAGACTATGTACTCAACCTATTTGCATAAGAGTTACCACAATATCCCAAAATTGAAATTTCGAAGGCACACAGTGGATGTAAAGAAATTTTTGTTACCCATGATTCTCGTAACCACAATGAATTTGGATATTATTCATAATGTATTCCTTAAATTGTTATAATAAATATTCTTTTATCTGCACTTATCGACGTGTTTATTTATATCTCCTAACATTTTAAACGAAAAACGCTTTCCCATCTTAAAAAATTTCATAAGAACAGATAAAAATTAACAGATGAATGAAAAAATATGCATGTTCACAAAGTTTTCTAGATATATTTACAAAAATGTTTACAAAATAAAAAATTTGCAAGAGTAAAAGACAAAATTTCACAAAATTAAAAAAAAAAACAACATAACATTTTTTTCTTCTTACAAATGTGAGTTTTTAGAAAAGTAGGAAAAAAAATTACACTTAGATTATTTTTTTTTTCAAAAGTGAAAAAAATATTTTTTCAAAAAATATTTTTACAAAAAATATTCTTACAAAAAATTTTTTTACAAAAAATATTTTTACAAAAAAAAAATTACAAAAGTAAAAAATAATAAATAACATAAAAAATAATAAAAAAAAATTACAAAATTTGTGAAAAAAATTGCAAAAAAGTTTGAAAAAAATTTACAAAAAGTTATGAAAAAGTTTCAAAAAATGATATTTTAAATATAGTGTATAATGGTTGGCCAACCATTATAATACTATTTAAAATATCATTTTTTGAAACTTTTTCATAACATTTGTAAATTTTTTTCAAACTTTTTTGCAATTTTTTTCACAAATTTTGTATTTTTTTTTTTATTATTTTTTATGTTATATTTTTTTTTTTACTTTTGTATTTTTTTTTTTGTAAAAATATTTTTTGTAAAAATATTTTTCGTAAAAAAATTTTTTTGTAAGAATATTTTTTGTAAAAATATTTTTTGTAAAAATATTTTTTTCACTTTTGAAAAAAAAAAATCTAAGTGTAATTTTTTTTCCTACTTTTCTAGAAACTCACATTTGTAAGAAGAAAAAAATGTAATGTTGTTTTTTTTTTTTTAATTTTGTGAAATTTTGTCTTTTACTCTTGCAATTTTTTTATTTTGTAAACATTTTTGTAAATATATCTAGAAAACTTTGTGAACATGCATATTTTTTCATTCATCTGTTAATTTTTATCTGTTCTTATGAAATTTTTTAAGATGGGAAAGCGTTTTTCGTTTAAAATGTTAGGAGATATAAATAAACACGCCGATAAGTGCAGATAAAAGAATATTTATTATAACAATTTAAGGAATACATTATGAATAATATCCAAATTCATTATGGTTACGAGAATCATGGGTAACAAAAATTTCTTTACATCCACTGTGTGCCTTCGAAATTTCAATTTTGGGATATTGTGGTAACTCTTATGCAAATAGGTTGAGTACATAGTCTAAATCTCTTCCTTGATTGTTAAATTCTTCAAACGTCTTGTTATTTCTTGAATATCTTCGCAAAGTTTACACACAGCTGGTGATAGACTATATGATGTAGTATGCATTTTTGATTCATATTTTCTTGAAAACGGCTTTTGGCAATCTTCACAAGTATAGGGTTTTTCATCTGTATGGATCTGTGTATGTTCTTTTAAATTCCATTTACTTAAAAATTGTTTGTAGCAAATAGAACACATCTGTGAGAGAAATAAATGTAAACAATTAGAATTCTCTTCAATGATATGGATAAAAAACATTTGTTAAATTACAAACAATAAAATATTTGATTTTAAATTTACTCTAATTACGTTTCATATATGAATTATAGTATTTCATATCTAAGTACTTACATATTTATTATTCTTTAACTCTACATGTGCTAAGAGCGAATCATTCAGATCATCCATTTCTGATAAAGAGGATTGCTGCTGTTTTGATTCATCTTGCTGCAACATCTGTACAATAAAAGAAATATATTTATATACTTAGGAAAGGTTTAATATATAAGTAATCATTTATTTATTTATTTTTATTAATACATATATGTTGTAATGATATACTAAAACTTACTTTATTCACTAACAAAGAAATCGATTCCTCACTTGAATTAAAATCTGGAAATTTATCAGAGTTGCGCACTTAAAGTCACCTTCTCTCTCAAGTTTAACAGTTGAAATGAGAAATACTGCGCTGCTTTTCGAAAATTTATATTATTCTCAATCGTTTTGATCACGTGACAACTCACGCATGCTTACAAATCAGTAGTATAATATATGTTATTAAGAAATTATGTTATAAGAATCTGATAATTATTAGAAAAGTGTAAAGCATAAATCATTCTGTGATATTGGTAAGTGATGTAGTAAAAATTCATATAGTCTAGTTTTGAAAATAGGTCATTTAAAATATGAAATGTTAAAATTAAAGATTATATTCATGTAGGCTATGTATCAATAGAACTATAAACACAGTATTAATATTTTAAGCAACTTGATGGATGATAATTCAGAAATCTTAGAAGTGTAAGATGAAACATATGATAATTTGATTAATACTATAGACTGAATAACTCGGACTAATTTTAATATATCAAGTGATTGTAGCAATAAGAAATGACATGTAGGACCAATTCATATAAGGTGAAAATTAAGTATAATCAATTTTTAACTCTATCGCTGTCCTAAGTCTATATCTATCTTAATTGTGTAATGTAAAAATATACGAGGGAAGAATCAAGTCCAATGTCGATAAATATTGTGGTATTGGTTTAAAAAATGAAAAATCATCGAATTTCACTGAATCAGAAAGTATAAAAATTTGATTAAATAATGTTTTGAGTATAAAAATTAAGTTCAAATGTGATAAATTATGGAAATTAGTTTGTAAACTCTTATTTTTATATGTACAATCTTGAAAAAAGAAAAACATTAATGTGAAATTTCCAGTTAAATAGTAATGTTTGCTAATAAGAAGGGCTTATAGAATTTAATTGGGTAGATAAAATTTAGACGGAACATAATAAAATTATATGGTAAACGTTAGGTTTTTAATATGAAATTAATAAAATATAGTTAACTCATGTTTCATTCGATAAGAAATTTAAAAAATTATAAACTTAAAAAATATATACAATATGTATTTTAAAATTTTAGTAAAATCGTTTTGATTTGATGAGATAGAGTAAAAAAAAATCACAAGTTGATATGGCAAAAATAAACGACAAAAGCTTTTTCAGTTAAACAATATTTATTCATCATTTTCAACAGTTATAGGAGGACATATACATTTTTAAAATAGACAGATATTCAAATCAAGTTTATGACTTAACAAAGTTTGCATTTTTCATTTATGCATGTTGATCAGATGATGAATAAATTCCCTCTGGAGATAAAAGATAATTTTACAGTGTTTACAACTATATTTCTTAAGGTGAACTTTTTTATGATGTAATAATTCAACTTCATCGTACAATTTAATGTTGCAGTATTTACATTCATATTCCTTGGGATGAACTTTTTTATGTTTAGTTAAAGCAGACTTTGTTAAAATAGAGTTGGAACATTTATCACAATCATAAAACTTCTTATGAGATCTCTTGTGAATTGTTAACAGACACTTTTGTAAATAATCTTTCCCGCATTGATCGCATTTATATGTAGTAGATGTCCTGGAATGAGTTACACTATGTCGTTTTAAATCACTGCATTAAATGAATGTCTTTGAGCATATTTCACATTCAAAGGGCTTTTTCTCCAAATGGGATATTTGATGTCTGTTTAATGTATTCTTTTTGGAATAGGATTTCTCGCATTTATTGCAATTAAAAGGTGGTTTTAGTTGTTCTGGTGAAGAAGGTATTATTTCAATGTTCGAAGCATGTACTTTTTGGCTGGGTATAGCTGATTTCATATCCTTTAAGTAAGATTGACTTGAATCTTCCTCTGTTAAAGACATTTCTTGCATATTACTCATTTTAGTTAAACTAGAGAATATAAGCTGACGTCTTCATATAACGAAAACAGCAAACAGTATGAAAAATTCCACTCGTTTCACTCAACGCTATAAAATTATAGGAGGCGCTGTTGTTTTTTAGCTCATAGGATTGGTTTGAAAAGCGAAAAACGTTGAATTTCGTTAAATCTGAAAGTACTGGATTTGATTAAATAATGCTTTGTGTATAAAAATTAAGCTCGAATGTAGAAAAATCCAATTAAATGTAGTAGAAATAAGGATATTAATTTGTAAACTCTCATTTTTTATGCACATTCATGAAAATATTTTTTAAATGTGAAATTTTCAGTCATTGATTAGATTAAAATTAACTGATTTTTGTTTAGTAATGAGTATTTCTTGAAGTGTGTCTTATTGAAAGTTTAAAACTCTACATAGTTAGCATCTAAAAGTATGATAAAAATCTCAAACTGGTATAAAAGTTAATCAAATTCGTTTAAATTTGTCTTTTTCATTAAAAATCATATTTTCCTTTTGTTATTTGTTCAATTATTAAAATTCATTAAGGTAATGGTTGTTCAAAAACTAAAATATATGTTTAACGTTCCTCATTTAAGTTATTATTCTTATGTTGTAGCTGAAAAAAAAAATCTAAAGAAATCTGTTTTTATTTTTCTTCTTAAAAATTGATATTTTCCATTGTTTTGTTTAATTATTGATATTGAGGTTGAACGTGTTAAATACAGTTCGTTCTGTGATTAAATAAATTTTCTGTTAAAAGGGTTTATATAATTTCAAGTAAAAGCAATTTGAAAGTCAATACATACTATTTCATAAACAAAATTCTCGTATAGGAACTAGTGTTGAAAAACATGTGTTATGTTAAAAATGCACTTAATATTTACATATTGAAGTGGAATTTTTTTTAAGTGTCGCTAAGTATGTGAAATGTAGTTTCAGCATAGGTATAGTTAATTCATCTGTTGATAAAATTGGGTATCCAATAATAAATAAATAATTATTCATTAAACTGTAAAATTATACTTGTAATAATGTAAAAATATTGATACTTTCTTTTATACATCTTGAAAAATGATCAAATCGTCAACATATCGATATTTTGTAAACAAGTGACGTAACGCTATTGTATCCTCCTCCCTTCAAGGGGGGAGAAACGCAGGATTTTCTTATGAGTTTGAAAAGAGCGTAGATGTAATTCATGAAAGGTGGGCGGGAAATCTGGTTATTTTTACTTTTAGAAGAAGTGTGATGATGAAACATAATACTACAGTAGTCTAAACACTGTAAACTCAATTAGGTTGGTGTAAAATTACTAAGTGTAAGATAAAATTTGGTATTTACCTAGAAATATCCACATTTAAAATGTAGTAAAATTAAGTTAATTGGTTTGAAAACTCGAAATTTTATATGAAAATGATAAAATTTAAAGCCAATAACGAATAAAAACGTTGGATAGGTTCGAAGTATTATATAAAGATGTAAAAATCATTATTGGATTAATAAAATTAATCTTTTTTCTTTAAATACTCCATATTATTCTTTGTTATTTGTTTAATTATCAAAATTTATTAAGGTAATGGTGGATCAAAAACTAAATTATATGTTTAAATTTTCCTTTTAAGATGATATTCTGATCTTGTAGTTGAATAAAATCTACAGAAATCAGCTTTTTCCTAAGAAATTGATATTTTCCACTGTTTTGCTTAATTAATAATACTCATTAAGGTAAAGATTGTTAAAAATTCAAATATATGGTTAACCTTTTCCATTTAAGTTGATATTCTGGTCTTGTAGTTGAATAAAATCTACAGAAATCAGCTTTTTTCCTTACAAATTTTTATTTTCCATTGTTTTGCTTAATTAATAATACTCATTAAGGTATTGATAATTCAAAATTCAAATATATGTTTAACTTTCTCCATTTAAGTTGATATTCTGATCTTGTAGTTGAAAATAATCTACGGAAATTGGCTCTGTTCCTTTAAAATTGTTATTTTTCATTGTTTTGCTTAATTAATAATACTCATTAAGGTAAAGATTCTTCAAAATTCAAATGTACGCGTTTAACTTTCCCCATTTAAGAATATATTCTGATCTTGTACTTGAAAAAAATTCAGCTTTTTTCATTAAAAATTGATATTTTTGTTATTTTGCTTAATTAATAATGCTCATTAAGGTGTTAATCAGCCAAAAAGCAAATATATGTTTATCTTTCTCCATTTAAGTTGATATTCTGATCTTGTAGTTGAAAATAATCTACAGAAATCGGCTCTTTTCCTTTAAAATTGTTATTTTTCATTGTTTTGCTTAATTAATAATACTCATTACGGTAAAGATTGTTCAAAATTGAAATATATGCTTAAATTTCTCCATTTAAGTCGATATTGTGATCTTACAGTTAAAAGAAAATCTACAGAAATCATCTGTTTCCCTTAAAAATTGTTACTTTCCATTGTTTTGCTTAATTAATAATACTCATTAAGGAAAAGGTTGTTCAAAATTCAAATGTAAATTTAATCTTCGTCTTATAGTATGATAATCTAGTCGATCTAACGTTCAACTCTCATGTTATAGCAGAAAAATACTCTAAAAACGCCATTTTTCCCGCTAGGGGGCGGTGTCGGAGGGTGCACAGGAGGGGGGATGAGGATGCGGGATGGGGAATGGGGCCGGAGGGGGGATGGGAGGAGGCATCGGAGGGGGGATGAGGATGCGGTGCGGCACCGCAGCACCGCCTGCTGAGCCAGAACTCTCCTTTTCCTACTACTCATAAGTTATTTTTTTCTTTGCATTATTTTACTCCGAAGACACGTGGTGATTATTTCATTCCTAATTCAAACTCTAAATTGCTCTTTAAATACTCACCTGCATTTGAAATACGAAAAAGCATAAACGCAAACATTGAAACTTATTAAATCAAAAGTATACACTATGATATTTCAGGCGTACAAAAAGCAAGATATTTGTAAAATGAAAAAATATTTGGAATTATTTAGTTTTAAAAAATATTTCTAGGAAAACATTCCACAATTTTGTTTCATCAATAAACACATTAGAAGAAAAATCTATTTAATTCTGCTATCTTTTCAGTGGAATTCCTCTTCAGCAAAATATAAAAGTGTCTTAGGGAAAAAATCAAATCAAACGTAAATAAATGTGTAAGTTTCAGAGTTTTGAAAAAACACTTGAACATTTTTTGCAGAATTTCTGTTAAAGCAAAACCAGTATCTCAAGAGCTTCACAAATGTAATTTGCTACAAAAGAATTTATTCTTAAAAATAGATAGAAAATAGTTTTTTATGAGTTCGAGTTCAGAGTTAATGTTATAAAAAACTCAAAATTTCAGGGAGATTAAAGTCATCTTATTCGGGAAAAAATTCAAGTTAGTATTTCAGAAAAAAATTCTGTTCAGAATGTCTGCCTTTCATTTTTTCTTTTCGTTCATACTAACTAGAAAATTTAAAAATAATACATTTGTACATATGCAAGCAAATTATTCGTAAATGCACAAACTGTAAGTTTTCATTCCTACAAAAATTACCGTAGTAAAAAATCAGTAAGTATACACATTAATTTTACCGGGTGTCCCAAAAATGCCTGATGGATTTTAAAATTGAATAACTTGCAAACGGTGACAGATGTCTAAAAAATTTTTGCAGGAGGATTATATAAGATGTCAGGAGTTTTTATGCTGCGATTCCCAGTTTTAGTTACGAATAGCAGCGATAGATGGCGTTGCAAGCAATAGGCGCTAAATCCAGGCTCGATTTTTCGGCCTCTCTCTTCTCTCATGCAAAAAAAGAAGATTAAAATGTATTGAATGAATCCCGAAGTGCCAAAAATCGGTTCTGGAATTAGCATCTATTTCACGGAGCGCCATCTATTATTTGAAATTCGAACTAAAATCAAGAATCACAGTACGAAATCTCCTAGCATCATACATAATCCTCCTGCAAGAATTTTTTTAATATCTGTCACCGTTTACAAGTTATTGAATTTTAAAATCCATCAGTCATTTTTGGGACACCCGGTATATACATGGTGTCCATAAAAGAGTGTCCCAGTTTCAATGGTATATTATAACTATTTAATTTAGACTATTTACCACAAATCATACAGGAAATGGAAGGTAAACTAACCTAGTCTTTCTGACAAATGTTCAATATGCGCACTTATATTTTTACGGCACGCATCCAACCTACAGTCCAATTCTTCCCATACTTCGGTTAACAAGTCCGGAGTAATGGAAGCAATAGCCTCTTCCATTCCGTGCCTCAACTCTCGCAAATTTTTTGGTAGCAGCGGAACGTAGACATGATCTATTATAACGGCCCAAAGGAAAAAAATCACACGGCTCTAACGGCTTTTAAATCTGCAGCCCAGCAAAAGCGCATTACGCTCAAGAGTCGCCATTTTGCGTATGTGGCACTACAAGCGAGTCCATAACAAAGCAGTACTCGCGCATGCGCTTATCTAAAACTGCTTGAGTTACTCTTTATTTGTGACCTTGAACCAATACTCTACAGCGCTTACAGTTAAAATTTACAACTGGGACATTTTTTTATGCACATCCTGTGTATTAAATCTTCATTTTGTATTACTGAAATATTTTTCTAATATATTATCAATTACAGTCAACGACTCAGAACCTGCTCCTTTTACAAATCTATTTTTATAGATAGGAAATCGAATATTTTATAACATTTAGCAGTCGACCTGGGGCATTCAGTTGAGCAATATTTGTGCTTTGTCGGCCAATGTTGAACATAATCAATAACTAAAGGTATATATAAATATTATACAGACATACACACAATAAATACAATAAACCCAACTGGAGTGAAAAATTAGCCAGAGCCAGGAATCGAACCCGGGACCACAGTATACAAGACTGCTGCTCTAACCACTGAGATACTCCGGCCGATGCCTGAGTCTGCAATTTCTCACTAATAAACCATGTTGGGGAAGTCACCAGCCATCTATGCGACAGCCTTGGATGATTATAATCAATTATAATTTATTATAATCAATAACTCTTTTTTTCTAGGCATTCTTTGGTGTGAATTTTCCTTATAATTTTGTTTCAGAAATTTTGCAACAATGTATGTCCCTGAAATTAAAGGAGAATCCTTAATTATTGAAATACTATTAAAACAAGTAAGAAAAAATCATGCGTCAAGATTATGAGACACTTTCCAACACATTCACAATAATGTAACTAAACTGCACCGTTTAAAAAATTAAAATATTACGTTTTAATTCAACAATATGGAAACTCGTAATACATTTCAAAACCCAATTTGAGCTACTCTTATCCACAATCGGAAAATCATACGAATTTTTTCAGCAGCCCTGTATATGATATATAGGTTTGAATCTATTAACTACATGCATGCCAAAATTTAGCTCACTTACAAGATACATATACTTCAGTTGAAAATTTACCTTCAGCAATTTCCTATAATAAGAAGAGCAGGACGTGAATACTTTTGTGCAGCCCTGTATTTGAGGTACAGAATTTATATATAACGAGTAAGATGCACAAAAATAATTAAATTGAAAAGCGCATGCCGAATTTTAAATCGTACACTCCAGCAATTGTTACTCAAAGACAGTACTGTACTCTAACCGATTTCTTTTGGGCGTCCCTGTAAATGACTAAAAAAAGCTATGAATGCCCTGTTCTAACGTGATCGTAGTGAAATTCAGCGACTTATATCAGTTTGAATACATTTGAAATAGCGTAATGTCATTAAAATATTCTGTAAACGATTTTTCCCCATATACTATAATGTAATGGAATACTTTTGAGTGCCCCTGTAAATGAACGATTAATCCTACATACTTCATATACTATACCAAACATGTTTTGGTGACCCTAAATAATCTTTATCAATTTCATGAAAATCCGAGTATATTCACGGGAGTTAGAGCGTGGACAGACGGACAGACAAACCGAATGCATAAACACTTTTCAGCTTTTAAAGGTATATATAAATATTATACAGACATACAAACAATAAATAAAATAAACCCACCTAGAGTGAAAAATTAGCCAGAGCCAGGAATCGAACCCGGGACCACAGTACACAAGACTGCTGCTCTAACCACTGAGCTACTCCGGCCGATGCCTGAGTCTGCAATTTCTCACTCATAAACCATGTTGGGGAAGTTACCAGCCATCTATACGACAGCCTTGGATGACCGGACGACTGTGGTTCCGGGTTCGATTCCTGGTTCACTCCAGTTGGGTTTATTGTATTTATTGTATGTAGGTCTGTATAATATTTATATATACCTTTAACTGTTGAATGCAAACGTTATTTATGTGTGTATGTGTGTTTTAATATATATTGTAGTATGAGTGTTTTATTATACTTTTCAGCTTCGTTGGAAAATGCTAAAAAGCAAAGTGAAAAGTGCGAAAAAAAGAAGGAAGAAAAATTTCGTGCCGAGCATGTAATTCTGTTTCTTTACAAACCACCATTACCAGGATCAAACATTGAAGATATTGAAGCTAATATGGAAATACATTCTACATTTGGTAAACTGTGTTTATTAAGTATTTTTATAGACCATTACATCTCGATCGGGAATATCCTAGCATTTAACTTTTGGCCCAAACACTCTTTAAAAAAATTATTAGCGTATTTCACAACGCAACTCATTAAATTTTAAACTACACTGAAAACAAAGCTCAACATTAATTTTTACACCATAAAAGATAGTCATGTTAGCATATTTCAAATGTGAAACTATTCAAAATATGAGGATTCTTACAAACGGCAAAAAATGTTTTCAACATATAAATAAAAATATGTAAATGTAATAAAATTTAGTCGTAGAGTATTTTTCGAAATCATTAATTTTTATTCATACGAACAGACAACGATGACGGTTTCTAGATACATAGATATTTTTTTCCAAATCAAATTAATCAGAAAATTTATTGAATAAAAGAACTCATTAATTAACCACATAAAAACAGAAAGCATTTTATTAAATAATTCTTTTGGTTCAAATTAAGTTTATTTGACTCGAAAAAAAATGGAAGGATTTAAGTTATAGAGACAGCAGCTCTCTGTAAAGTGGTGTAACTTTTATAATTCTGAGATTTATTTTGATGAATAATAATTATTATGTTTTTCAGGACATTTGAAAATATATTTTAAGACTAATTTATATTAATACCTCGAAGTTCAAATTTTCTTAATTGTTCATTTTTATGCAATTGTCCAAATTGTCATTTATTGGAACTGATAATAGACATTAAACATGTTTAACAATATCCGTTACTGATTTCAATTAAATAAGCAAAAATATTAAAAACTTTTAAGCAAGAATGAAAGTCAATAATGCTTTAATTTTTTCCCTAAGGTTTCATTGCGCAGTGTTAAAAATGCCTGTTGTGTTAACAGATATTTTACTGTATTTTAAACAGAATATCTCCATTTCATGTAAAGAACAGAATATCTTCACTTCATGTAAAGTACAAATTTTCTCCATTATCCAAGATAGATATAGTTTTCGCTCTCTAGCGAAGAAATTTTAAAGTCGTAAGATTCTTTACCATTGACTGACAAAAAATATTCGCAAATGTCCGAAACGCTGTAAAGATAAATGGTAGCAATAGTAGCAAAAAAATTATTTTAATCAGTCCAATCATACCAGAAATTCTGTAAAAAAAGATGAGAGCAATCTTGTATTAAAAAAAGTAAGATTCTTGTTACGCAAAGCAGAAAATTTTTGATTAATACAGAGTAACTCTGTTTCTGATGAACAGGATCACATTTTCTATTAGATGTAGAAATTTTGTTTCTTTCAAATAAATTCTGCTTAATTTAACAGAATTGTCTGTAGCATGGATAAATTCTATTTCATACAGAAAAAATCAGTACTCCTTTAACAGAATTTCTCTGTATAGATTACAGGTAACATTGCTGTCAGGATTTTTTTTAGAATGCGTTGTTCATACCAAACTTTTCAAAATTTTGTTAATATCAAAATTAATCTTTAATTATTTTAATGCGATTATACTCAATTATTTCCTAAACTAGCTGTTACCCTTGACTTCGTTCACGTAACATTAAAAGAAAGATAAATGCATTAATTAAGCGAAATATTTCACTCCCGATAATTAAAAACATGTTTAATTAACCAACTCTTTTTCACATTTTGTAGGAGACAATACGGAATTTCCTATTTGTAAAGGCCTTGACATAACTCAGTTATAAAATAGTGAAGATTTGTGCCAATAATCATAAACAATTGAGAAAATGAAATTGCAACCAATGAAAAAAGGAAGGCCTAGTTAAGTCGTGGAAATTGACGAATCTTTCTATATAAAATGAAAAAACAACGCTGCGAGTTCTAAACAATGCATTTTAGGTGATACTGTGTGTGAAATTTGTGCATTGTATTCATTGCATTCTATAAGACTTTACAAGAATCCATTATAACAAGAATATAAAAAGGGCTATTTTAAAAAATGACAAAATATTTTTACACCTTTAAACCTAAAAGAAAACTGGAATTGAAATCCAATTGGCAAACTACGATTTACAAACGTATCTCCAATATACTTCAAGCTCCCGAGGTTTAATTTATATTCTGGTCGGGGGAAATGATGTTACTTTGACGCTATCATATTAAACATTTATGTTTTACGAACGAAAATGTAACATTCTTTTAAAGAATAAATAAATGTATTCGTATTTTCTTAAGTAAACGGCTTTAAGAATTAAAACTCTTTAGAAAAATTTTTAGGCCATCGAGTTAATTTTATAGTTTTTAACCGTTTGAGTGCGGAACAAATCTTGTAGATATATGCCAAAGATGCGAATGCGTTTGGGTATATATATAAAAAATCCCTGCCGGCCCGGCCTACAGGCGGAGGTAGATTTCGAAGTTAAGTATACTAATTTCACAAACAAAAACCAAATCATGAATAGAGATAAACCCACTTTAACCATTTTATCTGGCCGCTTTTGACGAGTTTTTATTTCATTTTTATATTAACTGGTTTTATCAGAATCATGTTAGTGCGGTATTCAAAAAAATACTTTTCCATGCTCAACAACTCGAAATTTTCTGGCATAACTCCAGATTCATTTTTGATAGGAAAAATATGAAACTTGTTGACGTGATTTTTGAAGAGATTTATAAGCGACCTGTGTTTTTAATTTTCGTTCAATTAATTAAAACTTGATATATAAACAATTATTTTCACAGTAAGACAATATTTTTCGTTTCTAACACAATCGCTTCGGGAAATTCCGTTCAAAATGCCCACTTTGACATCATTTTTTGAAATATATTCTGCCTCTATCAAAAAATTGATCATTACGGTACATTATATAGTTTCTGAATAAGCGAATCTACCAATTGGATGCGTTTGAGAGCAAATATGAATTTAAAAAGGAGTCAGAAAATAAGCAGTTTGGGTTTAAATACTCCCTTAATACGATGATTTTTCCAACACAATCCGCTTCGGGAAATTCGGTACAAAAGCCCACTTTGACAGCATGTTTTAAAATATATTCTGCCTCTATCAAAAAGTTGACCATTACGGTACATTATATAGTTTCTGAGTAAGAAAAGGTACCAATTGGAAGCCTTTGAGAGCAAAAATGAATTGTAAAATGAGTCAGAAAATAAGCAGTTTGGATTTGAATACACCCTTACTAAGATGATTTTTTCTTCAACCGCTATGTATTTTTAATTTGTTTGTGCTGTAAGAATGGGTCATATCCAAAACTTGTCTATATAGATGTTGTAGACAATATTAAGAAGATACATGATAGATTCATGGGGATTTTATATCTTTTGAATTGACGGAGTTATGGATTTTTTTCTTCTTCAAACGCCCTTTTTGTTTTCGTTTTTAATTTTTTTGCGGTACGAATTGGTCCTATCAAAAACTTGCGACTATAAAACTTGTGGATAATGTTAAGTAGATTCATGATAAAATTAATTGGATTTGATATCTTGAGAATTGACGAAGTTATGATTTTTTTTTCCCAAAAACCCTATTTTTTGCGCCACTTGAACCCATTTTTAACTTTATCAAAAATCTGTGATACATAAATTTTTGGCCCTATTTTTAGAAGTAATAAAAACTTTAAACTGATTTGATATGTAGAAAAATTATGAAGTTATGGGGAGTTTTCGGTTTTCACAAAACCCCTCCCTATTTCCATCCTCTTGGTCCGATTTTGCCCATTGACGAACTTGACCGAGATTTTATGCCCTTGATTTTATGTATCAGTTTGGAAGAGATTGGTGCAGAATTGTGGAAGTTATCGTGTCCAGAAGAAAGTGATATACCGGGTGTCCCAAAAAGGACTGACTGATTTTAAAATTCAATAACTTGCAAACGGTGACAGATATTTAAAAAATTCTTGCAGGAGGGTTATGCATAAGGTCAAAAGTTTTATTACAGTGATTTTCAATTTTAGTTCGATTTACAAACAATAGATGGCGCTGTAAGCAATAGTCGCTAAATTCAGGCTCGATTTTTGGTACTTCGGGGCCCGGATAATACATTTCCATCTCCTTTTTCTTCATGGAACAAGATAAAGGACCAAAAATCGAGCCTGTATTTAGCGACTATTACTTACAGCGCCATCTATTGTTTGTAAATCGAACTAAAATTGAAAATCACTGTAATAAAACTTTTGACCTTATGCATAACCCTCCTGCAAGAATTTTTTTAATATCTGTCACCGTTTGCAAGTTATTGAATTTTAAAATCAGTCAGTCCTTTTTGGGACACCCGGTATATACATAAATAGATACATACATAGATAGATAGATAGATAGATAGATAGATAGATAAAGTTTTTTACTGAGGGTGGTTTTGGGCTCTAGGGGTCATGATCGGTGTAGATCTGCAAAAATTTTCCAGAAATTCCAACATAGGAACGACGCCAATAGGTAGTATTTCATACGAAATCTACCTAAAAAAATTACTTGTAAACCGACGATATACACAGAAATCGTACGCTTCGCTAGTACAACCAGCTTAAATGCACACCAAACTTAGACAACAAATAGGAGCGCTATCACCCTCTCCGCAATTTTAGCATAAAACAAGAGGAGTGCTATCGCGCTCCTCCGCACTCAAACGGTTAAGAATGAAAATACCTCTTTCCCGATAGTCATAACGTCATTTCCGACATGGATAATTTTAAGGTGCATTTTATGCACATTAAACTTATTTCAATTTTAAATAAAAAAATTAAATTTCTATGTTAACCGTGCGCAGACCGTCAAGTATTGATAGTAATTTTTAATAAAAATAAGAATTGATACCATAACTCAAGGCCATTTTATTTCAACTTCAAAGCATATCCGTTTTATTTTCTATATATGACGTCATATTCGCTTGCCTTCCGTACTTTCTCATATTAATGCACCTCATAATATTAAGAAATACTTGAAATTTTCCGTTTTATTTGCAATATGACGTCACATTCATATTTTTTTTTAATTCTTCATCTTTTTATTTCAGTTTCCTCTTTCAATTGGAAATCATCCAACTGAAAATTAATAATTAATGAGGAGAAATTATTATTCCGGGTTTTCATTTTTTGCAACGAAAAAAGAAAGATTGTTAAATTTTATAGGAAAATTGTCAATTTATTCTGCATGAAAAGTAATGAAATGTTGAATTATTATGAAAAATATTTGAATAGATTAAATAAAACATAGCCTATGTTCATTTCTGGGTTATAATCCATCTACATGTAAAGATACAAAGGCATTAATTCATCCGTTTTGACGTTGACTTCATTCAAACTTTCACACACACTTTCGTATTTATATTATTATTACCCGTGACGCCGTTCACGTACCATTAAAAAAAAAAACATAAATACATTTAATGAATAAAAACATTTCACGCCTGATAATGAAAAATATAATTAACCAATTATTTATCACATTTTATAGGAGATGATACGGTATTTTATCTATAGGATTTATAGGATATTATTTATAGTGATCTTATTTATAGGGGCCCTAACATAACTCAGCCATAAAAAAGTGAAATGTGTGCAAAATAATACAAACAATCACGAAAATGAAGCTGCATCGACTGAAAAAAGAGAGTCAGGTAAAATCGTGAAAATTGACGAATCTCTCTTGATAGAACGAAAAAACACTGCTGGGAGTAATACACACTATTATAGTAGTGCATTTTAAGTGATATTAGATGTCAAATTTCTATATGTATGCATTGCAACATTTAATACTACAAAAATCTATTTTAAAAAAGCATTAAAAAAAGACTTTTTTTTTTTAAATTACAACATATTTTTACTTTTCTAAATGTAGAAGATATGTGGAATTAAAATCCTATTGCGAAACCATGATTTATAAACGTGTCTCCAATCAGGACATACCAGAGAGATCTATACTTTTTATTGCGTATGCCACGCTCCAATACACTTCCAACTTCCGAACCAAATTTCACTATTGATGTTCATCTTTAGGTTTTATGAATGAAAAAACAACTTTCTTTTAATAAAGTAATTTTTATTCATAGTTTCTGAAATGAACGGCTTTAAGAATTAATACTCGTCAAAAATTGTTTTTTTTTTCAGGCAATCGAGTTTTTTTTTTTTTTTTAATCATAATAATAAAAATATTTTTTCCGCTAATCATGACGTCATTTTCGACACGGATCATTTTAAGATGCATATTATTGACATCTAAAATCCATTTTCCTTTCAAGCACTTTTTAACACTTTTTAAAAGTTAAATTAAATGTTAAATCTTTATATTAGCCGTGCGCAGACGCTAAACCATCAAGAATTGCTAAAAATATTCTTTAAATAATGAGATGCAATACTATAACCCAAGACCATTTTCTTTTAACATCAAAACATATCCGTTTTATTTTCCATGACGTTATTTTCGTCTATTTCTGTATTTACTCAAATTCATACAACTTATATTATTAAGAAATATTTGAACATTTCTGTTTTATTTACAATATAGCAATATATTCATCCTTTTTCTTAATTTATTCATAAATTCTTAATTTTTTATTAACCATTTGGAAAAATGGTTATTGTTCTCATCAGGATGGGAAATCAAAAGCATATCTGAAGGTTTTCATTGGTTTAATCCGCATTTTATTCGTTTTATGATTGGTCTATACAGTAATCTGTATTTTCCCTTTACTTTCAACAGAGATGGATACTTCTGTTGCCACTATGACAAAAAAGTAATAAAAAATACAAAAAAAATTAATAACTCAGAAACAAATTGAGATACAGCTTTCAAACAAACTGCATTTAAAAGTACATTTTTTTCTCTATCCGACGGTGTAAAAAGTAATATTCTCGGATGTTTAGAAGTTTAAGAATGAAATTTCATTTAAAATTGGCCGTCAGATTTCTTGGAAATCTGACGATGGAAAAGCCTTTTCCCGAACAGCCAATGAAATGCTTGGATATTTACGTAAGTTTCAAGTGGATAATACTTAAGTTTCATGAAATCTGACGGGTCGCAGGCGATTTGCTTGGCTTGCAATTTTTACGTGTAATAACACTATTAATGTTTAATTCATGGCGTACGTAATGTATGATCAACTCCGTGCGATTTTTTATGTCTTAAATTTTAGTCTTCGAAAAAATCGTTTTCCAAATGGTCGTTGTAATTTGATAAATTGCTTTTCTTTTTCTTTTTTTTCATTTTCCTTTTTGACGTGGAAATCTTTCAATAGAAAATAAATTGTTGAAAAGAAATTTTTATTCCGGGCTTTGATGCTAATGATGACGTCATTTTCGACATGGATAATTTTATGGTACATAACTTGGAACTTGGAATAATCACTTATGGCGCACCTTAGAAAAAATCCATATCTCCAGTAATAAAATGTCCGTAGTGGTACATATTATTGACATTTGCTATCAATTTTCTTTCGAAACTTTGTTAAAAGCTTTTTTTTTTTTCATTTTAAATTAAAAATTAAATCTTTACATTATCTATTTGCAGACGATAAACCTCCAAACATACGGTTGCTATATTTCATTTCTTACTTAATATAATTCGTAGAAAATGTTACCATTGCTTATAAAGTATTAAAAAACATAGTTGTGAGATAAAGCTAAAAATTATAACTATAATATATAGATGAAATAGAAAATGCAACGTAGCAACCGGTTTTTTTTTAGTCAGTTTCCAAGCAAAATGCCATGAATGACGTCATACTAAAAGCATCTATTCTTTTTTTTTTTTTTTTTTTTCAATTCACGTGAAAATCTTTCAATTAAAAATTAATTATTGGGAGAGAAGTTATTATTCCGGATTTCTATTTTTTGGCAACGTAAAAGAAATATAATTAGATGTTAAAGGAAAAAATGTCAATTGAATTCACTATGAAAATAATCAAATATTGGAATATTTTTAAAAATATTTGAATAAATTAAATTAAACGTAGCCTGTGTTCATTTCCGCGTTGTAATCCATCTATGTTCAAAAATACCACACATTGACATTTATAATATTACAAGGATAAGGATTGTCTAATAGTTTTCAAAGAAATGTTTGTTTAGAAAAGATCCTGTTTTAAACTATTTCGATTCCTACTTCAGATTTAAAAATATACCAAATCAAACACTCTTTAACTACACATATGTATAGATTAGAAGACACACTGAAAGAAGCAAGCATTTAAATTTCGAATTTACACTTGATTAGCAACTTCTATTAATTCAACTTACGAGAGTTGAAATTTCAACAGTTGTTGTAATTCAAGAGTCAAAACCATTGAAGCTTTCAGTTTCAATTTAAGATTTCATATAGCTGGAATGGAGCGCTGAATGCACATTTATAAAATTCAAATAGTTTAAACTGTGACAGGAACAAAATCTAAACACAAGTTGCATTCTCAATCATTTTCAAAGTTGTCATACACAGTTACTGTGTAAAATGATTTTTTCTCATATGTCATTCCCTGAAACTTGTTTTGAATGGTTGATTTCTACTTTTCAAACAAATTTAATTGCAAATCCATTCAGAGAGAAAATTGAATTTCGCATTTGTAAACCTAAACGCGATTTCAAAGGAAATTTATGAGTCAGCTGAAAATATATTAAAGTGATTAGCAATTAATTACAAACTACGAATCTCTAAACGGAAAAGGTATTGGATAAGTTAATTTGAAATGAATTTCAGGTATTTCAAGCATTGAAATAGAAGAGGTTTCATTCATTTTTGAGATAAAAAGTACTACTGAAAGTTTTAAGTTATAATATTAATGATTAATTGGATAATACTTATTTTTATTTGCAATTGAAAATTACTTACAAAGAAGGTCTTCATACGGGCATACTCAGAAAAATCTTTAAAAAATATAGAATGTTCTTCTCATGTGGATATATATATATGGTCATAAAAAATTCTGGCGGAGCCTTGCTAGAGTGTCCGTAAAAAAATAATGAAATTTTCATTTTTTTTGGCGGTTTATCACCGGTTGGCGACGGAAAAAAATACGCTTTTATGTCAAATTCTCTTTAAGGAAAATCGTTTTCATGTTGAACTTGTTTAACTTAAATTAATACACTTTTATAAATAAGGATTTGTCATATACGTTTATATGTAGCTATAATGAAATTTAACAATCGTTTTATACTGTTTAGAATAAAATTTAAATGGACTAAAATTGCTTGTTCTATGCATACTTTTCTATAGATGTTGTATAAGACTGGATAGTAAATATGGGAATATTTAGCGTATGCAAATGACGTCATTTTATACATTTTATATCAAATAAAATCGTGTATTTAAGTCTTAAAACTGAAATATGTTTTGTACTTATATTTATATGTTTTTTCTTTCCATCGGGTTCAACACTAAATTCTGAAAAAACAAAATTCCTGTTTTCTAGTTATTATTATTTCCTTCGGGCACCAAGTGATTGCGATTTTAAACTCTGGGGGAAAATTAAGGTATTCTTGATGTCTGCAAGCTATATGCTTCAAAAATCACATTTTCTCCGAACACACGTGGACGCATCATAACGACGATGCTGAGAACATATTAATGAAGCTCGTTCATTAGCTTTCGATGAAAGTTTTTAATTAATATCTCCGCTAATTATCAGAAAATGAAATATCTGAGCCTCATGTGCATAGGGACAACTCTTCAACCATAAGACTTCGTGCGATAGATTTCCCTAGCCATCGCCAACAGATACAAGCACAAACGCATCCTTCTTTTATGAACACTAGGGCATCGTACCCGGGCTTCCCGGGTTAAAGAATATAGGTAAAAACATTTTTTTAATTGAAAACTAATATTTTTTTCAATAATTTTTTTAGATTGCCCACTTACATTAAAAACGAATTTTCATATGGGAAATACGAATTATACAATCAAATAAATTTTTGAAATTTATCAAAAGCGATATTTTCTTATTAACCGCATGCTAAGAGTTATTTGACCAAGATTTTACTACTTATGGCATCCTTTTATATTCTGATAATTTCAGAGCTTATACATGTCTGTTAAATTTGTGTTTTATTTACATTATTTTATTTATTTTTTCACAGGGGTGTTTTTTTAAATGGATATTAGCCGTAAGAAAATGTTAAACTCTTTATTTTGTTTTAAGGGCAAACGGATTAATTTTTTGTAATCGAACTCCGCGTGATATAGATAAATTAAAAAACTATTTCATGCTTTAAAATTGTTTTTAAAACCATAGACAATTAGTAAACTGAGATGAACTTTGCAAACAAATTCCATTTGAAAAAAAATCCTATTTGGTGATCTAAAAATTTAAATTGTACGATTACAAATATGTTAGATTTTTGTTTTTTCTATATTATTCTTTTATTTATTGATAAAAGAAGTATTAATTTCGTTAATTTGTTTTTCACAAATACGTTAGATTGGTGGTTTTTTTAATAATATTATTTTATTTGTTTATAAAGGAAGTATTAATTTCGTTATGCAAAAATAGTCAGAAACAAATGTTGAAAAATGTTTGTTGCTTTATGTGTAAAATGTTTATAATTATTATGTATTGAAACGGCCACGGGATAAGATAATATTTAAAAAAATCATGCTTAAAAATTATTTTAGGAAATATAATATATCAGTCAATTAAGATACAGTTTTTAAACAAATTGCATTTGAAAGTAATTTTTCCCCTATACGACGAAAATTGAAAATACACGATGGTCAGAAGATTAAAAAATTGCAGTAGTGAAAATTTCAAGACAAATTTGATCGTGAAGTGTCCCCATTCTCAAAATGACGTCAGCGTTACGCACAGATACGTTTGTTCTTTATAATATAGATACATAATCAGTAAAATATAATAAAGATCAGTTATTAGGATGTGGTTATCAATTGAGGCTCTTATGCTCGGCATTCCGGAATGATAAACAGCAATTTTCACCTTCTCAAAATTTGCATACGCACTTCTCAGATCCATATTCATCATTTAAAAAAATTGTATTTTGTTTGATCATTTAAAAATCATTTTAACTCAAAACTTGAAGTCACGATTGTGAGCAACTGATCTTTTATGTGAACAGAATCACTCTTTACTTGAGATTTTAATCTTAATTCCGGACGGTAAAAATTTCCGTAATTTATATTTTTTCGACTCATTTGTGTTAAAATGTTTAGTTTTATCTAAGAAAAGGATTGTTTTCTTTTAAATGTGACTTCATTTTCACTTAAATAAGCATTTCGCCTAGTGTCTGAAACTTAGTATCAGTACACATGCATAAGGAAAAACAATATAGAAAATTTATGAGGAAAAATGCGTGTTTTCAAAAGCAGTATGTCATTTTCCGTTGTTATGCTCCTAATGTAATATTCTGCCCCTAATAGGATTTTGCGACACTAAACCATATACAACAATTATTATCAATAATTTTGAATTTTTATCAGAAAATAGCATGAATAAACATTTCTCTCTTGTCTGCAATAATGAAAGCTATCTAATTGTCACAATTTTGAAGAAATTTCATAAAATGCTTTTAAATCTAAAATATAAACGAAAAGATTTAATAATATAAGAATAATAAAGAAATATATTTAAAAGAAAAGAAAAACAGATAGTGCGATCACATCTGTAAATGAAGAGCTTTCAGTTAATATATATATAGATATATTAGTAAAATTGGTTCAGTGAAATATCAGGGCAGATGACTAAAAAACACGCTTCTGTTTTAGATGTATAGGTTATATAAAATTAGGTAAAATTAAATTAAGCAAATTATGTTATTTTGATAAAATTATAGTAGAATGTCCTAAAGAATGGCATTAAAATTTTATTATTCGAAAGAATTTTGGACAAAAACTTCAAGAACATGATATTATTTTAAACCACGAATTATTTCTTTGCTTATCTAACTCGGCGAAGCAAATCCATCCAGGTGACAATCATCAGTTTCTGTAATATAAATCGATATTATTAGAATGTCGCCTCTCTTTTATAAAGACACTCTAAATTTTGTAAAACTTTGCGTTTTATCAGTGTGTTATTTCGATTATATTAGTTTCAAAAGTGAAGTATTTTCACCTGTGAAGAATTTCAAAGCAGCTGAGCTGTGAAAATGACGCACTTCTACAAAACATAATTTAGGTTTAAAAATTAAAATACACGCTTTTTTATAAAATGATGTCATTTGCATTCGCTAAAGCAATCCACTTTTACAATACAATCTTAAACTTCGTCTATAGAAAAGTATGCATATGACGTCATTGTCACGGAATAACAGACAATATTCTTAACATAGCCCATATTTTGATTTTCAACTTTTTTTTCAGGTTTTATGAGAGAATGGCAACAAAAAGATACAGTATCTCCTATTTTCGACTATTTTCCATTTACTTTCAATGACTTTCAATAGAAATGGGGTGCTTTTGTTGCCACGATAAGAAAAATGGTATTAAAAACTACAAAAAAATTAATATCTCAAAAATAAATTGAGATACAGCTTTCAAACAAATTGCATTTAAAAGAGCATTTTTTTCCTTATACGATGGTGTAAAAATTTAAAATGTGCGATGTTCACAAGTTTAAAAATTTGCAGTAGAGAAAATTGCAAAACCAAAATTTTATTTCAAACTAGCATGCTGAGTCCGCTGCGCTGGACCATTTTTCAAATAAACTTTCAATCAATCGAAATGGAAAATCCGACACTGTATTTTAAATTAATATGGACCTTCACCTGGAAGGTCCTTCCGCATTTCCTGAATACGCATCGGACGCAATTGCGCTATTATATTATCTGATGCGTTAGACGAAATACGGGCAATTCAGAAGCAACTCTTTAGTACACATGTAGAGTTTGGGAGGGAAATGCGGCCATTACGATCATATCACCACACTACTAAAAAAGAGAGAATTACAATGACTGCAGAGATTGACCATTTAACTTAAAGAATGTTCGGGTTATTCACTTTTGTTTGTTAGTTCTTTTACTCCGGTCTTCTCAGCTTGGTACTATGTGCGGATCTGATAACATAAATACAATCTATCTCTACGTTACATTATATTTGGAAATATACGTCTTCTTTTGCCAGGTTTTCTCTACAGTTTCTTATCTTCGATTTCCAGTAGAGTAAATACAACCAAAACAGTACTTAACTTTTATATTTTAAAATATGTGAATCGTGTAAAAGTGGATATTTAAAGCGGAATTGTGTGAATAAAATTAAAATAATGTCATTTTAACTGCCGTTTCTTTTTACATATCAGTTTTAATCATGCAACTATTAACCTAGGAAAATAACCTCGATAACTAATTCAAATAGAAAACTAAACCACTAGTTTTCATTCAATAAAATCTGAACGCAATTCACGCTTACGTCTTTTTGGCTTAAAATCAAATTGTTTGGCGACAAAAGTGAACTCAAAAATCACAAAGAAACATATAAATCATAAGTACCATCATTTTTACAATTACATCTGCTAGTTTCGTCTGTGAGCCACATGATGGAAAGTTAGAAATAAAAAAGAACAAATCAAAAACAAAATTGTTACCACAAGGAAGGTCTTCTTAAAGAGCATATTCAAATTATTTTGAAAAGAAAAATGCTTTTAAAACTACTCATGTATGTAGTAAAACATCAGTCAAATTTGGCGGCGGAATTTCAGTAAAAATCTGAAAAAATTTATATATATATTCGAGTATTTGGCGCAAAAAGGAGGAACGTTCCACGCTATTTGGCTAGCCAACACATTTCCGTCCCAAATGCAAGATATTTAAATGCATTTGAAAATTGCTTGTTAAATAAGTGTTTAAATGCCTAAAACTCAAAGCATATTATTTTTTATCTTTAAGCGTATATAATATAAAAAATAGCCTGTTGCAGTAGTTATTTAATTCTACATGGCTTCACCGGCTGGAAATGTTTTAAGGGTACTATTTGATTATTCATTCAACCAATTTCGCCAAATTATATAAATTGCCAAACTATTCGCCAAATTATATAAATTGGTAAACTACTCGCCAAATTATACAAATTGACAAAATTTTTATTTTAAACAAAGAAAGAATAAATAAATTTTTAAACATTAATAAAATTACAAATAGAAGTAAAATTAAAAATCACTTGATGACGCAACAAACACGTGTACCGTATTTAATGTCAAGTGAATGTAAAATTTACGATCAGCTATTATTGGCATTTAATCTTATAGTTTGGCGATAGTTATTTTGTCGACTGGATAATCAAGTAGTACCGTTTTAAGTTTGTTTTAAAAGTAGCTGGCTAATTAAAAGTGCTACCATTAAACATTTTATATTAAATACTTGTTTCCATGGCAACAATAACCTTCATTTCTTATTTCTGATACTAACAATATCGAAATCAAATTGCCAATGTTCCGAATCGGACATTAATTTTGAATTTGGAAAAAATTTAATAAACTGAAATTTTGTTTTAAACCGTATAATTACCATAATAAAATTTTAATATATACACATATAAAGGTATATGACAAAACTGTAGTAATAAAAATGTATTTATTTAAGTTAAACATAATCTAACTATCTTCGTATGAAGAGTAGAAAAATGTTTTACTTAAAAATTATTTATGAAAAAAAAAGTATCATTCAAAATTTTATTGTTCCGCCAACCAGCATTAAATCGCCAAAAAAATTAAATTTTCATTATTTTTTTACAAACGCTAAATCGAGGTTCTGCGGATTTTTTTTATAAACATATTATATGTCACAAGAAGAATCTTCTATATATTCCTCATGAGAAGATATTTTTTCAAATATTTCTGAGCATGCACTTATCGAAACTTCCTTGATTGATATCATCCTATCAATTTTTCAGATGCATTTTTCTTAACCTGATGCAAACGATAAAGAGCCAAATCTTATTTCAATTGCAATATTTTAACCGAGTAATTTTTTAAGTATTACGAACATTCCCTTTCATGTTTAAATTAAATATTTTCGTTTTTTAATATTATCACTCATTAAAACGGTTTTTTTGTTCTTTTTTTCTTCCTTCTTTTTTTAAAATTAAAATTAGTAGCAGTTTTTTCTTTTATGTTTCGAGGTGTAATAAAAAGCTGTTTCAACTTTTTTTATGAACGATAAATTTCGCCAAGAAATAAAATGGTAAACCTTATCGTCCAAAATAACAGAACTTTCCGTCATAATTCTATAACTAATCTAGGTAGTATGATGTGTTATTGCTTAAAACCTTCCCTGAAACGATACCTATCTCACGGTATAAGTTCCGTAAAAATCCATGCAGTAGAACTCGAAATCTAGGCGTTCGGAACGAAATTTCCGTTTGGATTTTATATATATAATAGATTTCAAAGTGTTGCCATTCGCAAAATGACGTATGCGTTACGTATGATATGTTTGTCCTTTATAATATAGATAGATAAATAAAAAAAAATATGTACAACTCTGAGTATTTGAAAGTTAAAGGATGTGTAATAAGCAAAAGGACTTCACTGGACATTCTGTACAACATCCTTGTATCAAGGTAGTTTAACTCCTTGAAGGGCGAAGATTCTGTCACGGCATCACATAATTTTAATCCCTAGTTGCCACATTTTCACCGGAATTTTATAATGAAATTTTCATCTTTATTAAGTATGCGAAAACTTACTTTTAATTGTTTAGACATAAATTCTCTTATAAATACTGGTGTTAGTAAATTATTTGAACATTTTACGAATACAAGTACCTTGCCCCTGAAAGGGTTATATAGGTGATTCTATGGTTGACATAGGATGTAAGCCCGTTCTTTATCGAAACAGCTAAAATGACTATAAAAAAGGTTTAGCAAAATGTGACATTCCAATATGATTATGAGTATGCATTCCCTCATTTTTCTCGAGCTCTTGCTATATTTAATTTTAATTTACAAATTAAATATTATAAATTAGTCATGTATTCTTTAAATGGACGGGATCGCAAAAGAACAGGGGGAAAATCCGTCTTAGACGAGTTTCCATCAACTATCAATAAGTAATGAAAAATGGCGTATTTTCTTCTTAGCTAAGTTGTGCCAACGCCCCTAGATATTTGAGGAGCCAATGAATGATCTATTTTCTTTGTTTTGCCTTCTTTGTGTGACGTTTTCGTGACGCGTGTCACCGCCCCCTGAATACTAGGCCTGAGCGCTGACACGAAAATGGAGGCTGTCGAAGGCGGATTTGTTTTAACGTAGGTACGGTCCCTTAAATATAAATACCAGTATTTTATTAAAGATTTCTCTGCCTTGTTTAATCTCAGAAAAATAAAGCGGAAAAAACTTTAAAAAATTATTGGTAGGAATATTTAAGGGACCGTACACACGCTGATAAAAATCCGCCTTCGGCAGCCGCCATTTTTGCATCAGCGCTCAGGCCTAGTATTCAGAGGGCGGCGGTGCGCGTGTCAAGGCTTTCTCAAATATCTAGGGGGCGTTGGTTGAGCATGGCAATACAAGGCCAGTTCATGACTTTTAAAACGTCACATGAAGTGAATCACCTTTACACGGTGATTGGTACAAAACGGCGCGCCCATCGCCTTGTATGTTGTTGGTCGCGAGTTGAGTCATGTCCAAATTTAGTGAAGGACGTTTTTGCAAATGTTTTATTAAAATGCTTCAGCAAAGACGCGAAAACTTTTTTTTCGAATTATGTGCAGTAAATTCGCATTTCCTGAAAACAGTGATTATAGCTGAAACTTTGAGTTGACACCAATGCAAAACCAAAAGAAAATTCGCAAAAAGTATTCATTTATATGCGCAATATTCTCTGATAAACAATTTTTTTTTTTTTAATCTCATGTTAGAAAAATTAGGAAAAACTTAATTAACTGCAAACTAATTTCAGATGTTGAAAAAGCTTTTAAGAAAGTAGAAAAGGCTTATCAAAGTCATCACAAGCTTATTTAAATGCATCACTTAAGACATCACTATGAAAACTAAATTATGAACGTATCCCTAAACATTCTTTGGACTAAAATTAAAGTAAATTATCCGTTAAAAACTAAAAAATGGATTAACGGTAGTTAATAGCTAGACATCAATACCCTTCACGTGAATGGAACAATTTATCTATATTGCCGTTAATTATTAGTAAACATTTCCATTAGCTCTTAATGAATTATTTTTACATAATCATTAATTAGAGTTTCATTAAAATGTTGATAAAACGCAATTAGCCTTAAATTTCATGAACATTTTTCTATAGATTACGTATTAATTTGAAAATATTTTCGGCTTGGTTTATTAGAAATAGATAGCATTAATAAAAACATTTTTGAAAGACGTATTGATTATTTATTCAGTTTATTTTTAATAAAACTTATTAATGGAAATGTATTCTTATTGTCTGTAATCTTATTTATTCCGTTATAATAATATTAAAATAATTGTTTAATTTTTTTTTTAATTTTGTCTCGAAACATTTAGAAAAAGATCTCAAACAAAATCTACATTATAAAGCTAAAACTTGCCTTTAATTAACGTTGACGTCATAACGATGATGGCAATGGCCTGCGCTGTCATTTTTCCGAAAAGCAGATATAGAGTAGGTGGGGCCAAAGATACGCAGTACGTATTTTTGCCCAACCACTTTGGGTTTTTGCCCCATTTCCAATAAAACGAATGAGTTATGCAAAAGCAATAGTAAATTTCACTACTATTTATCGTTAAACTGAAAATTGTAAGTTAAACCATGAAAAAAAAAGAAAAAAAACTGCGGTCTGTGAGATCGCAAATAGCAGTTAAGCTACAACTACTATAACAAAAATTGTTGCATAAATACTGTGAGCGGTCACAAAGACTCCTTGATCGTAGAATGAACAAAAGGGTTGACTGACTCATAAGATACTGTTTTTGTGCTAAACTTTGTGTAAAGTCCTATTATAATAAAAATTCTCCTCATTTAGAAGTCTTTAGCGATATTACTAAGTTTCCAAACGAATCAAAATTAAACTAACATCAATAGTTAAATTGAAAATTACAAGTCAATCTATGAAAACTGGATATAGCAGCGATCTGTGAGACCTTTAACAGGAGTTAAGGGTTAAGACTTAAAATCGTTTTATGAAACAAGAATATTAATTTTTAAAAATAGGTAAGTCGATACCTACGTTCTATATTGAAAAAAATTTAACTA